>JAAVMX010000011.1:600000-1163078 GCA_012934285.1 Ophiocordyceps sinensis | reverse complement strand
TTAAGGCTACTGCTAAAAGATACACCCTTAGAGTAAGTCGCTCCTAAGGGTTATATATAGGGGAGGATAAGAGGATTAAGTCGTTACTCTTAGATAGAACGGATCTTCGGATTAATTCGTTAATAGTAATAAAAAGTCAATCTTTCTCTATACTCGTCTCTCCTTTACGCGTAATCCCTTAGTCCCCCTATTACGTTATACGTTATCCCTTATAGACTTTAGCTATACTACCGTAGCGGTTCGCCGACCTTAACGCTATCGTACGGAAACACAACGTTACTATAAAGAAGCTCCTTAAACCCTACTACTTCGATTAGCCCGGTATGCCCTTAATATAGATAACGGACTATTTATAGCCTAAATACTATTAGCGAGCATATAGAACTTATGCTTTTCTTCGTTACGAATCTATTACCCTTTACCCTAATTATCCTAGGCATCCCCTAGCTTTAGGATATAAACTAACTATACTTTAGAAATCTCTCTAAGTCCGCTTCGACTCCGATTATATAAGATACTACCTACCTTTAAGCATAATACCCGAGGATAGGATAGCTCTTAGGACTCCTATTACTCCGCGCCTAAAGGCATTAGTTATATCGAAAGGTATATTTTTCTAACGTCGTAGAGATCTAGACTACCCCGACGTTTACCCTAAAATAAGGGTCCTTATAACGATAGAAGATATACCCGAAATTCCCTTTCGGTAGGAAGAGACTAATATCCTAAAGACTAGACTATCCTACTAGGAAATTATATACCTACGGACTTATCTACTAAAGAATATCTACCTAAGTAAGCATCGCACCCCTTAAACCCTAGCTAACCGATTCGATACCCCTTATATATAATATACTATTCGCTTAGGAAACCGCCCGCTTAATATCCCCGATTAGCCCTTTAGACTCCCTTAAGACTTAAGCCTTTAAGGCCACTCCGCCGTAGACTACTTTAGTAGCTCGCCTACTCCTTATTCGTCTTACCGCCGGCCGTCGCTACGTTCCCGCCCGATAGGGCCAGACGAAACGCCCCCGCTAGCGCATACGATAAGAAGATTAAATACCCTTAGATATAAACGATATCCGCTATATACGAGTAGTTAACTTCGTTTAATTCTATAAATAGGATAGTGTCTAAGCGATACGAATTAGTATATCTAAATTAGCTAAGCTAATCGAGGAGGGAGAAAGTCTACGACTCCTTAACGAACTCTTAGTAGGCCTAGTTAAGGTCTTAGAACTATCTAAAACCTCTTTCTAACGCGTTATACCAGGGACTATATAATAGAGGTAGCTTAGGCCGCCTTCCCTAAACGCTTTTATAATTTCCTTTAGATAAACCTTTAGGATATAGCTCATTCCGAATCTCTATTTCGGAAGGTCGACGAGGCCGACGTAGAAAAATTCCTCTAAGTAAAACCGGAAGTTATAGAAGCAGATATCCTAAAGAAACTCTCGAAAGAGTTCTAGGATAAGCTTCCTTATTTCCTTCTAAAGAATACGAACGAGCTCCCCTTATACCGCCCTTAGGATTATAAGATCGAACTTACACTTAGTAAATAAGCTCCGTACTATAGAAATCGGCCTATATTACCTATAAAACTCCGCTATATTAAGAAGTAGATTAACGATATGCTTAATAAAGGCTTTATTTAGGAGTCTTTTTCTCTAGCCGCGGTATTACTAATCCTCGCTTATAAACTAAGCGGTAGTATCTATTTCTATTATAACTACCGAGGTTTAAATTAAATTATAGTTAAGAATCGACATCCCTTACCTTTAATCCGCGAAATACTAGATTCTCTCTACGACGCTAAGTTTTATATAAAGCTAGACGTAATTACTATATTTAACCGTATTCGAATCGCTAAGGGTTATAAGTAGCTTATAGCATTTATTACACGCTTCGGACTATTTAAGATGCTAGTTACCCCCTTCGGCCTTTATAACGTACCGTCGACCTTTTAGAACTATATTAATCACGTACTTTATAATACCTTTAATAACTTCTATATAGTATATCTTAATAACGTACTAGTCTTTTAAAGACTAGGGCGGAATATAAGAACTACGTGCGAATAGTTATCTAACGCTTAGGCGACGTAAGGCTTTAAATCAATATCGGGAAGTTAGAGTTTTATACGACGAAGACTAAGTATCTTAGACTAATTATTTCGATATCTAGTATAAGCATAGACCTTAAGAAGGTGCGTATAATTACGGCTTAGAATACCCCGACTTTAGTAAAAGAACTCTAGTAGTTTCTTAGGTTTATAAACTTCTACCGCTATTTTATTAAGAGATACTCTAGTATTATCTCCCCGATGACTATACTACTTCGAAAGGATTCCCGTTAGTCTTAAGGACCTAAATAAGCTACCGCGTTTAAGGCCCTTAAACTTGCTTTTAACTACTACCCTAGTCCTAGCCTATTTTAATTACTTAAAGAAAACAGTTATGAAAACTAATGCCTTAAATTAGGCCTTAGGAGGAGTCCTTTTATAGACCGGGAGACGACGGATATCTTCACCCTATTGCGTTTTTTTATTAAAGTATACTGCCCCTAAGTGCAACTACGAGATCTATAATAAAGAGCTATTAGCAATTATTAAAGCACTTAAGGAATAGCGCTTAAACTCTAAAGGACTACTAAGGCGTTCGACGTATTAAGGACTATAAGAATCTTTAAAGGTTTATATCTATAAAGCAACTTAACTAACGATAAATACGCTAGGCCGAGTTCCTTTCCTAGTTAACTTCGTGATTATATACCGCTTAAGCAATAAGGCAATTCTCCCCCGCCGCTTTTAGCAAGCTCCCCGGCGATAGACTAGCTACTATAGACGACGATAGCCTCCTTTATCGAATTAGGTAGTTATCCTTAAAGAGAAAGTCGACCTAACTATCTTAAAGGAACTCTTAACCGATTCCTATGCCTCGAAGGAGGACTTTAACGTAGTCGCCGCCCTTAAAACTAAACGCGGCTAGTAAATCACTCGATAAGCTTATCCGCGAGGTATATTAATAAGATATCTTACCTAAGATATAATAGTAATACTCCGGGATCTATACGCCCGACGCTAGCTAAAGCATATCCGAAAGCTCTTACGTTGCGATATATCCGAATGTTAGTTAATTAATAGACGTATCTTTTTCTACGACCGGCTCTTCGTCCTTAATACCTTAGATCTCCGCCTTAAAGTCGTTTATCGATCCTATAGCAGTAGCCTAGTAGGATACCTAAGGAGGGTAAAAACCCTTAATCTATTAAACCGAATATACTAATAGCCGAGGATTTCTTACTTTACCGCTACGTTTATTAAAGACTATGCTCTCTATCTTTAGACTAAGACCCCCCGCTCGTCTCCCCCTTAGATTCCTAAAACCCCTCGCTCTACTAGTCCGGACTATAGGCCGATATATTAACTAATTATATCACGATACTCCCTAAGTATACCTAAAACAGGAAGACTTATAAGAATATACTTACGATAGTTAATAAGCTTATAAAGATAAGACATTTTATCCCTATCACCGGCCTTTCTATAAAAGAATTAATTCACTCCTTTATCTATATAGTCTATCGCTTATATAGAGCACTTAATTACTATTATCTCCGACTAAGGCACTTAGTTTATCTCTAATTTTTAGCGATAGCTTAGCACTTATTTAAAACGACGTTAAAACTAAGCTATTATAGCACCCGGAGACTAACGGTTAAACCGAAATCGTTAACGCTACGATAAATAAATATATTTAAGCCTATATTAGCTTTACCTAAGATAACTAAGTCGATTAGCTCCCGCTCGTGGAATTCGCAACGAATAATTAAGTAAACGAAACAACCGGTATTTCTCCGTTCTTCGCTAACTACGGTTTTAATCCTCGTCTTAGCATCGAACCTATAGGCCCTTAACCCCTAACGCTCTTATTATAGGCAAAGAAGGAATTCCTTCGCGCGGACGTAATAGCTAGTCGTTTCGACCGTATCTTAGTTTAGCTTCGAGCTCTTATATAAGCCTTATAATAGAAATATAAGGATAATGCTAATATAAAGCGGGATAAAGGCTTTCTCTTGCGACCTAGTGATATAGTTATAGTTTATTAAAGAATATAACTACTAATCGCCTAAAGAAAAAATAGGACGATAAATAGGATAGTCCTTATCCTATTCTCAAGGTCTACCGCAGCGCTATAGTTATCGACCTCGTAAAGTATATCCGAGTTAATAAGTCTTTCTATACGTCTAAGGTGCGGCTTTAGATACGGAAATAATACCGGGCTAGGCATAGATTAATCGAGAGGAACGACGCAACGTCGTAAGCCGTATTACAGAACGCGATAACAACGGCAATATCGAAGAAATATAGGAATTTAAGAAGATCCTTAACGTACACAATAACGAAGCCCCGACCCTAACTTATCTAATTAAATAGAAATATTACTAGAACCGACCTAGCAGCCCGAAGATAACCTAAGAGGTTGCCCTAAAGCTATCTAACGCTTCTATAGATACAACCTAGATAAGCCGGGCCCCTTAGATTAGGCCCGCCTATAAAAGATTCCCCTATCACATACTAATTTCCAGCGAAAACGATATTTCTTAGCGATTTAAGGACTAAATCGTCTTTAGAAAGGGAGTACTATCATAGTACTACATTATATAACATAGTATATAGTGATATGCCACGTGGACATATAGTCCTATATATAAACGAGCCCTTAGCCTCTATAGTTCTTCTCCTCTTTATAGAACAATAAGGTTATCTAGCTATTACCTAGTGCCGTAATAGGTATAGTTTACTTCGATATAGATATTAAGGGCATTAAGGAACGCATCTTCGCTTATATCGTTTAAGACCTTAGCTAGGACGTATTCTTAAGCCGCCCTTAGATAAGAAGGAACTATATTACCTATATTACGAACAATAATATAATCTAGCATAAGAAGGCCGATATTTAGATACGATTGTTAGGCTAGGCTAAGCCGGCCTAGATCCGGCGCCTAAAATACGCAAAGCTAGTCTTAGCGTCGGTATTTACCGCCGAGATAAGACGGCTTAAGCGGCGATAAGAAGATATAGGCGCGGTAAAAGCGATCTCGTTAAAGGGGATTAAATAAGCGTTAGAACTAAAGAAGCCGGTTAACCTAGCGGACTATATCCCGGCGGACTTACTTTAGGACTTCCTTTACCTCTTTACGGTAGATAAGTCTATAATACTACCGCTATTCCGGCCGGGGGTAGACTACGAGATCTATTTAAAGCTAACTCTAAAGGGCGGCGAGCTACGGCTACCTTAGGGCCTATTGTATAATATATCGAGGGAGGAGTTACTAATCCTAAAGAAGACGTTAATAGACCTCTTCGACTATAGATTTATCTAAGCTAGTAGCTCGGCGGTAGCGGTGCTAGTATTATTCGTAAAGAAGCTAAATAAGGGCATTTAGTTCTACTACGACTACCGAGCCTTTAATAAGATTATAAAGCGGGATCGGTACGCGCCGCTATCAAATGCCGAGACGCTTAATAACTTCGCAAAGGCAAAGTAGTTTACTAAGCTCGACGTTATCGCAGCGTTCTATAAGATCTATATCGCCTAAGGCTATAAGCATAAGACAGCCTTTCGTATACGGCTAGGTCTATTTAAGTAGAGGGTATGCCCGTTCGGGCTTACCGGGACCTTAGCGACCTTCTAACGGTACTTTAATTCTATACTCTAACGGTTCCTCGACGACTTCGTTATAGCGTTTAAAGATAATATCCTCGTTTACTCCTTTAGGTCGAAAAATAACTACTAGCAAAAGGTCCGCCTTATGCTTAAGACGCTTAGCAATATAGGGTTATACTTAGACCTAAAGAAGTACGAGTTCTACGTTAAATAGGTAAAATACCTTAGCTTTATCGTAACGGCCGGATAGGGAATTAGTTACGACCTAAATAAGCTTTATGCTATCCGCGAGTAGAAGGCACTAACTAACGTATAGGGGGTATAAAGCTTCCTTAGATTCGCTAACTACTACCGTATCTTTATTCCGCTTTATATATATATAGCTTAAGCCTTATATATATTATATAAGAAAGGGGTATAGTTCCGGTAGGGGGTAGTCGAAGAGTAAGCGTTCCTCCGTTTAAAGCAATTATTCTATAAAGCGCCGGTCCTCGCGTAGTAGGATCCCTAGTTAAAGACGTTCCTTAAGACCGATAGCTCTAGCTTCGCTATAGTTAGCGTATTAATATAGGTTAGCTATAATATAATGCGATATACGGTCGGGTACTTCTTTAAACGGATAAACCCTACCGAGTTTAACTACCCGATTTACGATAAAGAGATGCTAGCAATTGTCTATTGCCTAGTCTTTTAAGGGGCTAAACTTACGAATAATCGGCGGTTTACGATTCTTACCGACTACTATAACCTAAAGTATTTTATAATAAAGCGGACGTTAAATAAGCGCTAAAGTCGTTAGGCCTTAGAACTATTAATCTATAATTTCATATTAACGTATCGTCCGGGCAGTTAGGCGGTCGTCTTAAACGTATTATCTCCCTAAGAATAGGATAAGCCTTTTAGGTTTAAAGACGCCCGCAAATAAGGACGAGTAGTCTATCTCTTACCCGATAGATACGTCTTTAATATAGTAAGGGTTCCGGAGGGGGATCTATTATACCGCCTTCAATAAAACGACTTACTAGGTCTAGGCGGGGCCTTGTATTCCCCTAATAGTAGCAATCAACGGCCCTATATATATTGCGAAGCTAGGCTAGGATTTGTGAGACTTAAGTAGCCTAGGCGGGCTCTCGACCTAAAGGACCCCCCGGGGGACTACCAGCGGCCCGTGCATCGCTGTGCGGCCTATAGGGCACCCGAAGCTAGTTGGAAAAGGGGCTTGGAAAAGGGGCTTGGAAAGGGGCTTAGAAAAAGGGTTTAGAAAAAGAGGCTTAGAAAAGGGGCGTGGAAAAGAGGCTTAAGAAAACAGGGCTTTGGAAAAAGGCGTGGGAAAAAGGCTGGGAAAAAGGCTGAGCAGGAAAAAGGAAAAAGGGGGCTATGTCTTAAACTCAGACATTTAGGTAGAACGCTAAAGGGGGCTACTGATTTAGGAGGGACAGGACTGCCTATAAAAGGGGGCAGTCCCCCTTAGTAAGGCAAGGAGAGGTTAGAGATTAATCAATCACTTCTGCACTATATTTCCTGCCTGCATAAGATTCAAACAGCTCTACACAGACTGTCTAAGTCTTCGACCCCCTTTTTAGTCATTGACTTCTATATGCATAGCGCATATCTCTCTTCTCGAGAGTTATAAGCCTAGGAGGAATAGAGTTCCTATAACTTCCGGATACTACGCAATACTATACCGTATACTAGTTATTACTACGGTTGTATAGCACCCTGCAAATTGCTCTAAGACAAACGACCGATATACTTTCTCGCGTGTGTCTTTAACAATATAGTTCCCTTACTCTTCGGCAGACGTACCTTAGACTTACGGACACTCGATATATCACTATACGATATACCTACGGGGAAGACCTAGCGTACGATACTTACGGGCCCGGAGGACTAGGATAAATAGATAAAGGAAACGAAGGCTCGGGTGGATTAGACTATCTATAACCTTATCTTCTCGGATAAATAGCAACCTTTAGACCCCCCTATCCGACCGAGGTATACTAACTTTATAGAGAAAGCTATAAGCTTCGCCTAGTTAAGTGCCCCGAAATAAAAAGCCTATACGGCATTAATCTATAACTATAAGAGTCTCCGGAAGGAATACCTTTACGAAACTAAGCTTATTACAGCTGCCCGGACAACGATTTTAGAGTCTATCTCGGCTGCTAAGCTTCTAGCTCTACGAGATAATAAGACCCTTCGATAGTAGATAAAGAAGCTTAAGACCTCGATAGCCCCGTCCCTAGGTTATATAACTAACCGGATCCGGGAGAGATATACGGCCTACTTATAAGCTTTTCCAACCGGGACCTCGATAATAGAGATATTAGCCTAGCTAGATAAGTAGGAGGAGACCGTAGAGGAAGCTAACTAATACTTCCTTTCTAAAGCTATCTCTAGGCAGTAGCTAAGGGATATTTCTATACGAGTCTAACCCCTAAGTGACGGATACTCGTCTATGTTTCGGGAAGCTAGTAGGGAAATCGACGAAGCAGTAGCCTAGGTATAGCAGCAAGCAGCCCTCTTAGTCTAAAGGGTTAACCCGAGAGGAGCTATAAGGGCCCCGTTTACGGCTAAATAGACCGTTTAGTTAGTATCCCGGAAGATCTAAGAAATAGTCGAAGAGATGCTATAGGCCTAAACCTAAAAACAATAGTTAGGGGTTAGACGAGAGAGTGTCTACTAGACTAAAAAACGAGGAAATAGCGAAAAGGATATAGATACCCTTAAAGCAAAACGACTAAGGGTCTTTTGCCCGGCTTATAAGAAGATTAGGCACTCCCTAGCAAAATGTTAGACAGTATTTAAGCATTAATAGCTTAATGGACGAGATCCCCTCCCCGAAAACCTAGAAATAGTCCGGAATTCCCTCCGAGAAAACCTAAGCCTATAAAAAGGATCGATAAAATTAAGGCTAAGGTTTAAGCGTCTCTATAATAGCAATTATAAGGGCGAGAGTAGGTTGTATAGTGGTTGTTAAGGGTAGACTAAGTCTAGAGAAAAACCTAAGGAAAGATAGTAGGAACGGGAAATCTAGCTTTTATATTTAAAACTTTAGAAGCCCCTCTCGAACCTTCGGAATATCTACTTCGGAAATCGTCTATTCTAGACTTAGGAGCCTCTCTACACGTCTATAACAACCTCTCTCGATTCCGCTTCTTTAAGAAGGCCCGAAAAGAGTTCTTAGTAGCCGGGGACTCTTTAGTACGAATAGAGGGTTACGGGAGGGTAAACTATCTTATAAAGATACCTTCCGGTCACCGGGTGCTTCGGCTAAAGAAGGTTGCCTACTGTCTAGGCTTTTCTACTAGTCTAGTCTCCTTCTAGCTACTCCGGGAAGAAGGGATACACTAGGATATAGTCCGAGACCCTACGAAGCTAATTAGAAATAACGAGGTTATCGGACTAGTCGAATAGAAATACGGTTAGTTTATTATAGAATACCGACCTAATTGCCCGGCGTCGACCTTAGGCCAGGCTGCCTTCCTAACGGCAAAGAGGGCTAGTTCTAAAGACCCTCTACCGGCGGCTAAGGGAGACGGGAAGCTCTAGTATATAAGACTCGGCCACCTAGGACCTTTAGCCCTTTATAAGCTCGGAATCCAATAGGGAGTCTAAATTTAGGGACTAAAAATAGTTGAGTGCGAATTTTGCGGGTAGGGGAAAGCTAGAAGATAAGTCTCTAGAAGAACCCCTTCTCGACCCTCGAAGCTATGTAAAGAGATCTAGATAGACTAGACAGATATAGCCCGGGATTAAGAAAACTTTATAAGAGTTATATTTATTACTAACGCTTTCTTAGGAATGGTTTTTCCCTATTTTTTACGGACTTATCATAGCAAGCATAACTAGTCTACTTTACGGGATTTTGTAAACTAGATGAAGAACTACTACGGCCTTAAGGTTAAGAAAATTAAGTCCGATAGAGAGTTATTTATAAAGAATATCTTAACCTAGCTTTAAAAAAGGGGTATTTTACCCCTTCTATCGGCGTTAAACACTTAGGCCTAGAACGGAAGGGCCGAGAGATTAAGGGGTATTACGATAGAAAAGGCTCGAACAATAAGACTAGCAGTAAGGCTACCCTACGACCTTTAGAGATAAATAGTCGAATTAGCTTACTACCTTCGGAATCGGACTCTAAAGGACCCTAAGGACGGCTTAGACGACTAGGAATCCCCCCTAGACAAATTCATAGGGAAAAAGGCTTCTCTAGCCTACCTTCGAGCCTATAGCTATAAGGCCTACGTTATAACGCCTAACGCCTAGTTGAAAAGAAAGAAGAAGAAGAAGCTAGACCCTCGAGCGTTTATAGGGTTTTTAGTCGGTTATAGGTCTACTAATATCTTCCGGATCTAGATACTAAGCCTAAAGAAGGTTATCTCGACCCGGGATATAGTGTTTAACGAATATAGCTACTTCGACGGGAAAAGAGAATAAGTTCCCCTCCTAAAAAGCACTCGACAGCTTATTTAGAAGATCGACATACCCTCGGAGACTCGAGCTAACGAAGAGGCCCTTGAGGAAGAAACAGACGAAGAAACAGATATAGAGGAAGTAGAGGGCAATAAGGACGAAATATAGGAAGAAGACCTAGAAGGAGACCTAAAGGAAGCCTAAACAGACGATAAGGACCTTAAAAAGCAATCGAGCTCGAGAAAGCCTACTCTTCCCCGTCCTACCCGTTAGAGGACTTAAAAGAAGCCTTTCTAGTATATCTTCTAGTTTCTACCCCTAAGGGGGTAGGGGGAAAATGTGAGAAGACAGACTAGAGGTACGTTTAGGAAGGTAGGAACGATAGTTAAAAGTACGAATAATCCTTTATTGCAATACGGTTGCCCTCTCGTAGTAAGACTAAAGCTTGCCCCTCTTCTAAGATATATCGGGGCCTTAGGGATATACCCTTAGGCCTCGAGAGGGGTTATCGGGGACTAGTTAGCGACTAATAGCCGAATAGTCCCCGAGCTAAAATGCATTATCTATCGTATATATATCCCTATCTCCCGGCTCTATAGTTGCGTAGGTAGCTGCGTTATAATTATCCCCCCCTTCTAAGGCGGACGCTTTAGACGCTAGGATAGCTTTAGGTATAAATAAAGTCGTAATAGTAAATAAGACTAAAATAAGATTAAACATAGTATAAAAATCAACGACGATAGTTATTATTATATATATTATAATAATTATCGTGTTAGTTACGCGTTATAATAGTTACTACGTAATAAAGGGCTAGTCGCTTACGTATAGTTAGCGAACTATAATAAAGTGCTACTCTTTATATATAAAGATTTTTTTCTTCTCTTCTTTTATTATATAACTATATTAAGATCTTATAGAAAAGTATATTCGGAATTAGACGAGTATATTCTAAATTAGACGAGTATATTCCGAATTAGTTTAACGCTATAGGCCTTAAGCGAACGGTAAGCGCAACGGTTAAACGCCCTAAAAGCGAGGAAAATAGATAGACGATATTTAGCCGATAGGCCCTTTAGTTATTGCTTAAGTCCTAGAGTTATCGGCGAATAAAGTATTAATTAAGGACGCTATAGCGATAGTATAGGAAGAGATAAAGCTAAAAAAGACGCGCGGAGAGAAAACAACCCTATTAAAACGACTCCTTATAGAGAAAAACATACGAGATGCCTTAGAGAAGTCGATATCCTTATTAAAGGAAGAAACCGAAGATTAACTATTTTATTAATTATGAGTATTGCTATTTACACAGCACGAAATTGCTATTTGCACAGCAAGAACATCCAAATCCCCACTTTTCTGCACGTACCCCGCGCGCCTATGTCCCGCCACCAAAATCTAGTGCCGGTACATGGCAATTAAGAGAGCCGCGCAAATCGTGCGAATTAACGCGAAAAACACCACCGACACGCAGCAGGGCACGCAGCAGAGGGCACGCAGCAGGGCACGCAGCAAGGCACGAAGCATACATCAAGGAGCCGCACACACAGCAGAGGGCACGCAGCAAAGGGCACGCAGCCGGGCACGCAGCCGGGAGCCGGGCACGAAGCATACATCAGGGAGCCGCACACACAGCAGAGGGCACGCAGCAGAGCACGAAGCATACATCAAGGAGCCGCACACACAGCAGAGGGCACGCAGCAAAGGGCACGCAGCCGGGCACGCAGCCGGGAGCCGGGCACGAAGCATACATCAGGGAGCCGCACACACAGCAGAGGGCACGCAGCAGAGCACGAAGCATACATCAAGGAGCCGCACACACAGCAGAGGGCACGCAGCAGAGGGCACGCAGCAAGGCACGCAGCAGAGCACGCAGCAGAGGGCGCGCAGCCGGGAGCCGGGCACGAAGCATACATTAAGGAGCCGCACACACAGCAGAGGGCACGCAGCAGAGGGCACGCAGCAAGGCACGCAGCAGAGCACGCAGCAGGGCACGCAGCAGGGCACGCAGCATACATCAAGGAGCCGCACACACAGCAGAGGGCACGCAGCAAAGGGCACGCAGCAGGGCACGCAGCAGAGCACGCAGCAGAGGGCACCTGCTATGGCTGTTAAATTAACTAAATTGAGGCTATACACGATTTGCGCGGCCCTCTCAATTGCTATATACCTCTACCTAATTTTAGTGGCGGGATATAGGCGCGCGGGGTACGTGTAGAAAGAGTAGAGATTTAGGTATCTTACTATGCAAATAGCAATATCGTGCTATACAAATAGCAATACTCTTAATTATTTAAGGGACCTTTTATAAGTATAAAAAAACCTATTATAGTAGAGTCTTAAGAAGATTACGCGAATATAAAGCGTATAACGCTAGCGGTTGTTAAATCTAAAATATTTTCGTCGTTTAGTAAAGACAATAGAGACGAAGATATAGAGGCGAATACTAAAGGAGACACCGGCGATAAAAGGAATATCTAGAAAGGCATATCGCCTAAGAAAAAGGGCAAGAAGGCCGTATATATAAAAAGTCGCCGGGCTAAAGGGTGCTAAGTCACCGAGCTATACTATATTAAGTGCCTTAATAGCAATATATAAGGGTTTAGCAATAACGAGGACAATATTAGAATAGTCGAACTATCTTATATATAGGAGGATATATAATTAAGCAAATATATTTAATATAACTCGCGTAGTAACCTTTACGAATCGGTAAGCTCCTCGTTCTTTATTAAGTCGGGATATAATTACGAATAAAATTATAAGTGCCGGTAATAATATCCGGGGATATAGTAGATCTATACGCTATTTAGACGAAGATAGCTAAGTTATAGACTACTTAGGATAAGATAGAGAAGAAGAAGATAAAGTTAATCTTTTACTAAGTTTATACGTCGTTCGTAGCCGTAATAACGGCCTACCGAGAGGAATAAAGGGTATTAAGTGCTAAACGTTTATATATAAAACGTCGTCTTAAATACCGGTAAGTATCGATAGAGCGACGAAAAGCTATATGCGAGAATAAGGACTAAAAGCTTCGTCTAGTAATTAAGGACGTAGGTTTTACCCTATAGTAGGTAGGACGAGAATATATATACGATAATTTATACGAAATAATCGAGGAGAGCGGTCGCTAAGGAAAGGGGGAGTAGTTAAAACGTCTCCCTATTATTATAGAGTTTACTAGCGAAATAAAAGTAGGAGACTTTTACCGTATAGATATTAAGGAATAACGATAAAGTAGCGGCGGAGTAGAAGGAGAAAAGTTAGGGTAAGCTAAAAAGAAGTTATTTTATAATACGTAATTTCCGCTATTTCTTTAGTCGTATCTTTAGGTATTCGTTAATAAGTTCTTAGGCATTCGCTATATCGTCTTAAGTAACCTACTCGTTGTATTCGGCTAGCTAACCTTCCTATTTTACTAAGTAGTAGGTAACGCCCTTCTTCTTCTTATAGTCCTTAATTTGCTAGACCGACTATTCTCCTTCGGCATCGTTAAGGTTAAGCATCGGCAGTAATTCGCTAAGGTATTAGTTAATAGCCCGTTCTACCTACGGCTTAAGAAGACTAATATAAAACATCTTATAAAGCCGGTCGTATTTCTCTAGTAGGGCTAGGCGGTACGCTTGCTTGCTAATAGCTTAAAGGACCTTAAAAGGTCTAATGTATTTAGGTAATAGCTTCCTTCTTTAGTCCTTAAGGCGTAAGTTCTTCGTAGAGAGTCCTACTAGGTCTTTAACCTTAAGGGTAAGTGGCTTATAATAGAGGTTATAGAATTTCTTTTACGACTTAATAGCTTATCGCTAATAAGTCTCTAGCTTTTTCCTTAAGTCTGTTAATTTACTAATGCGAGCTCTTGCTTTAGGCACTCCCCTACTAGTAGCATCGTCTATAAGGTAGATATAGTAGTCTAGTTAGTATCCGAATAATACCTTATTAAGCGAAAAGCCTATAGTTATATTCTTCGCATTATTATAAGCGAACTAAGCCTCTCGTAGTAGTCTAGCCTAGTTATTCTATTCGGCATTCGTATAATACTAAAGGTAGTATTATAGTGTCTAATTCACCCGTTCGGTCTAATCGTCGGTTTATAGGTAAAAGGCTATCGATAACCTACGTTTTATCCGTAATATATAATAGAGGTCTAACTAAAACTTACTAGTAAATAGAGATCCTCTATCGGAAACAATGCCTTTTAGTACTCTATAGATAAGCTTAATCTTATAATAAAAAGCCTTAGCTAACTTAGGCGCTATTATTGTCTTAAAGACTACGAGAAATACGCTATACTTAGTGTATTAGTTAACGATTACTAATATTACGTTAACTTCTCTACTATCGAACTATAACTCTAGAAAACCGGTAGTAAAGTCTATAGAGACTTCTTCCTAAGGTCTTATAGGAATAGGCAGCGACTTAAGGGCGCCGTATAGGCGATGCCGCTTTAGAACGGCGCTTTAATAGATATAATATAAACGCACGTAGCTATTTATATTACGAGCTATTCCTTCTTAGAAAAGTTTCCGGGATAGGAGGTCTTTCGTACGGGCTATTCCGAAGTATCCTATAAGGGGATCGTCGTAGTAGAGCTAAATAAGCTCTTGCCTTAAGGCAACCTCTATAGGCACTACGATTCTTCCCGAATGTAAATTAAGTCCGTCTAGGCTTAATAACTAAAGACTTACCCCTTCTTTTAGGGTACTTTCGGCCTATACTCGCTCTATAGTCTACGGATCTTCCGCTTAAGTCCTCTTAAGGAGCTTAAAAAGGGCTTGGAGACATTACTCTTATAGACTCTTTTATAATAAGCTGCTAACCTAGCTAATTGTCTTTAACACCGTTATTTATAACTAACGATATCTTTAACCTAGGTAGCTAACTTAGCGGGACTTATTCCTAAATGCTAAGCGATTAAATCTTAGAGAGCTTATATATTTTCGTTACGTAAAGACATCTCGTTAAGCTTAAAGATAGTAGAGACCTAAGAACTTATCTTTAAGTCGCTCTATAAAGAATCTATAGCTATATATACTTACTAAATAACTACTAACTTCTATTATAGTTCTAGGAGTAGCTCTATAGACGGTAGGGCTTCGCTTATAAATTCTAGCTTCCTTAATAAAGCATCGGTAGGATTTAATTTACCGGCTCGGTGTTTAATCGTAAAATCGAAAGGAGCTAGGTATATATACTAACGTGCTTATCTTTTATTAAGGGATACTTACTTTATAAAGCCTTAAAGGTTTTAGTAATCTAATAAAACTTTAACGGTATTCGCCGCCCCTTCGACATAGTATCGCTAGTATTTAAATAACTTAACGATAGCAAATATCTCTTAATTAAGGGTGCCGTAGTTAAGCTTAGGGCTAGTAAACTTCCGTAATTAGAAAGCAATCGGATAATAGTAGCCTTCGTTATCGGGCTATAAAAGAATGCTAGCTATTACGAAAATTAAGGCATTAGTCTCAATGCAAATCGGTCTTTAAGGGTCGAAGTGTCGGAGAAGTAGGGCTATTGTAAAAGCGTTCTTTACGACGTAAAACGCTATTAATTTGCTAGTGTTTAGCTATACTCGTCCGGGCTTTCTTCCTTTAACGCTCTTTATTAATAACGTAGTAAGAGGGGCAATAATACTAGAGTATCTTAAAATAAATCGTCGGTAATAATTTATAAAACCGAGAAAAACTTAAATATTATAGAAAGAACGAGGTTCTTTTTAATTTATAATAGCCCTAACGCGGGCTAGGTCTATTACAACTCCGTTAATAGATAAGATAAATCCTAAAAACTCTAAAGACTACTTATAGAAAGTGCACTTCGATAAATTAGCGAATAGCTCGGTGTTCTTTAGTCGTTCGAGGACTTATCGTAAGTATTCTATATGCTTTTTATAGGTCTTAGAAAATATCAAAATGTTATTAAGGTAGACGACGTAAATAGTATCTATAAGGCCTTTAAGAGCTTAGTTAATATATAACTAAAATATAGTAAGGGCGTTAGTTAATCTAAACGGTAATACTAAATACTCGTAGTAACTATAGCGAGTACGAAAGGCTATCTTCTATTTATCCCCTCCTTTAATTCGGATGCGTTAGTATGCGTTTTTTAGGTTAATATTCGAAAAGTACTTAGCCCTTTAATAACGGTCTATAATCTCCGAAATAAAGGGGAGTAGGTAGCGATTCTTATCTATAATGCTATTAACCCCCCGGTAGTCTATATAAAGGCGTAAAGTGCTGTCTTTCTTAGGCATAAAAAGGATAAAAGCCCCGGCCGAACTCTTAGATTTCCGAATAATACTACGCTTAAGGGACTAATCTAACTACTCCTTTAGAACCTAAAGTTCGGATTAAGAAAGAGGGTAGATAGGTCTAAAAGGCGGCTTAGAGTCGGGCAATAGGTTAATCGCATAATCGGTGCCTTTCTTCTTTAGTAATAAATCGGCCTTATGCTTAGAAAATACGTCTTTAAAGTCTAAAAGAGTCGCCGGTATTTCCTCCCCTATTCGCTTAGGGTTCGCCGAGTTATTATCTTTATCGGGAAATAGTATAAAATTTAGGTCTAGTGTAACTATATAGACCTATGCCTTATTCCGACACTTATGCAAAGATTTCTACGGTTAGCGTAATAATACTTTAGAAAGTTAGTGTTTAAACCACTAAGCGCGTTTAAAAGGAACGAGATAAATATATTCCTAAGAAAGTACAGGCATATTAAGCAAAACTAATATATCGTCGGGTTTTAATCCGTTATCGACGCCGATATAAAGGCGAATAACTATCTTTTCCTTATAGCGATTGTCTTAGAGTTAGATAGAAACTTTCTAGACTCTATATCGTCTTATAAGCGTATTCCCGACTACCTTTAATCTAAGGGTTAATAAAGGAAGCTATTATAGCCCTTATTTTTAAGTAAAATTTATATCTACTAAGTCTACTTTACTACCGTAATCGAGATTAACGATAATTTTATAAGGTATTCGCCTTAGTAGCTTTCTAATAGCACGTAGTCTTTTAACTACCTCTACCTATAGCTTAGTCGAAGGAGAGGCATTTACTTCGACTTTTAGGCGTTTCCCTCCTTCTTCGTCGTCTTTAAATCGGCTACGGCTCGGTTAGCTTTTGCTATTGCCTAGCAATCGGCTTATATATAGCCTAGTTTCTTATAATACTAATAAATAACTATGCCGGATTAGCTTTCGCCGTTTCTATAGGAATTTCCTCCCCGGTTATTACTATAGCTATTCCTACTATATCTATTCCTACCGTTGCGACTATTACGACTATTTCCTCGGCTGTTCCTACGGCCGTTGCTACGACTGTTTCTACGGCTATTTAAGGTCGATTTAGTAGCGTCGGAATCTTAATAGTTATTAGTAGATCTATTTCGGCCTTTACGTCGGCGATAGCCTATCGAACGGGAGCCTCTTGCCCCTTAAGTAGAGGTCGACTAGTCGTTAGTTAGCTTTACTAAGCGCTTCTTATTTCCTAAAGCATCTTAGAAGCGTTAAGCGAGTTAGACTATCTCCTTACGAATATTATTTTAAATAAACGCTAAATAAAGGGAGATTTAGTCCTAAAGATCGGGACGTAACTTCGTAAAAAAGGAAAGTATATAAGTTTTTTCTAGCGGACGTTCTAAGTATTGCTCGATAGAATCTAAGTAAAGACTAAAATCGAGGGGGGATTAACCCTCTCGTTAGCGTGCTTCCTATAGTTGCGTAGCTAAAAGAGTCTCGCGATTAGTAGTATCTTTAATTAAAATTAAGGTCTAATTACGAAAATTATCTTAGTTAGTATAAAGCAATTCCTTCTCTATAGGGAGCTTTTCGTCGAGGTATCGCCTTTATCTCGTCTTATAGTCTACGTATATATAGTTAAAGGCATATAAGATTTTATTCTTATTACGCTTAAAACGACGTAAGGCGGCGATAAAGGTATCTTTAAGATCGCTAATCTAATCGAGACGTTTTCAAGGGTTAGTCGGTTATAATAATTAAGGAATGTTTTTTATTTTAATTTCCCTACTATAACTCTCCCTCGATTCGGTTAACTATCGGCGACGTTTGTATAAGTCCTTGCTAAATAAGTTACCCTACTACGAAAATTCCTCTCGAAGTTCCGTAATCCTATCTCTTAATCTTTTCTCCTCCTCTAGCTCTACGGCTCTTACTTAAAGGGCTATAAGGATATCTATACGCGGAGGGGTAGGTCGTAAAGGCCCGGCTTACGTTTAACTTCGCGAGGGGATAGATCGGGCCCCTTTAGGCAGCGAAAAAATTAGTAATAGCGTCCTAAGACGCTCGTTATAGCCCTTATATAAGTTAGTATATTCGTCTTCTAATATTAGTTCCGTTACGTAAGGTAACGGCGATAGGCTAGCGACTTAATAGCTACTACGACTTATTCGGCCTACGCGGCCTATACGTCCGGAAACGCGCCTACCGCGCGGCGCTATCGCTCTTAGGTAACTAAAAAAGAGAAGCTTTAGAAATTATAAGAAGATAGACTAAAGGTACGTTTAGGAAGGTAGGAACGATAGTTAAAAGTACGAATAATCCTTTATTACAATACGGTTGCCCTCTTATAGTAAGACTAAAGCTTGCCCCTCTTTTAAGATATATCGGGGCCTTAGGGATATACCCTTAGGCCTCGAGAGGGGTTGTCGGGGACTAGTTAGCGACTAATAGCCGAATGGTCCCCGAGCTAAAATACATTATCCATCGTGCATGTATCCCTATCTCCCGGCTCTATAGTTGCGCGGGTAGCTGCGTTATAAAAGCGGACGGAGAGGGCGCCGAAGTGGAGGAAGGGCGACAGCAGGGTGGTGGACTGGGGCTCGAACTGGGCCGGGCTCGTCTTGGGCTTCTCAAAGGTGGCCGTGTACTTTGTGTCGGCGACGAGGCCGTCGAGGCGCGTCAGGGCAAGCGTCTCGCCGCCGCGATGGGGCGTGGTTGCGGGCGGGAAGCCCAGCTCCTCCATGGTCTCGATGGCAAAGTCGTGGTTGGGGCCGGCAATGTTGCAGTAGGCCGACTCGGGATCCGTCCTGCGGTCGGCGTTGTGGTCGGGCCTGGCGTTGGGCGGGTGGTGCTCAAAGGCGACGGGCATCTCGCCCGGGTCCGGGAGGTGGTCGGGGGCCGGCACGGGGCGCGGCACGGGGCCGAGCTTGGCGGCGGCGGCCCGCAGCTGGGCCATGGACATGGTGGGCTTGCCGGCGTGCTTTTCGACGAGTCGGTCGCTGTCCCAGAGGGTCCGGCCGGAGCGGACGATGACGTCGACGCCGGCCTCGCGGGCGGCCTTTTCGACGAAGGCGTCGCGCTCGCGGCCATAGGGATCCGTGTCCTTTTCGAAGACGAGGTGCGTCACCTTCCAGGCCTTGAAGAGCTTGGGCAGCAGCGTCTGGGGCGCCTCGCGGAGGACGAAGAGCTTCGACTTTGGGTTGAGCTTTGTGATGGAGCGCGAGACGTCATTCTGGCAGTCGAGGCTGTGGCGGTGCGGCGTTACGTGGTCAGGTCTTTCCCCTCGTCTGGCAGGGAGGCAAACTCACAGGAACTGCCATCGGTTCAGGCCGACCCGTTTCCGGTAGACGTAATGAGGGTCCCAGGTGAAGATGGGCCAGAGCACGGCGGGCTCGAGGTCGAGGGCGGCCCTGAGGGCGGGCGAGTCGTGGAGGCGGAGATCGGTCCGGAACCAGTATATGACGCGTGGCTTGGCCATGGTGGAACGGTCAACTGGCCTTTGCCGGGGACGCTCTCGCTCGATTGAGTCTGTCTGGTCGACGTTGTTCTGTCTGGTCGTTGTTCTGTCTGGTCGTTGTTCTGTCTGGTCGACGTTATTCTGCTCGGTGTCGGTATAGGGTAGGGCGGGCGTGAGGCAGAGTCATGATGTCAAGGACTCAAAAGGGCACTAATCCGATGACATGCAGTTGGGAAGCTTGGGGAAGGGGCGAGACATGGCAATCACGGCAGAGGCAAGCCACAGGACGTCTGTTTCTCGCAACGAGCCGCTCAGGGCCGCATCTGAACCCCCCGACGACACCAGTCCATGGCGTTTCTACTTGTGCCGATAAAGGGCGGCATCTCAGACGAGGTCAGACGAGCAGTCAGACGAGCAGTCAAACGAGGGTTTCGATCTTTTATCCCTCGCTCGTCATTAACCGGTATAAATAACACATAATTAGATGATGGATCCAAACCCGAGGATCCGCTCGGCCAGCTCCGGGAATGGGCCGCCGCAGAGACCGGCCGAAGCGGCACAACAACAAATAGTTGTGTGTATTTTCCCCTCCTTGGTTTCCCTCCATGATTTCCTCGTGGCTACTCCGTTGCCTGGGGTCGCATAAAGGCCTGTCCAAGGCCTCTCCAGAGCTTGCCATTGACGGGCGAGTCGGGCTTGGCGCGGCTCCTCTTGGCTGACCTGGCCTTCTCTCGCCTCTGATTTGTTTATTTCCTTTTCCGAGCCGTAGGTAGTATGTGTGTGTGCAAAGTAAACAAACAGGGCTGGACTGGGCCTTTGTCTATTTCTTTTTATTTTCCTTTCCTTTTGCCCCCCGGATGAATGGATGAGAGTCTCTGCGGTTGTTGGCTGTTGGTTTCTCTGATGGAAACGCTGCCAAGGAGAGACATTTAAATCGAAAAAAAAAGAAGAGGAGATGACACGAGCAGGGATCCCCGAGATGAAATCCTGGACACGATGAGTGCTGTCTCACCGGGGCCCCGATGACGTCCAGTCGAGGCGCATCAACGGCCCGACGACTGTTCGCGGTTCCCCACAAGCAAAGTACGAAGTATTCAATCGGCCGACCGAGATCCCGAGTCCCAAGATCCCGGATCCCTGCCCGACGCGTTTTGCACTCCACTGGGGGGGGGTCGCGTCAACATGGGACGACGGGGGGGGTTGGAGAGAATCAACAGTGAAAACAAGGGAAAGCAAACATCAACATCAACTGTTGTCTGTCCGGGAGAGTGATGGCACACGGAAATATGAGTATAAGAGCGAGAGGAGGAAGCGATATATAACGAGTACGAAGAGCGAGAGGAAGAAGAGCGAGGAGAAGAAGCAACTGCTCTGACCCCTGGACAGTAAATGAAGAGGCTCAAAAGGAAGGAAGCATCAAACTAGCACGGTACGGTACTACATACGAGTTACTACGAATACCAATCTTGAAGCATGCACTTTGCACACGCACGCACCCAAACTTGGCACTCTTGTGATATAAAACACAACCACCGTCGCACTCATACACCAACATGCGATGCGATACGCATGCGTGAGGCTGTGCCAGTACAGACGAGTGACGAGGAGCAGACATCAACAACAAAAATGGGACGCAATGTTTGGTTCGGTATCGTATCCGTAGTAAATAAAAAACAAAATCGAGAGACGCCATGGAAAAGTCTTAGGCCTTGCCCAGCAACCCCCGGAATACAGTGGCGCACTACCCACTAGCCAGGGTTCCTTCCCACTGCTGTGCCCACACGCCCCCTGTAGGGCTCTTTAGGTCTCTAGGTATTCAGCTCCACTTCCACTCCCGTCGTCTTCTTTTTTCGTCTGATTTTTTCGTCTTGTCTTTCCTCTTTCCTCATGATGAGGCTTGATGAAAAATCGACCACCTCTTTTTGTGCTGCCTGGGTATGCGCTCTCCATCTCGTATCGTCCCCCTCTGTACTTCGTACTCTACCTCTTGTATGCATTGCCCTGTCTCACCTCTCACACAACAAATCCCCGTCCCGTCCCGCATTCCACCCCCATCCAGCTTTGTGCGACGTTACACCCTCTCTCTCTCCTTCTCTCTCTCTCTTTTCACCCCTCTCTCCCTCTCTCCCTCTCTGCCTGCTCTCGTCAAAGCAAAAGCCCCATTCCCCGACTCGGGACCGTAGATGGCGTCATGACTTGCAGCAGCAGTCACCTCTTCCTCATTGCCTCTCTTCCCGCTTCCTCTCCGCCATGGACGGATCATCGGTGTCTGGCCAGTCTCGTCTGTCCCGTCATCCATCGACCCAGTCCTTCGGAGCATCATCCCTGTTCCCGCATGCAAGGAAGACCGTCCCTGCAGGCACGGAAAAGCTTCCAGTGCTCTCTCTTGTACGAAGTACTCTTGACTATCACACCCTCTTCGCCGCCGACGCGCCTCGTCTCCCCCACCGCGTCGAGGCTGCAGAAGCCTGTTTTTATATCAGACCAGCTCGTCGGGTCCTCGTCTGCTTGTCGCCTTGTTGCCTCTCCCGACGGCCTCTGAAACCTCGCTCCGAGAGCCGCCTCGCCCCTCGTGTCCCCGTTAGTAATGCCTTCGCCATGCCCGCCTTGGCCCTTGGTTGATGGTTGATGCCGGGTCCGCTGCATCTCGCGACCGCCTCGATCCCTGCCCAGCCACACGCATCGGCTCCCCCACATCCGATCCTCTCTGTTCCTCTTGTCCCGCCTCCAACAAACAAAGACCCGTTACTAAAGAGCACTCGCTCGACGATTCATCGACACCCTGCTTCATGCCCCCCCCCCCTCACCCCCAGCTGTTTGATCCACCAAAGCCCTCTCCGGTGCCTGACGCCGACTTGCACCGCCTTGCTGTGCATCCGTCGGAGCCCACACACCTGGAGAGCGAGCCTCATAAACAAAGCTCCTCCTCGTCCGCCTTCTTCTACCCCTCCGGCATCCATCCGGCATCCTTCCGGCCCCCCGCGGTGGCGTTGCAGTGCTGTCGCCAGACTGCCTTTTGCTTGCTTGCATCAACCAGCCTGACCTTGCAGCCGCCGAGCCCGACACATTCACCGTCGCAACCATCCTCTTCGCAGAGAACGGCCGACGTTTGCTGCCGGTAGGCGTCGTCGCCTCCGGCCAGTCGGCATGGCTCGCGCCCTGGTGCGCATCCTCGGCGTCTTCTTGGCCGTACTTGCCACCTCCGCCCTCCTTTGTCTCCAGGTCATCACAGCCGCCCATGTCGACGACGCTTCGCTCAGGCCCGTCACCATAGTCGCCGCCTCGCTGCAGTCCGTCGTCCTCATCGTCCTACTGTGGCTCGCCGCGTCCCACGTCGTCCAAACCGGCCGGGTGCCGTCGACGCCGCGCCTAAACATCATCTTTGGTTTCGAGCTCCTGGCTTGTGCGCTTGCTGCTGCCGTCTCGGCCGTGGCCCTCGCGCACTTGAACATTTCACGAGCAGACCAGGCACCACCCCCCGCCTCCCGAATATCAAGCCCAGTTGCTTGCTGCATCTTCCGTGGCCCTGGCACTTGCCACGGCCCTGCAACTTGCCGCCATGATTCTTCACTTCATGTCCTTGCGAGAGCTTGTCGTTGGGGAGACCGACTCTGCCGAGGTGCCCGGTCAGAGGACCCGCATTTATCGCGTAAAGTCAATTCCCTACATCCAGACCATCCAGACCACCCAGACGAGGACTGGCCGCGGTCAACCCATTCCCGAAATGGCCTCAGTCGAGCGCCCGGCGCCGCTGGTCGTTGCTGAGCCGTCGTCAGCGACCAAGGCTGGCTTCTTCGCGTCGCCTTTCGCCCAAGTCATCCGACCAAGTTCGTCCAAGACGAAGCTACGGGCGGGCGAACGACGGCCGTCTTCCCGCGAGTCGACTCCTCGCGAAAGCAGTGTCGAGCAGACTTCCTTCGACTCGTGGGACACGTCGTCGGTGGACACGCACAACAGACAGGTGGTGCTGGAAATGTCATCGTCACCGTCCGTCAAGCCGCGCGGGCTCGAGACCATACCCGCCAGCCCGAGACCCAGCCGGAGCCCAAGCCCGAGAACGCCGGCACACCTGGAGCCTCCTCGCTCGGTGCGGACCAGGCGGAGTTACAGCCCGAGCACGCTGAGGCAGCGGGAAGACTCGCGGCTGACGGCATCGAGCTCCGTCGACGAGCTGCACATTCACCCCCCTGTTCCGATCCGACTCCCAGACACCGGCGCCTTGTGCCACGCCGGGCACGAGCGTCCTGGCATCACCCAATGCGGGACACGTCATCTCGCGACGCGAAAGCATGCAGTCGCTGGCTCGGATGCGAAGCGGCAGCCTCCGGAGCCCACTCAGTCATCAGCCAAGCCTGGAAAGCACCAAGCTGACAATCCAAGGCGATGCCCAGCAGGTGGATGAGAGGGACGAGGACGATGAGGCTGAGCCGGAGCGGACCAGCAGCAGCAGCGAGAGGAGGATGACACCTCCAGTGCCGGCGTGGCTGCTGAGTCGCGGGGTGCAGTCGGGCTTTGACGGCGTCCAGCAACCAGTCTCGGCCGACGTCAAGAGAACAGCATGAGAACGGCCCGGATGAGAGGGCTTGATGAACCATGTAATCAACGACCATCGATGTCGACCATGTATGAACACGTCTCCTTTATCTGGGGCAGGCGGGCGGGAAAAAAAACACGGACAGAGGTGCAAACCTCAAAACTAATAGTTAGGTAGGTACTTCGTAGGTACCAAGTATCAGTGCCTGGACTGTAGGTTGGCGGGTACCTGGGCATCACGGTACCCTCGGGCGTTATCTCATCTGCATACCTACCTAGGTAGGTAGGTAGTATCACCAACTTCACGGCCAGACAGCTCTGGCAAGCATTTGAATCACGCAAAGCCCCGTGCCATAATACTGCACTGTGTGCGTCATCGACGATGCATTGACCGTACCCGTCTTTATCGTCAGCCAGTACGAAGGCAGAGCCCAAAAGAAAGTGAAGTCCTCGAGGTCACGAGGGCTCCCTGTCACCGTGTAAGTCTAGTGGTTGAGCTACTGTGCATAGTCAATTAATAGGCGACTCAGGCGCTATGCGGGGACGTGCATGGCGGATTGACAGGCGAGCATAGCGGACCCGGGCGCTATGCTGATAGGCGACCCGGGCACCGTGTACTTCGTGAGCAGATTACCTAATGCTCTTTTAGCGGGGTAAAGGAAAACAGTACGAAAGTCAAAGAACCTCCGACTTACACGGTGACAGGGGGCCCTCGTGACCTCGAGGACTTCACTTTCTTTTGGGCTCTGCCTTCGTACGAGTTACCGCTATTCGTAGGTACTAGAGGATGACGCCATGCCTCTGTCGTGACACTCGGTCGTTTTGGACACCTCTTTGGAGACGCCAATCAAGGCTCCGCCATGTCATTGCCCCATGTATGTACTTCGTACATGTTGCCTCTCGAGCCATGTTGTATGTGCCTACTTCGTACATACATTGTACGCTGAGCTTGGTCCCTTTCACGTAACTCGTACATACAGAGAGAGACGTCCATCCTTCCATCGGGTTCCAGCGCGTGCCTGTCATCAGCGCCTATGCACCTGCTGAAGTGACCCCGACCGCGGCTGCTGGTCCACTAAAAGAACAGAACCCGCCACGGCGCCTATTCGCTGGCGAGACAGCGGCTCTCTCTCGGGGTGCGGTCGCCAGGCAGTCATCGAATGATGCATGCGCTCCTTCCTCCTCCACCCGCGACCCCACCCCAACCAAGCCCGACCAAACAAAGTCGGAGACAAAGCATCTCGACACCTTGTTGCCTCTTGCCTCCCGCATCATCCATCATCTCCGCCGTCCTGATTACGCGCACCCAACTGCCAGCCTCCTGTCCGCCGCAGCCGTATAGCTGCACCGGCCTCATCATGAAGGTCACTTTCAGAGTACGTCCACGTCATGGCTTGGACTCGCCAGCCGGGGCAAAACGACTGACTTTGCGCTCCGCTAGGATTTGAAGCAGCAAAAGTTCTCCCTCGAGGTCGAACCAACCGACCAGGTACGTCTTTCGCAACCTACCGTCTGTCGCAGGCGGCACCGACGCTGACCTGGACTGGCCACGGCAGATCTCCGCCGTCAAGGAAAAGATCTCGGTCGAAAAGGGCTGGGAACCCAAGTATCAGAAGCTCATTTACTCTGGTGAGATGCAGTCGCCCCCTCCCCTCTTTCGGCTCCGGCTCATGACGTGGCGCAGGTAAAATCCTTAGGATGAGGAAACCGTCGCCTCCTACAATATCGAGGAGAAAGGCTTCGTTGTGTGCATGGTGAACAAAGTGCGTGCCCCGTTCTCTTCCAGCTTGCCGTGACAGGCTGCATACTGATATTTCACCTGCACCAGCCGAAGGAAAAGCCTGCCGCCCAGTCGTTCCGCCGCTCCGCCAGCTACACCCGCTCCGCCCGTCGCCAACACGGCTGCCACCCCGGCCGCCACCCCGGCCCCCCCTGCCCAGTCCTCCTCGACCCGTCCTGCTGCGCCGGCCACGCCGTCTCCCCGACACTCCGCCGATGCTCCTGCCGGCGGTAGCGAGACCTCGGGCCTGGCCATGGGTCCCCAGCGCGCCGAGGCCATTGCCAACATGGAAGCCATGGGCTTCGAGAGGAGCCACATTGACACGGCCATGCGCGCTTCCTTCAACAACCCCGACCGTGCCGTCGAATACCTGCTGAACGTTGGTCTTCCTTGAAAGGGTCATTGCCCGACTTCACATTGACTGACATTGGCGCAAACTAGGGAATACCGGACAATGTCATGCATCAGCTGTACCCGCCCCAGCCCGGTAGTGCTTTGTGGCCCTCCCCGCCCCTACCACCTGCCGATCAGGCGCAAGGTGGCGAAGACGACGGTGGGATCAACCTATTTGACCTCGCGGCTCAACAGGGCGGAGGCGGTGCTGCTCCTCGAGGTGGTGGCGGCACCGCGGCGGCAGCGGCGGCAGCAGCCGCAGCCGCAGCCGCAGCTCAAGCTCAGGGCGGCGATATGGGGGATCTGGACTTTCTCAGAGACAACCCCCAATTCCAGCAGCTTCGCCAAGTTGTCCAGCAGCAGCCTCAGATGCTAGAGCCCATCCTTCAACAGCTCGGCTCCGGGAACCCCCAGCTTGCGCAGCTCATTGCTTCCAACCCTGATCAATTCCTTCAGCTGCTCGGAGAGAGCGCAGAGGACGACGTGCCCCTGCCTCCTGGCGCACAGGCCATTTCCGTTACCGAGGATGAGCGTGATGCCATTGAGCGAGTACGACTCCATGCTTGTCGCGCTGATTTGCTGGATTTTGGCTAACAATGACTAGTTATGTCGACTCGGCTTCGACCGTGACCAGGCTATCCAAGCCTACTTTGCCTGCGACAAGAACGAAGAGCTTGCCGCCAACTTCCTCTTCGATCAGCCCGAGGACGACGGGCCCCCAGCAAACTGAGTGTTTTTTTTCCTTTGCCGGGAGACCAAGGAGGCATGGGAGACGGAACCCAATGCTTATGATTACGAAAAGGCTATAGGGAATACCAAGCGTGGAAGATTTGGAGGGTCGGAGGACTCTGCCAGTAATGTGCATGGACTGCCTGATGAGCTCGTAGAAAATAAAGCCCCACGGGGTATCATGCCGTCCCGATTTAAACGCCTGTAAAGAAGCCCAAGGTCTGTCCATGCCTACCAACGACCCAGGGCCATCCCGAACCTCTCTTTCTCAAGCATCCTGCGTGATGGGCTCGCCGTTAAGGCCGTAGGCAACCGCTTGCTTGCCCTTTCTCTTGTCGCTCTTTTTCTTCCTGCCGGTGGCGGGGTCGCCGTCATCGTCGGCAAAGAGATCCTCGCGCTTCTTGCGCATAGTCTCGGCCAGCTCGTCGGCGATGCGCTGTCGCTCCTGCTCGTAGGCCTCCTGGATCTTGCGCTGCTCGGCCTCGATGGTCTCGACGGGCTCAAACTCGGCGCCGGTAAAGGCCCGGTACTCGTCAATGTCGAGCTTGATCGTCTTCTCCCCGATGAGGGCCGCGTCGATGCGCTTCGGGTTGTGACGCTCCTCGCGGTTGAACTTGAGTTTGACATGGCGCCTCTGCTTGCCGGGAAACATCTTGGAGATCATCTCAAACTCGGTCCCGAACATTCGGAGACCCCGGTAGAAGAGCTCTGTCTCCACGGGGGTCCAGATGTTGGGCCCCTTGAGCTTGGAGGAAGTCATAAAGGAGCTGCTGGTGATCAACCGCGTAAAGTCGTTCTCTTCAACCGTCTCCATGTTCGCCCCGGCTTGTGCGGCGGCGGCACGCGCGTGACGATCCATGAACAGCGAGCTCTGGTCGAGCACAATCTGCCCGTCGACGATGCGGAACTGCGGACCGGATGCCGCAGCGGGCGCTGCAGAGCTGATCGGATCACCGGTCGGCACGTTTGCTTGGCCGTCTGGCTCTGCCGACGGGGGGGATGCCGAGCCTGTTGCTTCGTCGTCGACCCCATCCCCTTCCTTTGACGGCTTGGTCCTGACTCGGGCCTTCCTTTCTCGATCTCGCAGCTCATCGTGTCGACTAAACTTTTTGCCTATCCGCAGATCCTTGGTCAAGTCGGCCATTTTGAGTTGCTGCAAGTCAACCACCTGGCTCTCTGCATTCTCCGGCGTAGGCGAGCGGCCCTTTCTAGACTTCTTCTGCTGTTCCGTAGTACCGTCTCCGTCCTTGGCGCTGTCGTCCTTGCGCTTCCGGGTTCGAGGTCGCGGGGCAGTATCGCCTACTTGCCTGGAAGCCTTTTTTCTTTGACGTTTCGGCGGCGGCGGCGCTGCCTCCTCGCCGTCCCTTGGCTCTTGGATTGCCGCGGTACGCTTATTTCTCCTCCTTGCCGGCTTCTTCACGGGCTCTGGAGCTGGTGAGACTGCCGATGGCGCAGGCGCTGAAGTATCTGAGGAGTTTTGGACCTCAACAGCTGGAGTTGAAGGGAATGTTGTCTCGGTAACAGTTTCCCGACTTGCATGTTCTTCGGACAGGGCCTCGGTCAATGATTGAGACTGAGATGACGGCGGTACAGTCGTGCCTGGTCTGGGAACCGGTGTCGTTGCGCTCTCGTCGGCGGCAGCAGTTTGGGGGCTGTGATCAGCTTGAACTGGTGTTTCAACACTGGGGGTCTTCGTTCCCAAAGAAACATGGTCCGTTGCTGGCACTCGGGGTTGCAAGCCTGTTTGTGACGGCACGTCGGGTGGGGTCGTGGTCTGGGTTGATTCACAGGGGGGAGGCGACGATGGCCTTCGATTGTCCCCGACTGACTGCGAATTGGACAAAGGAGAAATTAAAGACTGCAAAGGGCGCTCGGGAGCACTGGATTCGTCATTCGAGGCCGTGTCAAGCGGGGGGATCAATCGACGGCTGGGATTCGACAATTTTCGGTGCTGGGACAGAAGGAGCATTGACGGGCTTCGGTCTCGCCGTGGGGGTTTTGGGCTTGAAGGCGAAGCCCTTCTTCTTGAACATGGAACTCATGACGGGCGGCTGAGGTTTGCGAGGATAATGGCCGCAATTGGCCAGCTGAGATTGCCAGAAGTGAAGTCGTCGGCGGGCCAGCGACATTCTCCAGCGGGGCCAACCCCATCCGAGCGAAGATTACCCGGCCTTGGAATCGATAAGGGAGCGCCCGACTAGGGATAGCGCGGGACTAAGCCAGAGGCCAGGCCTCTTGATTCGTGAGTCGACTTGGAAATTTCAACTCCCGCAACAAATGACCTTCTCCCCCCATTCAACACCACCACGCAATTCCACGCTCCGCTGGATGACTTCTTGCACGGCCGGCCTCGGGACGAGACGTGGCTTGGAGGCCACTTCGCTGTCGAGCCCTGCCCCTGACTTTGCCCCGCGCTGCGCTTCACATCTCGCTGGACGCGCGGTCTGATGCCTGTAGCAACGACTCCAGCTGCCTCACCTCGTCCATCCACACTTTGCAAGATGGAGGACAGGAAGAGACCCGCCATCGGAGCCGCCGACGAGCTCGCTCCTCCTACCAAGAGGATCGCCATCAACGGCTCCAAGGCCAAGGACGATGCCCTCGACATGAAGGAGGAGAACTGGGTCGAGGTACGTGCCCTCGGGCCAATTTTCTCGCCGCTATGGTGGACCGCACGACAATCAACCATGTCCCTTTGCACCTCGCGAAACTACTTCGCAACAACATGTTTTCCCTTGCGGCATTTTCTCCGCGCCCTACTGAGGCACCGTTGCTCGATGTTGATGCTCACCAAGCCAGTGATGATGCTCCACGGCGACGGTAATCAGCAGCTCTCAGAACCCGCTCTACCCACTCCACCCTCATTCCACGCTTCGTTCCTCATGATACTACCGCGCACATCACCCTTCTGTCATCGACCGTCGGCTGGACGACAATTGGTACTGACCAGGAACACCAGGCGTACTCGAAAGGGGCGATATACCGTCAGATGCAAGAATATAGCCGCAAGGCCGCCACCGCCGAGTCACGGCTCGAGGAGCTACACAAACGATGCGTACACCACGACGACCACCTAAGATTCATCGACATTTGGTGGCGCCAGGTACGCCTGCCGGCCTCCCACCCACGCGTTTTCAGCGGAGCCTAACTCGAAAAAAGTTACTAGAAGAAGTCGAGAGCATGACGACCCGCGAATTGCCCGATACGGTCAATCCAACTGGTACGTATGCCGACCGAAACGCAAGACGCATAGGGCTAAGCATAGACCGACCAGAACTCCCGTATCTCAGCGGCGTCAGCTTCAAGGACCTCCACGAATTCCAGAATCATATCCAAGAGAGAGGAAAGAGCATCAAGGCCAAGGCAGAGACCTTGCTTGGCCGAATCGCTGCACAACGTGGAGAGCTCGCTCCCGACTCTATTGCTCTGGAAGGCAAAGTCGTCAGCCTGCTATCCGCGCAGAAAGAATATCTGCTCAAGCTGGATCGTCTGGATGCTGAGAAAGACCAGCTCTCTGAGCAGCTCAATGCCGCCACTCTCAGATACTTCAAAGCTGAGAAGAAATTGGACCGGGCCAAAAGTGCGCAGGTGCAAAAACTGGAGCAGCAGGCCTTTGCCAATGCTACCCGGCCTGCCGCTGCGTCTGGCGAGGGCACCCAGGAAGCTGAAGCGAACGGCACGGCCGACGAACTGCTGCTTAAGTATGAGGAGGCATCGGCGTCGGCAGCGAAGCAGAAGGAGCAGTTGGATGCGATTCTAGCAGAAATCAAGACATTGCAGGACGAGAACTCGAGCTTGAAAGCGCGCCGGGACGCTTGGACGGATGACGATTACATTCGGTCGGATGTCTTCAAACAGTTCAAGAGCCAAAACGAAGATCTCATCAAACGAGTCAACAACCTGGAGGCGACCAATAGACACCTGCGCGAGGAAGCCGAGAAACTCCAAGCCGAACGTACTGCATTCAAGAACCAACTGGATGCGGATGCGAATCAGGTCACGCAGGAGCTCGAGGCGGACATTATATCCAGGGATCAGGATCTGGCTCGCGTGCGCTCGGCTAGGGACGAGATTCTTGCCGAGAACACGCAACGAAAGGCGAGCATGGAGCAGGAAAGGACATCGCTGGCTCACATCAAGGATCTCGTCATCGCCAAGGACGACCACATCGCCGCGCTCGAGTCCGAATTGGCGCGCCTCAAGCCATCCGAGGACCAAGAAATGGCCTCGCCAGCGGACGGGGACCAGGAGCTGTCCAGCGAGGAGCTGCGGCAAAAGTACAAGAAGCTGCAGCAGGACTTCCAGGCCATCAATAAGGAATTGCCGTCCATCGAGAAGGCCTACAAGAAGATGAAGGACTTGGCTCAAAAGAAGGTCGTGGACTCTGTTGCCCTGGAGGATAAGGTGGCACTTTTGATCGCTGAGAAGAGCAAAGCGGACCAGAAGTACTTTGCCGCTCGGAAAGATGCCGACACTCGGAATAACGAGATTCGCTCGTTGAGACATCAAAATGGCAAGAGCTCCGAGATTATCGCCCAACTCAAGGAGTTGGAGGCGCAGAACCGATCACTGCTGGGCAGCGTGGAGAAGCAGGTCGCGGACCTGAAGCAAGCCAATGCCACACTTGTCTCAGATAACAAGAAAATGGAGACGACAAGCCTGGAAGCCGTCAGGCGGACGGATGGCCTGAATCGGCAAATCAGCGATCTCACCAATCTGGTCAAGTCTCGAGATGCGGCGTCTGCCGTTGTCAGAGAGCGAAACACGATGCAGGAAGCCGAAGTAGAGAAGCTCAGGGTGCGGCTTGACCACACTCTCAAGGACCGGGACACCTGGAGAAACAAGGCGCTGAGCAATTCGTCGGAGGAAGAGGAGATGTTGCGGGTGAGTTTGAACCTCCCCCCCCCCCTTGAACATGGACACCTGGTGGCTGATTAGGCATGCAGACGTTTGCGCTGTGCACAATCTGCCGCAACAACTTCAAAAACGCGGCACTGAAGACGTGCGGGCACCTGTTCTGTAACCAATGCGTGGACGATCGCATCAGCAATCGCATGCGAAAGTGCCCGACCTGTTCCCGGGCCTTTGACAAGATGGACGTAATGCCCGTTCATCATTGACACTCATCAACGACGGCTGGCGTTGCCACCTGGCCACTGGCTATAGAACGGGGCTCATCTTGCTTTCGCATAATCCCTCGAGCTCGTCCCCGAGGACACAGGCACCCAGAGACACTGACGTGGCAATCAGAGGCCACCTGGGCGCTTGGCGACGGCGGCGAAAGACCTACTACTGTGCTTGGACAATGTACTTTTAGGAGGAACAAGGGGTTTGGGCGATGCGACTGGCAACTTTATGTACATGCTATGAAAGATGATGGATCATCATGAATGAAGGGATCTCGGATGCTGGCGTTTGAGGGGTTGGATAATTGAAGACCTGTCAAGTCGTAGCGACCAGATTCTCCTAGCACAATGGATGGGATACAGAGGTAGAAGAACATGAGAGTTTAAACACAATGATCCTATCTACGGCGAGTCGATCCAAAGCCTGTGCTCTCGTGTCGGGAAGAGCTACCGCCGGACGCTGGAGACGGGGAGTAGCTTGCCGAGTTGGAAGGACCTGCGCCCCAGTGGCTTGAGTCGGGTTGTCGGCCATGATCGTTGCGCTGGTTGCGGCCGCCGGCCATGTAGCCGGCAGCAGCACCGCCGGCCAGGCCGCTCCAGAAGCCCGGCGTCCAGCCCTGCGACTGGGTCGAAGTCGAAGAGGGTTTGGTGCCGGGATAAGGCGGCGGAGGATAAGACGGCGGAGGATCGTGGCCGGGTCCCCATCCAGGATTCCAACCCCCCCCTCCTCCGCCACCGCCACCACCGCCGCGACGTCCTCCACCGGCTTCGGGCTGGCGTCTCTGGTCCGCGGCGCCGAAGCAGGCCGAGTAGAGGATCCAGCCTAAGATGGCGACGAAGATGATGGCGAAGAGCCAAGCCGAGAAGTCGGTGTTTCGGGAACCATGGCCGAAGAATCCGTCGTCGGGTCTGGCGTCTGGATATCTCGACTCCCCCTTTGCCGTCAGGATCAGCCTGTACTCGACACCGCAGCTGCCTTTGAGGACAAACGGGTCGTCGGGTGAAGAATATCCCTCGCAGACGACGTCGGTGCTGCCGAGCCTGAGCTCCTCGGGCAGAGACGCGGAACAGCTCCATTCAATGTCCTCGCCGCCGTACGAGGAGCCCTGGTTGGTGCATCGCATGACGTCCACGTCAAAGAGCTTGCACACGTCCTTTGAGGAGATGCACCTGAGCTGAGGGATGGCGGAGACGCGGCGATTGGCCGTCATGGCGCCATGGCCGCGCAGGGTGAGGGACTGGACCTCGGACAAGAGAATGGCATTCTTTGGATGCGTGGCGAGGGAGAGCAGGGGAAAGGCGAGGCAGGTTGTGAGGAGTTTGGGGAGCATGATGGCGGTGACGATGGTCGGGTGTTAATGTTTCATCCAAAAATCAAAACTATGGTCGGGTCAGAGATGGGCAGGGGCGGCTTTGGCCTTGAGCCGCAGGATATAAATGCATCACGAGGAGGCGCAGAGGCCACGATGTCAAGAAGGAAGGAGAGCTTGACAAGGCTGAGTGATGGATGCCAGAAGTTTTCACACAGCAGCGTGATTGGTGGGGAGAAAAAGGCAAAAGACTGTGGCTTTTTTGTTACTAGGGGGTCTAAAAGTCGACCCCCCGCGCTGCCCCACCAGCAGGTCGACCCCCACCAGCAGGTCGTCGACCCAGGTACGTACCCGCCATGTTCCGTTAATTGGCAACAAGAAGCCCTGCTCGCGGATATCTATCAAGGGGGAAACGTGTAAGCAGATGTCCAATCGCGATGGCCCGCCGGTTCCCTTTCAGTTGGAAACTTCATGAAGAAATGGCCGTGTCATAATGACAGCCCCGACTTTTGGCTGGCCAATGACTCGACTTGGGACCACGGAGACTCGAGGAGCACGGGCGGGACCAATTGGTGTGCAATGGCCGCCTTGGAGGATCTTGGATGCGCCTTGCCGTCTCCACCCACGTGCCGCCGCTGCCGCCTGGGTTTCCCGTGGAGCGGCCACGTTTCATGAAGGAAGAGGAGAAGGCCACGATGGCGTCAGCGTCTCCCGAGACAGACTCAGCAGGTGGGGGAAATTGCCTGGACAGGTTCTAGCCGCGCAGATGAGAAAGGAAGCTCGTGTTGGAGGAAAAGACATGGCCAGACGACAGAGAGACGCTTACGTGCATGGCACAGAGTAGTATCCGTACCTGATGTTGAGTGCCGAGTCGCGACTAATCGGGGCGGGATTGTCGTCACTGTGGGAGGTACGAATACAGGAGTATCCGTATGTACGAATAGCATATTCGTACTCTATATTCGTACTTCGTATGTACATACATACATATATAGTATCCGCATCAGACCAAACAATCGGGTTGCCTACTTGCACACGGGGAGTGAGATGGGGAGAGACAGGGCAAAACAAAGGGCTAAGCGAGCTTAGCGACGGGACACACAGCGAGTTGCAAAATGTATGACTCTGACGGCGTACAAAGTATGTACATACCCAGACGGTAATGCGATTCGGACACGGCGCGTGGGGGATGGAAGACGGCCCAACCCGCGCGTCTCAGCCTCAGCTCAGCTATCACGAAGCACGAGGAAGGGAAACATGGATGGCATGGCACAGCCTCGGGTCCACGCCCTGTAGTCGGAACCGTCCCACGGAACTGTCCCAGTGAAGTATACACCGAAGAGCGGGCTGTCGGTACCTAGTGCCGTTAGTGCTGTTAGAGGTAGTGTGTACATGCGGAGTACGGGGTTCTTTGGGTCGGCGATCGGACTCGGGCGACTGCAAGACCCCGAGCGATCCTACTTGCCGGAAACGAACACATTTTCTTTCCCTTTTGCCTCTCCGCCGCCGAAACAGACTCTTCTCATGGTGTCCCTTTTCCAAGAAGCGAACGCGATGTGTATGTATGACTCAAACCTAAACGCTCATCTCAAAGCCATTGTCTTGGCAACGGCAGCAAGGCAGAACACCGGGCTTCCATGTCCAGGGTACAAATACCGTGTAGTATTCGTACAGTCCATGTCAACAGCCGGCTGTCCGGCTCGGAGTCGTGATGGTGGTTTAGTCGTATGCCTGGCAGGCAGCTGACCCTGACGTTGGGGCTGGGACAATGACGAGACGAGAGGGTTGGATGGATGCAGCACAAGTAGCGACAGCCCTAGCACGCACACGCACATCTATAGTCGGGAGCATGCATCCTTTTTGCTTCAAGAGTGTCTTGGCTTGCGATGAAGAAAGCGTTCATCTCGGGTCTGACGGCTCTCTGGCCGAGTAGGTAGTACTCGGTACTTGTGCCTTGAACTGTGCAGGGAGAAACAACACACAAGCTCATATCCCGCCCATATCCCTGTAATATGGAATTGTATTTTGTATTACACTTTATTTCCCGCCGCACGGGCATCGGGTCCGTCGCGGGGTGCGGCGCTACTTGGCGCCACCCCCAAAGTCCGCCGCCAGCAGCTCGCTCTCGTTTGCGTCGGACGGCCCCGGTGTGGCTCTAATCTTCAAAGTACCTCGCTATCTGCAGCCGGCCTCTTGTGCCACCGACATGCCCTAGCGCGTAACCTGGCCGAGCTGGACCGCCGCCGTCTGTATGTACATATGTACCCACACACGGAGTACGGAACGGACAAGGTACTCCGTACATACTCATACTCCGCAAGACGCACCCGTTCGGACGCTACTTCTTTCCGCCCCGGTGACTGATGTGCTTCGTTATTGTTGTCTGGGCCCCGGGATTTCGGGTCACTCACCACACACACACGCCCCTCCCTTCTCTCTGCCTTGACCGAGCCACCAACCAACAAGAGAAAAAACAACATTCGGACAACCACCTGCGTCTCCCCGACATAAACCGCGTCTCCCTCGTCTGGTTTCCTCGTCTCGTCTCCCCGGTCCGCTTTCCTCGTCTCGTCCCATCGCCTCTCTCCTCGTCCTCGTCCACCTCCACAACACGTCGCCGGAACCCCAAGTCTGGCGCCCTCTCTGTGCTTAGACAAGGTTTTGATTCGACGAGGTTCCTGAAACGACTAGGTTCTGATTCAGCTTCTGATTCGACAACTGTTCCGGGGAGCGAGACTAGTTGCGAGTACTACAATTCATAAAAAGGACAAAATCAGTTGGCGAGAGAACAAAGGCCGCGTCTCAGTCCCGAGCTCCAACCACAGCCGGCTGACATGGCGGGCGACTTCTCGGAAAAGAGCTCAGACGGCAGTGGCATGCCCAATGGCGCCTCCCATTCCTCGGCCAGCAGTGGTGGCGATAGCGTCGACTCGGCCACCATCTCCAGGCAATCTCCGCCCGACCAACACGGGGAAAAGGACCTTGCCCGGATCGACTCCAAGGTCATCATCGCGCCTCCGCCGGCAGACGACCCCGACGAGCTCTACCGCCATCTGCCCCCTCGCCAGGCCGAGATTCTCAAGAGGCAAATAGTGACCCCGGAGCTCAAAAAGGGCGTCGGCGTCATCTATCGCTACTCGTCGCGCAATGACAAGATCATCCTCGCCGTCTCGGCCGTCTGCGCCATTGCCTCGGGCGCCGCGCTCCCGCTCATGACGGTCATCTTCGGCAACCTCCAGCGGACCTTCCAAGACTACTTCACCGCTGGCGGACGGCAGTCGTACGACGCATTCGTCGGCGAGCTGACCAAGTATGTCCTCTACTTCGTCTACCTCGCCATTGGCGAGTTTGTCGTCACCTACATCTGCACCGTCGGCTTCATCTACACGGGCGAGCACATCAGCGCAAAGATCCGCGAGCACTACCTCGAGAGCTGCATGCGCCAGAACATTGGCTTCTTCGACAAGCTCGGCGCCGGCGAGGTCACCACCCGCATCACATCCGACACGAACCTCATCCAGGACGGCATCTCGGAAAAGGTGTCGCTCACCCTCGCCGCCCTGGCCACCTTTGTCACCGCCTTCGTCATCGGCTTCGTCAACTACTGGAAGCTGACCCTCATCCTTTCCTCCACCGTCTTCGCCCTCCTCCTCAACGTGGGCATCGGCTCCCGCTTCATCCTCAAGAACAACACGGCCTCGCTCGAGGCCTATGCCCAGGGCGGCAGCCTCGCCGACGAGGTCATCAGCTCCATCCGCAACGCCGTCGCCTTTGGTACCCAGGAGCGCCTGGCCAAGCAGTACGAAAAGCACCTCACCAAGGCCGAGTACTATGGGTTCCGCCTCAAGAGTGCCTTGGCCATCATGATTGCCGGCATGATGCTCATCCTCTTCCTCAACTACGGCCTGGCCTTTTGGCAAGGGAGCAAGTTCCTCATAGACGGCATCATACCGCTCTCCCGAGTGCTCACCATCATGATGTCCGTCATGATTGGCGCCTTTAACCTCGGAAACGTCACGCCCAACATTCAGGCCTTCACCACGGCCATTGCCGCCGCCGCCAAGATCTTCAACACCATCGACCGCGTCTCCCCCCTCGACCCCACCGACAACGAGGGCACCAAGATGACGAACCTGCAAGGCACCATCCGGCTCGAGAACATCAAGCACATCTATCCGTCCCGGCCCGAGGTGGTTGTCATGGACGACGTGAGCCTCGAGATCCCCGCCGGCAAGACCACGGCTCTCGTCGGCGCTTCCGGCTCTGGCAAGAGCACCATTGTCGGGCTCGTCGAGCGCTTCTACGACCCCGTCGAGGGCTCCATCTATCTGGACGGCCAGGACATTAGCAAGCTGAACCTGAGGTGGCTTCGCCAGCAGATGGCCCTTGTCAGCCAGGAGCCCACCCTGTTCGGCACCACCATCTTCCACAATATCCGCCATGGCCTCATCGGAACCAAGTTTGAGAACGAAGACGAGGAGACGCAGCGGGAGCTCGTCATCCAGGCCGCCGTCAAGGCAAACGCCCACGATTTCGTGTCGGCCCTGCCCGAGGGCTACGAGACCAATGTTGGCGAACGGGGTTTCCTCCTCTCTGGCGGTCAAAAGCAGCGAATCGCCATTGCGCGAGCCATAGTCTCGGACCCGAGAAGTAAGTTTCGCCGTCTGTTGCTAGCGAGCGCACGCTCCCTCGACGTATCCGAGCTGACTCGTCGCGTTAGTCCTGCTTCTCGACGAGGCCACGTCTGCCCTTGACACCAAGTCCGAGGGCGTGGTGCAAGCCGCTCTGGAAGCTGCCGCCGCGGGCCGCACCACCATCACCATTGCTCACCGTCTATCGACAATCAGGGATGCTCACAATATTGTCGTCATGTCGGCTGGCCGCATCATCGAGCAAGGCACCCACGACCAGCTTCTGGAGAAGGGGTCGGCCTACTTCAACCTCGTGTCCGCCCAGAACATAGCTGCCGCAGAAGCCTTGACGGCGGAGGAGGAGGCGGAGCTCAGCGAGCGAGAAGCAGAGCTTATTCGCCGCATCTCGACCAGAAAGGGCGAGGGCGAGTACGTGGCGGACCCGGACGACAACATTGGGGCCAAGCTCGGACGGACGACTACGCAAAAGTCGGCCTCGAGCGTTGCTCTCCAGAGGCGAGGCCCCGAGGAGACGGAGAAGCATGGCCTGTTCACGCTGATGAAGTTCATCCTGTCTTTCAACGCGCCAGAGTGGAAGTTGATGTTGGTCGGCCTGGCCTTCAGCGTCATCTGCGGTGGCGGCAACCCGACGTCAGCAGGTGAGTTTCTCCCCCCCCTTGGAGTCCCCCCCCCTTTGTCACGTCGCTGACCCGTCTCTCGCCGCAAGTCTTCTTCGCCAAGCAGATCACGACCCTTTCTCAACCTATAACGGACCAGAATCGCAACCAGGTCAAGAAGGACTCGGACTTTTGGAGCGCCATGTTCCTAATGTTGGCCTTTGTCCAATTCTTCGCCTTTGCCTTGCAGGGCGTGGCGTTTGCCAAGGGTTCGGAGCGTCTCGTCCACCGCGTCAGGGACCGCGCCTTCAGGGCCATGCTCCGACAGGACGTGGCCTTTTTCGACAAGGAGGAGAATACGGCCGGCGCGCTGACGTCGTTTCTGTCGACGGAGACGACGCACGTGGCCGGCCTCAGCGGCGTGACGCTGGGGACGCTGTTGATGATGACGACGACGCTCATCGCGGCCATTGCCGAATCCGTCGCCGTCGGCTGGAAGCTGTCGCTGGTCTGCATCTCCACCATTCCGATTCTCCTGGGGTGCGGCTTCTTCCGGTTCTGGATGCTCGCCCATTTCCAGCGTCGCTCCAAGGCGGCGTACGCCTCGTCGGCGACGTTTGCATCCGAGGCCATCTCGGCGATCCGCACCGTCGCGTCGCTGACGCGCGAGCACGACGTGCTCAACATGTACCGCGACGCCCTGGCAGCGCAGCAGCGCCGCAGCCTGGTGTCGATTCTCAAGTCGAGCGCCCTGTACGCCGCCTCCCAGTCGTTCCTCTTTCTCTGCTTCGCGCTCGGATTCTGGTACGGAGGCACCCTGATTGGCAAGTACGAGTACAGTCAGTTCCAGTTCTTCCTCTGCTTCATGGCCATCGTCTTCGGCGCGCAGTCGGCCGGCTCCATCTTCTCGTTCGCCCCCGACATGGGCAAGGCTCACCACGCCGCCCAGGAGCTCAAGGCGCTCTTTGATCGCAAGCCAGCCATTGACTCGTGGTCGACCGAGGGAGAGCGCCTGGAAGAGGCCGACGGTTACGTCGAGTTCCGCGACGTGCACTTTCGCTATCCCACGCGGCCTGAGCAGCCCGTGCTCCGCGGCCTCAACCTGTCGGTGCGCCCAGGGCAGTACGTGGCACTCGTGGGCGCGTCGGGCTGCGGCAAGAGCACGACGATTGCCCTCTTGGAGCGATTCTACGACCCGCTGGCGGGCGGGGTCTTTATCGACGGCAAGGAGATTAGCTCGCTGAACATCAACGACTACCGCTCTCACATTGCGCTGGTGAGCCAGGAGCCGACGCTGTATCAGGGCAGCATCCGGGAGAACATCCTCTTGGGCAGCGCCAGGGACCACGTGCCGGACGAGGCCATTGAGTTTGCGTGCCGAGAGGCCAACATTTACGACTTTATCCTCTCCCTGCCCGAGGGATTCAACACGGTGGTGGGCAGTAAGGGGGCCCTCCTCTCGGGCGGGCAGAAGCAGCGCATCGCCATTGCGCGGGCGCTGATTCGCGACCCCAAGATCCTGCTCCTGGACGAGGCGACGTCGGCGCTGGACTCGGAATCGGAGCACGTGGTGCAGGCGGCGCTGGACAAGGCGGCCAAGGGGCGGACGACGATTGCGGTGGCGCATCGGCTGAGCACGATCCAAAAGGCCGACGTCATCTACGTGTTCGACCAAGGGCGGATCGTCGAGGCGGGCACGCACTCGGAGCTGATGAAGAAGAACGGGCGGTACGCCGAGCTGGTCAACCTGCAGAGCCTGGCCAAGCACGGCTAGGACAAGACGAGGCATGGCTTGGAACCTGTGCAGAGGTGCACATGATGATGATGTGGCGGGCGCATCTGTTTGTTAGAAGCATTGGTGGGCGTTTGCTACGTTGACGACAGCTAGGTGACGGAGCTGGCGGGGGCATCGGACATGTGCGAGAACGAGCCAGGGCGCTCTTGACCGACGCAGAGCAAGGGCATATACAGGAGAGCGCAGGCCGGGGAAGAGATACCACTTTGTTTTTCCTTGCCTGAAACCATGGTGTACCGTACAAGTGCGAGGTTTGGAGACGACTTTTTGTGGGATGACAAGATGGTGCTTCTGGAAGAGTCTGAGCGTGGACGTGCGAGGCGGCTGACGATGTGGATGGCGGGTTGTCGTCATGGCGGGTTGTCGTCAGTCGGCGTCCCCGTGACCGTTTTACCACCAAAAAGTTTTTTTCCGGTGACGTCGCTCAGGCCCGTTATTGTTTTGTTGTGTTGTTTCCTCGGCCCGGCAAGACGCACAGGCATGTACGAAGTATATGTATATGTACATATGTACGAATACGAATACTCCACATTAATATGGACCACGCCAACGGCCTTTCCTTGGCACTCACCAAATGAGTCAGGCAGGACAAGTCCCCATTGGGTAACTGCCGACGGAATTCATTCATCCACGGCACAACGCCCGTCTGATAGGGTACTACGCAGATACTTGTTTGGTGATCTTGGCCAATCAAGGCTCACACGTCCCTCTCCCAGCCCGGTACCTGTACATACCAGGGCCCTTGGCCTGCAGGTGGTGCGTGCCCCGCCCTACTAAATACCGCGCCGTTCCCGCGCTGCTCATCTTTGCCCCTTTAATCCAGCATCGCGTCTTCCATTTTCGACGTCTTCCTTTTCTGTCTCTTCAACGGCCGTCGATCCAAAGACGGCGTCTCGGACCCTCGCCCGTATCGAGCTGCCGACGACGCCATTGGCCGCGCAATCCACGAGATTGAGAGAGAAGCAGGGGGGGGGGGGGAACCAGCAAAGCCCTCAGCAAAACCCTAAAACCCCCGTTCACGACTCGCCACCAAGCTTCACCAAGGAGCTCATTGCAGCTCAGCCGCTCGTTTCCCGCATCTCTTGCGCCAGTAAACTCGCCTCTCTCTCCTATTTGCCATGACGCGACGCTTCTAAGCCGTCCCGCTCCCTGTCTGTTCTCCTGGTCAATGCCGAATCATCGACGGTGTAGTCGCCGCCAGACCGAATCGCCTCCAAAAGTAACAACAACAAAGCCTGCGCCGGGGACAGACGCCGCACCCGACGCCCACGCCCTGGGCCGGGGGCTTCGGACAGCCGAGCTCGTGCACCCGCGCGCCGTCCGTTGCCCAAGGCTTTCCCGCTGCTGTGCGACTTGACCCTGCATCATTCCTTCGTCTCGCCCCGCCATCGTCTGTCCCACGATGCGGCCCCCATCCACCTCGACTCGACGCCCAAGCCTCAGCCGTCGCCGGCACCCCGAGCCCCGGACCCGCATGTCGTCGGCGCTCCTGGCAACGCTCCTCGCAAGCTTGAGCTGCCTTGCTCTGGCCCAGCAACATGTGCCCGAGGTCTCTCTCACCGTCTCTCTCGCGAGTACGGGTGTCTCTGCCCCCACCTCGTCCGCCATGGACACCTCGTCCGTCATGGACGACACGCAGCGGTCGCATCAGCCCCGCGGTCAAGAGGCCGACCCTCGACGACGGGACCGAGGCGGCACCGACGGCTTTTCGACCACCATGGCCACTGTCAACCCGACCACCGTCGACTCGACCACCGTGGCCGCTGTCGTCGGCAGACCGTCTTCGACCCCGGAAAAAAACCCGTCCCCGCTGCCCTCTCCCTTTGACGACGCCCAGCCCTCCCTGTTCCAGGACACCAACTCGGACGACAAGTGTCCCAACTTCATGACGGCGCTGCTAGCAGACCCGGCCTTTAAGAGCTGTTACCCGCTCTCCTTGCTGCTACGGGTACGCTCACACAGCCGCCCGGCCAAACTGACGCGTTTACTGACGCTCCACACAAATAGACATCATCGGGGTTCTTCGAAGCCCAGAAGTATCTCCCCAGCATTGTCGGCGTCCTCGACACTGCTTGCAAAGCCAACGCCACCTTCTGCACCGCCTTGCTCAACCAGGCCGCCAACAACCTCACTGCCGTCGCAAACTGCAAAGCCGAGCTGGACCAGGGCCAGTCGCGCGTCCTGCAGGCATGGCGCGGCCTCAGGGCCTACAGGACCCTGTACGCGGCCTCGTGTCTACAGGACCCTTCGTCCAGCTTGTACTGCTTCGCCAACTCGGTCGGCAACATCAACAGCCCGGCCGACTCGTACCTCTACTTCATGCCCTACGGTCTGGCGCTTCCGAGCGCCTCGACTCCGTCGTGCAACAAGTGCACCAGCGAGACCATGAATGTCTACCATGCCGCATCGGCCAACAGGTCGGACCTTGTGTCGGACAGGTACGAGGCCGCTGCGCTCCAGATCAATGCCATTTGCGGGCCCGAGTTCGTCAACTCGACCCTGCCCCAGGCTGATGCCGCCGCCTCTCTCGCTCCGCCTCTCTCGTCTCTCGCCCTCCTGACCAGCATCGTTGCCGTCGTCGTCGCTCTCGGCCCGTCCTTGTGACGAGCGCCTTGTCCGCAGGCCCGCCTTTCGAACCTTGAGCGGACAAGGGAATACCTTTGTTCATGGCCGTCAACCGGCGGTTGACGGCCTTGCCCCTATTAGCGCACATTCATATGCTCTCCATTTATTGTCTAAATATTTAATCCCCAATCTTTGGGTCCTGCCCTCGCCGGCAACTATCCCTTTGCGAGGAACACGGCCTGGCTCCTCGACTATGACCCCTTTCTTTTCTCATGCCTTGATCCTTTTGGATATCCTCGGACAGGCCCCCAGTGCCATTTCAGGCGCAAACGGCAAGGGCGCAGCGTTTAAAAGTGGCCACGTGGGAAGGGGGGTGGCATTATTCGCAACGGCGTCTCCGCGGATTTGATTTCGACATGTTTGACCCTCAATCATTGTTGGGGTGAAGACGTTTTACGTTGCTTCTCTTGGTAAATACCGTGACGGGCTCTGCACATTCGGTACATGTACCGTATATGTGGGTTGCAAAGCGTCGATGTTAAGCTGGGAATCAAAGAAAAGGGAAGAGGGCGGCGAGGATTGAGGAGAGTTCTCGAGAGCAGGGAGCCAAGCACGAGGTTTACATTGCTGGGGGCCCGGCGATGGAAGTTCTTCATGTGCCATGAGGCCGGGTCGGCCGTGATTACAGCACTTCAATATCAAGCTCCTCGTCTACTGCACGCAAATACAGCTTGTCCGGTGCAAGCATCGGCAACCACATGCTTTGAGTAAGGAGTCGTGGCCTGGCCGGCCCTTGCCTCCCTCGCGAGGCCCCCCCATTGCACCAGGGGACGCAAGAAACTACATGAGCAACGCGAGGCCCGCGGCGCCAAGCGCTCCAGCGCAAGACGCCATCATGTCCATGTTGAGAGGCTAGACGAGCCATCGACCCCACGAGTATCCGTACGTTGCGCACTCTTCCGGAGAAGGGGGACCGGCGAGGGAGGGGTACAGACAGGTAGTCACCGGCTTCCCCAAAGCGATAGGAGACCGGGCTCGTCGGAGAGGGGGCGCCATGGACATGACCGTCTGCCGCAACCCAGGCGCCCGCCCGCCATTGTTCCCCGAGAGCAGCCACCTACTTCGTACAGTACGCAAAGAGCGGTCATTGCCGACGGAGAAGGAGGGGGCTCCCCGATCAACGGATCATACCGTTCGCATCGACCTGTCAGCCGCACATCCGTGGCATGCACCGCAACGCGGCGCCACGTCCTCTGCGGTCTGCACGACAGCATGGGAGCAATACCTAGGCAGGCAGGCAGGCGTGTAGATACGTTCAAGTATCCGTAGATGGGCGGCCATGTTTGATCCGCCAAGGCTGGCTTGACCGTGGCGGCGCGCCTCCAGGGCACGCAGAAGCGCCGTCGAAGACCATCGAGCCAAAGGAATGGCTGCGGCCCATCCGAGGAGCGGCGTCTGCGCGAGTCGCGTGGAAAATCGCCGAGCACCGGGTCGTTCTGGCCGAGCCAATGCCGCGCTTCATCTCTTTGCTCCCCAAGCGGCTCGTGGCGCCGGCTTTGCCATGCCTTGAAAGGCGTGTCGGAAACAGCAGCATGGAGCGAACGGACATTGGCCAAGTCCTGGGCTCAAGACAGACACTCGCGGGATGCGGGGCCTGTCAAGACAAAAGAAACCCCTCGAGGGGTCTTGCTGTAAGACGGTCTCGGAAGGACGCTCCGACCGTACGTAGATGCCTTCACTTACCGTATGCAGGTAGAGTCTCGTGGCGTCGCAACAGATTCTAGGCTTGCGTGGCAGTGGCACGGGTTTCATGGGCACGAGACGCTCTCCATGCTCTCCGTCTCAGAGGGAAACATGTCTTGTTCGGATGCTGGCGGTCAACCAGGAGCTGCCCTGCACCGATGACGTCAATAGGCACAGGTGCAACATGATGTGAGAGGGACACGTAGACATTCAACCAGGGGGTACGGCGTGTCGTCGAGCTGCATCGACCACGAGTCGGGTGCGCAGGCCATGCGCGGGCGGTGCGCGGGCGGTGCTGGGCAGCTATGCCGGATCGCCGTGTGAAAGTCGGTCGCTGGAAGGCAGTTCGACTGGAGAGCGAGACATGGATGAACAAGCATGAGTAGAGAGGGCTGCCCGCATTCGGCAGCAGCCAGAGCCGGCACGCGGGGGGCCCCCGTCATCAGGCCCGATCGTCGGCGGCACCCTTGCGCTCTCTCGAGATGGGGGAACGTAAGCCACTCTGGCGCCATGAGAGAAGGGTCAAGGGTGCCGAGTCGTTGGCCCCCAAGACTATCCGTACAGAGTACGAATACTCCGTACCTACTGTTGGGCTCTTCTCTTGCATCTTTTCACCTGCTGCAGCGGCAGCTGTAAGACCATTGGCCCGACTGACAGATGGCGCCGTTGAGGCAGCCCCGTTGATTGGCCCGAGTCCCGAGTCGGGCAGAGCTGGGCTGAAGTGAGCAATCGTTTCACACGTGTCCGTCCAGCCATGGCGCGCAAGCGGGAACCCGGGAACCTGGACAGACGACTTGATGATGGGACAGGTCAAGCGTGTCATGGGCAAGGTTGGGCGCCTCTCTGCACTCAAATCTTAGCGAGCAAAAGCAACCCCAGTATCCCCAAGCCTTACCGACGGGCGGCCGTCAGTTAAATGGGGAATGGGGACATGAGGGATCTTGCGTGGATCTCAGAGAGCGGGAGACGGCATGGTCCATGGTACCAGAAGCGATGACGGGACTGGACTGTCTGGGGCAGCAAATCCCGTGTTCCCGGTGCTTGGCGACGTAGGTTAATGAGTTGATAGGTAGCGTGAGGTAGGGGCCGATGTCCCGTCACCCACCATGTCCGCGGCAGCCAACCAAGACGCCCAAAAGCAACGACGCTCGCCGTCATGTATGCACTCTATTTATGTGCTTTGCCCGTCCTGTGGTGAGATTTGGTTGGCGTGCAGAGAGGCCTGGGCTCTTCGGGTCCAAGGGACGGACCGTCTTGCCGTCCCAACCAACGTGGCCCAACGGCTGCGAGAGTCGTCTCGTCGGTCGGCGGCTGTGCTGGGCGAGGCGGCATGACGCTGGCGAGACAAGGTCGTCCAGCTGAGGCCTGCTAGAACGAGTGCAGAGTACGGCACCACCGCAAGCATCAAGCCCTGTCCCAAATCGACTCGTCTTGGACAGCCACGACCGGACCGTCGAAGACAGGGCTGGCCGCCTCGGTTGCCGCCTCGGTTGCCGTCTTGGTTGCCGTCTTGGTTGCCGCCTTGCCAAAGGTAGGTAGCCAGCCTGGCTGGCGTCGTCACCGTAGCGTTCGTCCACAGCTTTGGGGGCGTCGGGCGAGTCCAACGAGCGGTGTGCTGACTCGACTCGATCTCGACTGCACGTGTGGTAGCACCATGCATGAACTTGTGCATTGTCTGGGCTACATACCTTGTATATATGTAGGCCTGTGCATACATAGCATACCTAGTAGTACCTAGGTCCGAAGTCCGAAGCCCAGAGACACCATTGCCAGTCGGACAGCTCTCCGCAGGGACAGCTGATGCAAGTCGCTCATCGGCGCGTGTCGGCACGCGGTTGGACGTCGGGCCCCGTGAGATGCGTGGGCATGGAAGCGAAGCAACACTGGGACACACGGGGCCGTTCCTGGAGCTCCTGGTTAGCAGACCAATGTCTCTCTGGCAGCACATGGGAGACGCTGACGTCGTCGGGGTCATGTCTCGGCCAGGCCGCGGCCGTGCAGATCAAGTCAGTCAATGCGAACTTTCTGCACGGCCCAACGCAGACGGCCTCGCAATGGTTCCCGCTTCCCGGGACGCTCTCGGGAACCGGGAGAGCGAACACGGTCGCTGGAGCTGGCATTTGTGGGAGGGGAAAGCTGGCCACACACTCGACAGGAGCACAAGACAGAGAGAGACACGTCGTCGGCCCAGCTGAAGAGGCACCTAGAGGTCCAGGTACCTTGAGGAACGCCAAGATGGAGCGAGCAAGTCCCAGACACGAGCGGTCTGCCGGGATGCACTACTGGCTCCCCGGTACTGTCTACAAGTCTCTGGCCCGTTCGGCTTTCGGCCCGGTACACAGCCACGGCGTACCTTGTCCCTCAGCTCCTCCGCCTCCACTTCGTACCTCCACATAACCTCGAGCACCGGCTTCCACGACGAGGAAAAACCATTCCATGTTTCCAGAGCCCTACAGGCCCCCTGCTTCAGGTCTTCGATGGATCTCACCGTTCCAGTTGCCCCCCCGCGCCATGAGCGGCCATCGGTTGCATCGTGGCTGCCAGACTCCTGCCTCTGCTGCCTCCACCGGACCCGTCTCCTCTATTTGCGACATCCTTACGGCCAAAGCCCGACAAGATGAGCCCGAGAACAAGGGAAAAAAGCAAGCAATAGAGTCGACTGCTGACTCCGTCGGACGCTGGTAGTAGTATCGCGTGCCCACCGGCACTCACCATCGTCATGTAACGCCCGCACTTGCGAGCCACGTCAATCAGACTCTGCCAAAGGTCGACTCTTTCCTTTTCTTTTGCGTCTGTTGGAAAAGTGTTGCCTTTCCCAGACTCACCGCAATTCAGGGGACATGTCTAGCCGTGTTGACCAAGCCTTGGCCAAAGGCATCCATCCGGCCCTTCCACGTATGCCCAGTCTGGTCGGACCGGGCCAGCAAGGTTAGACCAAGGGAGGTGGCCCTCTGCAAGCCTCGCTGCCATACGGACCGGGTTTATCAAGTGCGCTAACCAGTAGTTGCACCAAGTCGCCTGTCTGGTCGAATGCCGCCTCCCCCAGGTCCCAGAGGACGGCCTGCAACAACACACCCCCCCCCCCAGTTCCAGTTCATTCGCTGGCGGGCTTCGTCGGCCTCCGCAGACGGACGGTCTCAACGAGAGAGCCCGCCATGCAAATCACCGTCAGCTTGAATCAATCGTCTGCATATACGTTCGGCCGGGAGATGAGCCGGCAGGGAGACCGGAGCGACTGGCAGCTGATACGTGTCGCGAGCGGCCATGGTCAGCCATGACGAGTGGCCATGTCGAGCCGAATGAGACTGCTCAACCGAACCCGCGCCCGTCGACGTATCATGAGCATTGCCCGCCGTCTTGGTATGTGACCAAGGGCTGGGAGTTGCCGACGTGACCAGCGCCTCGGGATCATGGACAAGCGGGATGCCATGGCAAGGTGTGCCACCCAAGCCTGTAGGTGAATGAGATCTATCATTTATCTCTTGTTTGGGTCCATTGACGGCCCCTGGCCTACCATTGACACTGCGGTGTTACCTGCTTCTGAGCGGAGAACCATAGAGGTATGCCTGATGGTGGCCTTGACAAAGCAACATTTCGTCTCAATCAACAACGCATACATACATACACGCACACATACACACGTCGGTCCACTGATGCCTCTACCCTCTTCTTCACTCTCCTGCTTCTGCCGCCGTGCATATCTGGGACCGGGGGTGGAGGGGTTTTCTCGTCAAAGCTCGCGCGAGCCAGACTTGCTTTTTGCCCATCTTTGCCTCGATCTCGGTGACCGAGTCTGGGGAGAAGTGGCGGTTAGCCAAGGACGTTCTCCTCCCGTCGGCGTCTTCAGGCCCAAAAGCTTGTGGTCAAGCAGCAGTCGTCGCCCTTTCCCCGGCCTCGATGCCGCCCTAGCCAGATAGTGCCGGCCCGTCGCCTCGCAAGGGTGTCCCGTATTGGCGGCAGCACCCCAATGAGGCGTCACTGTTCTGCCTCAAGACATTACATATGTGAGAGCTCTGGGCGGTGCGAGTTGTCCGCCTGTCTTTTGTACATATGCACGTGGGCTCATCAACACTCCCCATCTCAGACACATTGCCGCACCGACTGTCTCCTTCCAGGTTCCTTCCAGGCCGTCAGATCTGCGCCATTCGTCGATTCTCGTGCCCCGCATCGCGGACTCGACTTGGCCCTCTCCACCCATCTCCGTCACCGGTAACCAGGTCCGGGGGCTGCAAGTGACTCAGGAACCGACGCCGATAGACGTCCCCGGAGCCCCTGATCTGAGCAGCACAGAGCCAAGAGCTGCATTGGCTCCTTCAAATGGGCGCCCTGGCGCTAGGGTACGCCAAGCCTGCTCTCTTCGTCCTGGCCATGGGCGACTCCACGCCTCCGGTCCCCGGCCATCACCATCCACAGCTCATGACAGATGCCAGCAGTCAAGCCGTCATGAACCAATCTCGCATGTCTCCCTCTGCCGTCGACATAGAGCCCCGAGGCCATGGAGCCTTTGAAGACATGTCCCCTCCCTACGAGGGCTGGGAGGCCGACGGCCAAGGGCACCTCCTTCACGGCCATGGCCTGGGTCACCACCCGGGCCACCACCTGGGCCACCACTTCCATCACCCTGTCCGCCATCACTACAGTACCCACGGCTTTGCCGTGAGCCCGAACCACCGAGGTCCTCGACTCTTCCCCCCCCCCGACGGCCTCGTGACTGCATCGTCGACTATTTTACAATCCCACCACCCTTCACCCCCGCCCTCGGCGGTCCCGTTCGAGGACCGACTGAGAGCAAACACGCCGTCGTATGCCTCCCATCCGCCCATCCGCCCGCTGCCCCCCTCCTTCTCCGCCGCCGCCCGCGGTGTAGTAGGCGAGTACGCTCGGGCCCCACCGCATCGCGGCCGTGAGGCTTGGCCATTGCCATCCGCTATAGTCGCCGGGCTCGAACCTCGGCTCGAACCTCGGCACGAACCTCGGCACGATCCAACCGCATCTCAGCCACCACAAGGACCGCACTTGTCACGTCCCCAGGCGTCGCCGTTGCACGGCCAACAGCCGCGCCTGCAGGCAGCTGACTTCCACCGTGATGCTGCGGCATTGCGCTGCCAGAACTTGGCACCTCCCGGCCCTCGTCCAAGTCCGACGCCAAGGCCTCCACCCACCTCGTCGACTCGGACTCGACAGGCCGCCGACGGGACGCCCATCCCCGGTATGCCGAATCTCTTGGGAGCTGGTCGAGCGCAGGCCTTGAGCGACATCGGATTTCGACTAAGTCTGCGCCAGCAACCAAAGGCAGCGCGAGCCTGCGGGTTTGGCGACAGGGACAGGCGGGTGATTGACCCGCCTCCCATCGTGCAGTTGATTGTCGAGAGCTCAAGCATGACGGAGGACGAGGTTCACTCGTACTTGCGCTACGAGAGCTACGTCATGAACTGCGCCATCTGCGACGAGTCGGGCACTCGTGATGCTTCCCTCATGCCCGAGGAGTATCAGCACCAACGCCGGCTGATGGGCTCGCTTGTCGGAACCCCGTTTGTCGGACAGGACGAGAAGGGCGAGGAGGGCTGCTTCTTCTGCTTTGGGGACCTTTCGTGTCGCACACCGGGTGCTTTCCGCCTCAAGTTCACTCTCATCATGATCGACCCGGCCCGCGCCGGCATGATTAGGCATTTTCCCATTCTAACGGAGGCGCTGAGCGACGTCTTCCACGTCTACAGCGCCAAGGAGTTCCCGGGCATGCTCCCCAGCAGCAACCTGGCCAAGCGGCTGAAGGAGCAAGGGTGTATCATCTCGATCAAGAAGGGCAATGATAGATCAAGGAACCCCCGGGCCCAAGGGGCCTTGTCTGACATGGACGAGGATGACGGCGAGGGTTCGCAGGCGCAGCGAAGACGGCGCATGGCTCGGGACTAGATGAAGGGCAAAGGACCTTGGACCGGCAGCCGAGCATCCGTAGTTGATGGATGGATCGTCGGCCGGCCAAGGCAGCACTGATGGGAGGGTTAGACATGTGAGACATGAGCTGTTGAGGTACTGCATGATAATGATTCTCGCCTGCCCGCGCCACGTTTTTGTTTCAATATCATGAGGCATCGCACGTCCCACATGTTTTCTCTCACTTGACCAAGTCGTTTGTGTCTCGAATCCTACGGGGGGACACGAAGACGCTTTGTCGAAGCGCGTAAAGGAGCCAGAGCTCTTCTGTTGGCAAGGCCGAAGTCGACGGATGTTTGAAGAGTAACCGACTGGGTTCCCGAAGCGCCGAGAGCCAACGGGCGCGCAGTGGGCGACGACAGCAAGCCACATGTTCAAGACCCCTGACGGCCCTCGCCTCGACTGGATACTGAGAGTGGCCGCCCTCAGCTTCCCTTGGAGCGTCTCCCGTTGGGGCTTTCCAGCCGGTTCCAGCACGTCGGCGTCACGTTGGACCACCGGATGCTTGATTCAGCCCGCGGAGTTGAGAAGAATGAGCTCCGGAGTTCGTCAACAGGAAGCTCGTATGACGGCGGTGATGTCGACGGGAGAAGACGGCTCTCCATCGGGGAGGGGGGGGGGTGGTTTCAGCCCGGGCGAGGAAAACCTCAAGGCACACAGCGCGCGCATCGGACATTCGGCTGATTTTTGATCAAAGGCGAGTCTTGATTTGTCGCCTCAATTTCGGCATCATGTCCGAAGGCCGTGCCACGTCCACTCTGGGGTTCTAGTGGTGGCACGGCCGGCGAGGCAGACGGGACGAGCAGTCGGGGGCAGGCCAATGGATCGTGTCAATGACGGGTCAAGGATGCGTGTTTCGTGTTTATACAGAGGCAGGTCAGTGTCGGGCGGGGGGGGGGATGCGGCTGAGAGACAAGAGAGGGTTGTGGCGGGCACGGCACGGGATATGCAATACGCCGCCAGAGAGAGCCGTGTGCTTAATCGACGAATAACGGGGAGGGGGAGGCGAAGGGGATGAAAGGTGCAGGAACCTTGTTGGCGGTGGCATCACGGGCATTGAGCAGGGAGCGCGCCAGCCCTTGGCTTCCCACGACGCATGCAACTCATTGCCAGGGGCTGATTGCAGGGTCTTTTCCAGTCGACTTGCAGGTGACGGGCTGAGCAACTGAGTGAGTGTAGACACGGGAAACGCGTCATCTGTTGTCGAGGTTTTGGTGCAAAAACATGTACTGTGCGTACACGTGGGTATGTACTGTGCAACCCCATCTTGGCAGTGTTGGGGCGTCCGTCCCCCGGCCAGCCTGCCCCCTAACGCCCACGCGGAGGTTGCTTCAGGTCCTTGGCGCGACAAAGTAGCCAAGGAAATGGATTCTTCTTGTTTCCTTTATCTTTTTTTTCTCCGAAGATGGGGACGGCTGCGCTCTTGGTACTTATCTATTCGTAGGTAACTCGTACGCACTCCCTACCTAGGTAGGTACCTAGGTACACAGTATTTTTCTACCCGTTGGGAACTACCTTCGCGCGCCGGGCGGGGTTCCTGTCAGTGGCTGGGTGACCGTCATACGCGCTATAACCGTGTTAGTCCCGCCACGTGTCTTGCAACTCTATTAGACCTATAACAGTGTTAGGTTCGTGACCGTTATACGCCTATTAACCGTTATATGCCTATAATCGTTATAATAGTATAAAATAGTGTTATAAGCGTGATAAGAATAGCCTAAAAAACAGTTTTAAATATATAACCGTTATACGTAATATAACGGTTATAAAAAAAATAATTATTTTAAGTATTAAATAAAGAGTACTTAGCCCTAGGTACGGGACGCCGGCTGTAGGGCCGGGTCCGGGCCCGGGTCCGGCAGGTCACGTGGCATAGGCACGGGTTATAGGCTACGAGGCATAGGTACGGATTACAGGCTACGAACTACGAGGCATAGGCACGGGTTACAGGCTACGAGGCACGGCACGGGTTGTAGGTCACGAGGCACGAGGCAAAGGCCAAAAAAATTTATATACCGGGAATCGAACCCGGATCTACGAGGTTACGAATTACATTACGATCTACGCCGCTTAGCCAAACGGGATTACTAATTATTAAAAACTTCGAACTTTATTTTACTATATAAAGGTAACCCAGCCACCTTAGCGGCAAAGGGGATACATACCCGCGCCCCGCGGCTAACACGCGGCCAACACGGTCACCAGCGGCCAACAGGGCTTTAAGCCGTATAACGGTTATATATATTTACGTATTATGCTTACCTAACATAGTTATTCCCCTAGCACGGTTATTGACTAAATGACTATTATATAATGCTGCTTATTTTATCGCGTACGGTGACTATTATACGCGGTATGACTATTACGCTCTAGTCACTATAATATAACTATAATAGCTATATGCGTTTATCGCCGTGATACGTAATGCAATACCGTTACACTAATCACAACACGATGTTAGACCCACATATAACCGTTATACGTACCAAACATAGTCACCCACCCACTGTTCTTAAGTGTGCCCGGCGCGCGAAGGTAAGGAACGCTTCGTCCCTTCCCTTAGGTCCCAACGGGTACTTGGACTTCGTACTGTGTCGTTTCTTTGTAATCCGTCTCCATCGCCAACAGCCCTCTTCTCTTCTCTTCCATCTCACAGCCTCTTATTTCTGTCCCTCCCTTGTCCATGGACCGCATCTCAAGGCTCCGGCCTATTCACAGGCCATGTATTCCTGCATGCAGTACTCGTACGGAGTACGGCGACAGAGCACTATGGCCGCTCCGCTCCTCTCCTCGATTCGTCCCCGTCTTTTTTCGTCCTCGTCTTTTCCCACCGACCCATGGATAACGACGACGGCGCCTTTCCCTACCCCGGCGCCAAGCGAGGGGGACGGACGCATCCTTCATCTATGGGGGGGGGCAAAAGGGGATCGCAGCGAATCACGGGCGGCAACGAAGCTTTGGCGCCTGCGTCAGGAGTCGTGCTTATGCAGGAACACAGCGCGCATCGCGTCGTTTGCGTGCTGCGTGCTGCCAACGCTGGGCCGCACGGCTGCTGTTGGCTGACGGCTCCTTGGCTCTTAAGCCCCTGGCCCGTCGGAGCCTGATTTCCTTGTTCACCCGTGTGGCTGACTGAGAGTCCGTGGACGAACGACTGGTGCGCCGCGGCCTCTCCTATCTATTCCTTGAGCCGCCGTCCTGTCCAACCAAGACGAGGAACAGGCCCCCGAGCACGAGGCAAATATCTTGCCTTGCTCGTTCACCTGTACTTCGTACGGAGTAAAACCAATACTATCTGACTATCAAGATGGCGTCCTGGACAAGGCCTGACGTGTTGCTTGCATCTACAACATGCAGCACTCAGCACTCGCATGCTTGCGCCTGTGTCGTGCTTCAAGTCCCCGTGTTGGTCTTGCTGTGCCTGCCTGGGTAATAAACATGATACAGTCTACCAAGTGGTGCTGTAAGCCCAACGCGGTGCTCCGTGCCTTGTCTCCTCCTCCAACTATCCTCTCGTCTTCTCCTCTGTCCTCCCCTCTCCTCCCTCCTACTCTTCCTCTTCTTTTCCTGCCTCTGCTTTGACTACACCCGAATGTTCTATTTCTCTTTCTTCCCTTTCACCACCCAAACAGATTCATCTCTGTTTGTTTCCCTCCTTTAACCATCCTTTTTCCGACGCCATCTTGGTCACCCATCGACGTTGGCGTCCTTCATTCTTCAAGGTGCTCCGGTATCACCTCTGGACATCCATTCACTTATCCAAATTGTTGCCGTCTTTCACCGTCGGTGTACTCGCACATGATTATCCTCGCTATCGCGGCCTGACGATCCAACTTTGCTGCTCCACGCCAACAGCTCCACGCCAACAGTTCGACAACCATGAAGCTCGCCGTAGCAACGGCCATTGCGGCCCTGCTGAACGCTGCCGCCGCAAAGGACGAACGCACCTTTGCCGTCCTGCGCTTCAACAACAAACAGCTGACCAAGGGCCGCATGGACCCTCTCCGCAACCCGGGCGAAACCGGCCTGCACGTCCACAACATCCTCGGCGGCAGCGGCTTCAGCACCAGCTCAAAGGGCGGGGACTTGCAAAAGTCAAGGTGCACCACGGCAAAGGTCAAGGGCGACAACAGCAACTACTGGTTCCCTTCGCTGTACTTCAAGGACCCCAAGACGGCCAAGTTTGAGCATGTCGACGTCTTCTACGCCAACGCCTACTACTTCTTCGACGCCACAAACGACGACATCAAGGCCTTTCCCCTCGGCCTCGGCATCTTCAGCGGCGACTCCGACACCCGCTCCCCCCCCGCCGCTGGCGCCGCCACCAACCTGGATCCCTCCAAGGGGCCCGTCAACCCCGTCAAGTGGACCTGTCCCCGCGACGGCAACCGATACGATCCGCCCTCTTGGCCCGCAGACTCGGACGGCAAGCTGGCTGGCATTGGCGATGCCGTCAACAAGGGCGAGGGCGTCGGCTTCCCCGACGTCAACTGCGACGGCTTCGCCTCCCCGCTCCGAGCCGACATTCACTTCCCCTCGTGCTATAATCCCAACGTCGGCCTGACCGACTACAAGCACAACACTGTCTTTCCCACCGACACGGGCCGTGGCAAGCAGGACTGCCCCAAGGGCTACATCCACGTGCCTCACCTGTTCCTCGAGGTCTACTGGAACACGCCGGCCTTTAAGGATCGCTGGGAGTCGGGCAAGGCCAGTCAGCCCTTTGTCCTCTCCAACGGAGACAGCACCGGCTTCAGCCTCCATGCCGACTTCATGTCTGGTTGGGACGAAAAGGTGCTGCAGCACATCATCGACACGTGCAACGCCGGAACCGCCGGCATGGACAAGTGCCCCAACCTGCCCCTCGGACTCACCGACGACGAGTGCACGATCGAGTCCATGATCCACGAAAAGGTCGACGGCGTCCTCGAATCCCTCCCCGGAAGTAACCCTCTCACCGGCTGGGCCTATGGGGGGGCGAACAGCTCCAGTCCGTCCCCAAGTCGAGAGGCACCATCGACCCCGAGCACTTCCCGCCCTGAAGCGTCCAGCCAGCCGACCGACGAGGAGGACTATCCTGTCAAGAGGGTACAGGATAAGCCGGTCAGGCTAGACACGGGCTCGTCGACGCGGACGGCCAAGCATGGAGCCACCGCCGTCCCGAAAGAGGAGGCCCCTCTCCCGTCTGCGCCCGCCGAGGAGCCATCGTATCCCACCGCGGGCACGGCGTCGCAGTCGTCTGGTCCAGCCGCGTCTCCCGATTGCGCGCACAAGACCGTCACGGCGACAGGACAGATGCCCGCGGCGCCGACCAAGCCTGCCTCGAACTCGACTCCCGTCGGTGGCTTCAAGTACGCCGGCTGTTTCAAGGATGCGAGCGACCGAGCCCTGAGCGGCGTCATCCGCGCCAATCTAGGCCTCGTGAGCAGCGAAAAGTGCGTCTCGCACTGCAAGGCGGGCGGCTTCGCCCTGGCCGGAACCGAGTACGGCGGCCAGTGCTACTGCGGAAACGAGCTCGTGGGCTCCCAACGTCTCGACGAAGGGAGATGCGAAACGCCCTGCGAAGGCGACGCATCGCAGTTTTGCGGCGGGGGCTGGGCTCTCTCCGTGTACAGCAAGGACGGCCAGGCTGTGCTGAAGGGCGCCAGGAGTCGGCGGCACTTTCACAATCACATGAGGCGACACCGTGGCCGTCACTCCTGAGCCGAGTGGCAATGTGCCTTGAGGTACGAAGCTTCTTTCTTGAGGCAAAAGGGGGGGGGGGGGGGGGGGATCGGATCGGCTTGCCCCTCGAGGCACACACACAATACACATACTACATGCATCTCGGCTCGCCTTTCCCAATTTAACTGCTACATTGCACCATCGCTGTAACTTTTCTATTCGGGAACAGGTATGTATGTAAAACCTCTGGTTATGAAATTTGGCCGTTGTGACGGGACGGCAAAGGTCGACACTCGGGCGTGACCGATGTTTCCTCGCACGACTGAAAAGTCTAATGATAAGTTGTAAACGACCACCACTGTCCGTTTAGGGCCTGTGAAAGCGTGACAAGGGTCGGAAACACGCACGGGTCCGGGTACCACCGCTCGTCGTCGAAAAAGGCCCACGCCCTCTGTCGATAGCTGCGAGCAACTTCCCTTTTCAGGATGGAGATCACATGCTGGCAGTTACTAAAATCGGCATGTCCCAGATCGTTCTCCTTCTCCATGCTCAGCCGAGCCCAAAGGCCAGGTCCTTCGAGTATGCCATCCTCTTCCAGGTAAATGTCCAGGTCCATATCAACACAATCGGATTCGAATGGCCAGAATCCGATACTTGATGGTGTTTTGGGCAATATGAATCTCTCCACGGCATATATGTCCCGGGTGAGCAGCTGGTCGAGCTGATCGAATCCGCCGAAGACGAGTGTGCCAACCTGGCAGTGCCCACCAAGGAAGGTACGAGCCGAGAAACTGACGTTATGATCCCCCAAAATAGCCGGACGAGTCGCTCCCCCTCGTACAGAGCGATTGGGATTATCATGTTTTAAGGCACGAGCCCCAAGCATGCCGTAAAGGCAAGCAACATACTCGAAGACGCAGCGCATGCTTTCCTTCTCAACAGGCGATGGTATGGTGCCTTCCATATTGTTTAGGCGCTTCCAAGACCAAAGGCACGAGAGGCCTATATCCCTAGGCCGTTTCCCAGTTGCTGCCAGGATACTATCCGACTCTTCCCAAATTTTTGCCGTATACAGTCTCGAGTTGAGCTCAAATCGCAGAAACGCCTTAAGGAAGCGGTGCTTCTCCATCGCCGGCAAACTCTCGAGGTCCAGTTGGCGGCCGGGTGGTAGAGGCAGATAGTCGCACTTGCTTCGTTCTATAGAGGACCAGAGAGGCAGCCGGAAATATGCACGATGAAGGTTCGGGCTCGTTGCCTTGGATAGATAGTCGTTGATATATCTCCTTAGCTGCTTATAGAGCTTATAGAGCTGTTTCATGGTGCCAAGATCCTGCTCGTCGATGGGGTTAGGGAAGCGTTTGGCGGCCCAACACCTCTTGTGCTTCTTAACGTGTTTCCAGCGGGTCCGCACACTATCTGTCTCCCTAGGAGGAAACCGAATCACCGCCATGGCGTCTTGCAAGAAGTCGGGCGTGTATATGCCGCGCAGCCTCTTTTGAAGAATGTGAGTGTCGATCGTGGACCTATGGGCCAGCCGAACTCGGAGGAGTGTAGGGGAGGCGTGGCTAAGTCGGGCCGCGTCCTTGGGCGAGTGGGCGGATTCTAGAATTTCGAGGCCAAGCTCGCAGGGCAGATGTTGGAAGGGGTCCATGTCGTTCAAGGGTGTCGAGGCTTGGCAGCAAGTTGTGAGGGTTGTGTCGAGAAGAAGATGGACCGGAAACTGCTATGTGATGATGGAGGTGGACGAGAAGGTCGGGAGCGTAGTACTTTTATAGATATATCCGTATCCAGGCGTACATGCTGCAAGCCATCAAGCAGCGGCGAAAAGCTTACTTTAAACTCACATCTTAAAGTGAGGCACGGGGAAAAGGGCTAAATCAAGGTGTGAAACTCTGTTGTTATGTGTGGTGTTGCGGGCGAATACGTACACCAGGCCCCATCCGCCGCGTTATCCTAGCTCCGTTCCGAGTTGAGCCGTTGAGTTGCGACACAGAACTACAAGTCTTGCACAGTGCTGATTGTGTCAGTGGCTGGAGAAAAAGTACCCCTGCCCAAACGCCCACATACATTTCTGAAATGTCTCTCTATCACGAGGCCGCCCAAGTCTTGTCTGCCCCTTGGTCGGAAGGCGGGAGCCTAAAGTCACGCATCTTTGGCCGGAGGGACATCAAGTCGCAGCCCAACCAGCTCTACGCCCTGGTCCTCGAGACGAGCAAATGGAGCGCCGTCGTCAAGGAGGTCATTGAAGCCACCGAGCTGCTCAAGCACGAGCGCAAGGTTGGTCGCCCTGCTTGTTTCCATCGCGAGAAGATACAACTTGCCTTGCTCCTCAGTTTCCGATACTTGCTGGCTGACCGCCTCTCAGCTCAGCCCCGTCCTGTCGTTGCTGCTGGTGCACGACTTGCTTCTAACAAAGGGAGGCATTGCCCTGCCCCAGAGTCATGGGCTGAGGGCGAGCGTCGAGAGACACAGGGGCCGCCTCAAGTCGGAGCTTACCCGCGCCAGGCTGAGGCGCAAGGAGGTCTCGCTGGAAGCCTTGAGAGAGCAGATTGAGAGGGATGCTGCCGGCGAGGAAGCCGGCTACCCGCGCTGGGTGCGCATCAACTCACTCCACAGCAGCATCGAGGAGCAGCTCGAGTCAACTTTCTCCGCCTACGCCAGGGCCGAAAGCATCGCAGACGTCGTCTCGAAGCCCGGCAAGCATCTCTACATTGACCCCCACGTCCCCAACCTCGTGGCCGTCACGCCAAGCCTTGACATGAGTAAGACGGACGCCTACTCCTCGGGCAAGATTATCCTCCAGGATAAGGCTTCATGCTTCCCAGCCTACCTGCTGGATCCTCGCTCCGAGGACGGCGACGTGGTGGATGCCTGCGCGGCCCCAGGCAACAAGACGACCCACCTGGCCTCCATTCTACACCAGCACAGCCCAGAGTTTGCGTCCAAGCCACAGATGATATTCGCTTTCGAGAAAGACACCAGGAGGGCCCAGACTCTGGAGAAGATGGTGCGGATAGCGGGGTCCAAGTCAATGACACGCATCGGCTTTGGGCAGGACTTTTTGCAGGTCGACCCGCAAGATGCCAAGTTTAAGGACGTGGGAGCCTTGCTCCTCGACCCGAGCTGTTCCGGTAGCGGCATCATCGGCCGGGACTCGATGCCCGAGCTTCACCTACCAGGCGCACCATGCGAACATGCGGCCCGCGGGGCGGCCGGCCCCTCTAAGACGCGCAAGAGAAAGCTGAGTCAAGTCCGAGACGAGTCGGACAAGGTCATGCGGGACGATGATGGCAACGAGACGGTCATCAATTCGGAGACTGACCTCGCGGCGCGGTTGGAGGCGCTGTCGAGCTTCCAGCTGATGCTGCTGCTGCACGCGTTCCAGTTCCCCGCGGCGAAAAAGGTGACATACTCGACGTGCTCTATCTATTCCGAAGAGAACGAGGCCGTCGTCATGGCAGCGCTGCAGTCGGATGTGGCGCGACGGCGAGGCTGGCGCATCCTGTTGAGGGACAAGCAGGTGGGCGGGATGAAGGAGTGGCCGGTGCGGGGACTGGTAGGCGCGTGCGGGGGCGACGCGGCCGTAGCTGACGGGTGCATCCGGTCGCAGAAAGACGACGGGCGGGGGGTCATGGGCTTCTTTGTGGCAGGGTTCATCCGGGACGGTGCCCGGGACGGTGCCAGGGACGGTTCCCGGGACGGTGCCAGGGACGGTTCCCGGGACGAGGACTCGAGTCCGAAGACGGTCGCCGCCGAGGAAGAGGGCCCATATTTACGGGACGAAGATGGGCGCATTGTGCGCGACGTGATGGGGATGCCGGCGCTCAAGTCCAATGGAGAGCCAGTCCGACTCGATCCGCGGGAAGACGCAGACCGGGGCGGGAGGAGCAGCGGTGACGGCGATGAGAGCGACGAGTGGAACGGTTTTGGAGACTGAGGTGACCGGGAGGAGGGTGGACGATGGAGAAGCAGGCTGAGAGTGCTGTCTTGTCTACTTTGTACGCCCAGTCTAGTTTCAGAGCTGGCTGTTGTAGTACTCGGGGGGGGCAATGGTTTGGATGGTGATGAAGTCGTTGGGGTGCTTGGCGGCCGAGTCGGATCACTGTTCGGATCCGACAGTGGGGCCTGTGAACCGGTGACTTCCGACTGCCGTGTCTCAGGCTAGTTTTCGTCCTCTATTGTCTTTGCTCAGGCTCCGGGCGAGTGAGGACGAGACACACGGGTGCGCGCACACATGCAGTGGTTGCATCTACTACAGTCATAGGTCAGGTACTACCTCGTACGCCTAAATTTGCAATGAAGACCACCACCACCACCACCACCAACTACACCAACCGGCACCGCCAGCCGTGGTTGCGGGCGGGGCACTTTTTGGGCCGTTTGTGCCCAAAAGACAAAGGGAAAATCATGACAATTGCCGAGAGTGTCTGTCCGGGATCGGCGTTTTTGTTGGTGGGGGCGCGGAGTCGGGGTTTGAGATTTCCGTGGCCCGCTAGCCGGCTTTAGTGCGCCCAAAGTCCGGACGGCCTGGGAACAAGCGCGAGTTTTTTTGGTTGATTGCTTGCTGCTTCCTGCTTGCTGCTTGTCCAATCACGACCAACTGACTGACGCGAGGACGAACCCGTCGAGACAGTTCGACACCCCCGGTCGGGAAAAAAACGCATCATTTGTGTTTTCCATAATTCGCCGGTCATTTTTGACGGCGATGCGGTGCTTCGCCTTGGTGTGCCAGGTATCCGTACATACGAAGAGGTGCACATTGGCTCATCTCACTGACGAGTCGGTGGACTCGGCACATGCAGCGGGGCTCAAGCAAGCGGTATTACCAAGCCCCTTGGGCGTGTGTCAGCCATCGGGCCGTGGGTGCCGCCCGAGAGCCGCGGAACCGTTGCTGCCTGCGCGGGCATTTGGTGCAAATGGCTCGAGTTGTCTGCCCGGGCGGACTTGTGCGGAAAGTCTATCCCCGTCGTTCCCGCTTTTTTTTTATTCCTTGTCCCGCCACACACCCCCCCCAGACTTGGCGAGCCTCATCAACACTCGTCCTCTTCCGCTTGCCCGTATCCTTCTGATGTCGCCATGCCGGCGCCCTTGCGCGCGCGACCCGGTTGTTTTAGGGTTCCGGGCTCGCACACGCCCCCGTTGGATGAGCGCTACGCCACGCATTCCCTCAGGCAAGGAAGGACCCTGTCTTCCACGCCCCCCATCGGATCGGGTCCGTCGTCACACAACTCGAGCTCGAGTATAAACAGCTTTGGTTGGCCTGCTCGCTCATGGCCCTCTCGCGAAATCTGTGAGACGTGTTCCCATTTCCCATTACGGTTGCTTGTGCAAAGTGAACCTGCCTCTTGTCCCTTTCCCCCATCTCCATCTACTCTCCTCTCTCTCTCCCCTCTCTCTCTCCTCGATCCCTCCCGCAGCCGCCTTGTCTCGGATCGAATTCTTGCCACCCACCACGACGCTCCCGACTTCCCCTTCCAGCGTGTTGCATCCAGTGTAACGCGCCGCAAAAGCTTGTATTTTCCAGCGTTCCATCAGCGTTACCTGATATCTCGATAGCCTCGGCTGCGTTTGCAGTACTACTATATCGAGGACAAGACCATCTAGTCGTCGAGTCGTCTAGTCGTCTACGCCCATGGCAGCCATGGCGCCTCCTGCCTCGCCGCCGGTGACTGATGTCGAGTCGCTACAGCGACGGCCCACAAAGACTTCGCACTGGAGCATCCTCCTCGACCAGGCCGGCGTCGACGACCAGGTCCTCCGCCGCAACTATGTCGGCCACGGCACCGACGAGTCGCCTTACTTGGTCGACTTCCTGCCCAACGACCCTCGCAACCCCATGACATTTTCCAGGCCCTTCAAGTGGCTCGTCACCTCCATCGCCGCCCTCTCCACCCTCGCCGTCTCCTTTGCCAGCTCCGCCTACTCTGGCGGCGTCGGCGAAATCATTGCCGACTTCCACGTCTCGTCCGAAGTCGTCATCCTCGGCGTCTCCATGTTTGTCCTCGGCTTCGCCATGGGCCCTCTCATCTGGGCCCCGCTCTCGGAGCTCTTCGGCCGACAGAAGCTCTTCTTCGTCACTTACATGGCCTTGACAGCCTTCAACGCCGGAGCCGCCGGCGCCCCGTCCATGGCCGCTCTCGTCGTCCTCCGCTTCTTCGCCGGTGCCTTTGGATCTTCGCCCCTGACCAATGCTGGCGGTGTCATTGCCGACATGTTCTCCGCCTCGGAGCGCGGCATCGCCACCAGCATCTTCGCAATGGCCCCTTTCTTGGGCCCCGCCCTCGGTACGTGTCCCCATCCGGCCGCCATCTTCGCCTCGACGGTAATGCTGACCCGTGTCCATGCAGGACCTATTGCCGGTGGTTTCCTCGGTGAGGCCGAGGGCTGGAGGTGGGTCGAGGGCATGACGGCCATCTTCACCGGCGTCCTCTGGATCATCAACTCCGTCGTCTATCCGGAAACGTATGCACCCGTCCTGCTTCGCAAGCGCGCCGCCGCCTTGTCCGAGACGACGGGCAAGGTCTACATCTCCAAGCTCGACGCCACGGGACCCAGGAGGAGCGTCGGCGCCCAGTTCAAGGTTGCCCTCTCGCGCCCGTGGATCCTCCTCTTCAAGGAGCCCATCGTTCTCCTTACCTCCCTGTACATGGCCATCATCTATGGCACCCTCTACATGTGTTTCGCCGCCTTCCCCATCGTCTTTCAAACGGGCAGGGGCTGGAGCCCTGGCATCGGGGGCCTGGCCTTTATCGGAATCGCTGTCGGCATGATGTTTGCCACCATCGGAACCATGTTCGACAACAAGCGATATAAGCGGGCCGAGGCCAAGGCCAACGGCATGGCCCCCCCCGAGACTCGATTGCCCCCTGCTCTAGTCGGATCCGTCCTCCTCCCGGTAGGCCTCTTTTGGTTCGCCTGGACCAACGGCACCAACGTCCACTGGGTGGTGCCCATTATCGGTTCCGCTTTCTTCGCCGCCGGCATCGTCTTGGTGTTCCTCTCCTTGATGAACTATCTAATTGACTCTTGTTGGTGCCCCTTGGCCGCTTTCTGCAGAGACGCCAGCTGACAAGTGCACTAGACGTCATATTCGCCGCGTCGGTCCTCGCCGCCAACTCGGTTCTTCGCTCCCTTTTCGGCGCCGTCTTTCCCCTGTTCACGAATTACATGTACGATGGCCTCGGGATCCACTGGGCGAGCTCCGTCCCCGCGTTCCTCGCGCTCGCGTGCGTGCCGTTCCCTTTTCTGTTTTACAAGTACGGCGCCGCAATCCGCATGAGATGCAAGTATGCATCCGAGGCAGCCCAGGTGCTCGACAAGATGCGGTCCGAGGACACACAGATGACCGAGGACGAGGCGACCACGGAAGCCGACGAGGCCGAGAAGGAGAGGCACGACAGCAGTGACACGACAGTCTGAGGTGCGCAGCACTTGGCCTGGCGAGAGGGCAGGCGTGGTCCCGGTGCCAGTCCGGGTCTTTTGCACACAAGATGTTGTTTCCTTTTGCTTCTCTTTCTACATATGCAACGGCAGTTCTCGGATGAGGATGCGCCGGCCCTGGAACTCATGGGGAGCATCACCACAGCGGGCGCTTCGAAAGCATCCGGGTTTTTTGGTATCAGTAAGGCGTTTGGAGCGACGGATAATGCCCATGCGGACGGCAGTCTAGACAGCGTTGCACAGGGTGCAGGAGAGATGTCGAGTAGCATCTCAGCCGCATCTACCGAGTTACTAGGTTGGTTGGTTGGTTGTTTCATTACGCCTTGTAGAGACCGCAAGGGTCACGCCGCGACATCTAACCAATCTGAGACAAAAAGACAAGTACAATGTATATGTTCACCCGAGAAGGAGAGGGTCGGTCGAGAGAGGAGTCATCAGAGAGACGTACGGAGTAGGTCTTGCCCCTATTCGCAACTGCCTTCTATCAAAGTTCTTCTATCAAAGTAAACACGCTTCCTTAACACTCGTCCAATGGAAAGCTTTTCCAATTATGCTCCCACTCGCCCACTAGCCCCCAGAGCGCCCTCCAAGGGTCCACACACTCGCGATACAATAGCGGCATCAGGCTCGACGCGTTATCCACATTAAAATCCGGCACCTTCCTTACCGAGACTCGGTTCTTGCCCCATTGATCCCTCTCGCATATCCAGGTACGCGCGATGTATTGAACCACCCATAAGAGGCACTGCCATGAGACTATCCTGCTATCGGGCACCCCACGAGTGAATACGTCTTCCTGGCCTCGAGGGGTTATCCTGAGATAATTTAGTGTAGACGGATGGCCATCTCGTGACTGGGCTGTAGAAATAAGGCGAAAGATGGAACGGGCCAGTTTGGCGTCAATGGCCGAATTAACCAGCATCTTCTTTGAATAAATGGAAATATAGCCGGGATCGCTCGGCCGGAGGTCTTCGGTGCCGTCTGATGGTATTACCTGTAGCCATAACGTCAGGCGTTGGAGGCGTAAGTTGCCGAGGGCCCGATAAAAGGCAACCTCTTCCTTGTCTCCTAAAGTGCGGAGAACGGGAAATTTCAAGTCCCTTAGACGAAGACAGTGAGCTTGCAGCTCCTCGATGTGGTGTATTGACACGTCTTCTGCACTGTTATCGAGACAGAGCTGGCGTAACGTGTTGCCATGACGATGGATAACGGTGCGGAATATGTCGTCGCCGATGAAGTTGACCAATTTAAGGCTTTCCAACGGATTAAGGGCTTCCATAAATAAGCTCGCAGCTTTTTCCCCGCTTCTGGCCAGTGAAATCGGCAGGTCGCTGCCTAAAGCCAGCATGCGGAGAGAGCGAAACTGGCCGTCTTGCGCCATCCTAGTCAAGGCTTGCAGCAAGGGGACGGATAGATAACCAATCAACTCTAGTTCTCTTAGCACCGTAAAGTCCGTCTGGCGACTCCATTTAGCGAGGGCTCTCTCGTTGACCGCGGCCTCCTGGAGAGTCAGACTTGAGAGACGGCCGACGGGATTGTCGTCCGGAAAACCTAGCCAGGCTGAAGGCAGAGTCCCGATAGTGTTTTTGTCTAGGAATGCCTTCCATCCGTATCGAATTGCAACATGCCTTAGCCTTGGCGCAAGTCGAGTAATCATTTGTAGCGCGGCTTCTCTATGATCGTCGGCAGCGGGGCTAAAGTCCTTTGAATAGACGACGAGGCTGTATAAGGACGGTGTAGTGATAAGTGCGAGCTGGTGTGCATCTAAATCGCTTAGGTCGATGAAGGTGTCGAGGCAAAATGAGTGCATGTGTAGCCGGATGTTGGGACGTTCTTGTAGCGCCTTGAGAAGGCATCGCGGGAACACGTCGTTGGATTCGTATATTAGGTCAACGAGGGATGGGAGGTCCTTGATGAGATCCGCGAGCGGCTGCCATGCTTTGTCTTGTCTCTTCCTTAGGTCTTCATCTAGGCGTCGGCGTTGCGAGATGATCAACACAGGTATTTCCGAGCGGTCAAAGGAGAACCTATCGTCCATGCTGCTCCTTGCCTCTTGCTCTGGCCTCGCATGATCATGCCAGGGCATGTGAATGTGTCCAGTAATAACTTCTCTCCTGTAATAATCCCCGCGAGCACTATCCGTACCAGGGACGCCTATCGGTATGCCTCCAATAACCTTGACACGGCGTACATAGCGGCCATATCCACAGGGGTCAAGAATGGTCCTACAGCGGTCAACATAGGAGCAAAGTCTGCTGTCGCCAGTGAGGCGAAAGTTGATGCGCGCGAATCGCTGCTGCCTAGTAGCCAGAGCACATACTCGACTTGCTAGGGAAAAGGAGAAGATACTGAGCAATCCAGAGTCCGCTAGTTGCTCGGATATGAGCTCGAGAATGTATAACGGTAGCTGATCCCAGGATCCTGGCGAGGAAACGTCGGCCATGGTGGACGAGGAGAATTGGTGGTTGGAGGCGGTATGGTCTAGTGTCGGAAAGCTCTGATTCTTCTCGTCTTTATAGGTACGAAGTACGAAGTACCGAGAGATCTGCCTGAGGCAGCCCTCCTTTAGTCATCAGCCCACACACGCCTAAAAGTACTTCGTACTTCGTACCTTTCCCGATTTTAAGCAAGGACGTGCAGGAAGCAGGCTCTGAAATGCACTGTGATGACACACGGTGTGGAGCATTGTATTTGGACCCACTTCAAAACCTTACGCGTGTTCCGTCTTCAGCCATCGCGATGCCGAGTTACACGTCCATCGTCCATCCAACGGCCGGCCTTGGAGCGTGCCAAACAGCTCGCCCCCAATATTGTGCCCTCGTCTCTCTTCCCCCTTCACCCCCCAGGCCTGGCCATGGGGATCAAGTCACCCGTCACCCTGAGCTCGTCGCCCGCTTCGTTTTACACGGCAAACGATTCGGAGACGCACGAGTCGACGACGCACGAGTCGACGACGGCCAGCAGTCCTGTGCAGGCCGCTCTCGGTCCGTACCGCGAGGCGCGACAGCTCCCTCGCGAGCTCAAGGATCATTGCCAGATCTTCCTTGAAGAACAGATTTGTGCGAGAGTTCCCCGTCCTTGTCATCTGTGCACACTTGCATCCACGTAGGAGAGTTGGGGCTGATGAGAGAGGGCTCTTAGATACGTGCGCCATCAATCTGCTCAACAGCACGCTGGGCTCCGGCCTCTCCCGGAAGGCGCCGACGCGTAAAGCCGTCCAGGTGCCGCCTCCGAGCCATATCGCGCTCTTGGGCACGCTAGTTGTTCATCCGCTGCACACGACGCGTGCAGATAAGCCTGAACTCCTCGCCGTCTCCGCACTCGCCCTCGATTACCTGCGCAACCTCCTGACCATTGCCGGGCCTATCAACGCCGGGTTTCGCGCCGCCTTCCAGTTCTATTCGGCTCCGCGATGGGGTCGCCGGTCTGGTCATACTGGCCATGCCAGCGATAGCGACACTTCTGACAGCGACTCGGACGGCCATCTCGACAACCTACAAGGTATTTTGGCAAATGAGGCGAGCGTCTGGAGCCGAGGTCAGGACTTATGGTCCACGGTCGGCTGGGCGTTCAATACCGCGACCATGCATCCGCATCGCTGGCGCTATTGGAAGGTATGGCTCGAGCTTTTGCTCGACGTCCTCGACGCCGACTGGACCGAGAGGGAGAGGCTCGATCAAGAGGCCCACGAGGCTGGTGGTAAGCGCCTAGACGAGCCTGTCACCTCGCGCGCGGAATCCATGATATGCATGTACATGGATCAGCAGGACGGCCGGCAGACGGGGTACAAGCGAATCATGAAGGCGCTCTTCGCTGACGGGGGCAGTCTATCCTCGTCTGCCTTTCCTGAGGTGTTCGAGAGGGAGCCTAGGGGCCCAAAGAAGACGTCGAGGAAACGAAAACGGGAGCAGGCCCTCGACCTAGAAAACGACAAGTTTGGCGACTACTTTGACGAGGACTCCATGTCGTCAGGCATCTCGGAGCCACCGACGCCCGAGAAACGCCGCGACGGGAGGAAGGAAACGTCGTTTGGCTGCTCAAACCCCGGACTGATTGAATCCATTAATCTTCGACTGAGGTTCTTCAGGCTTATTTCGGCTGCCACATATATGCTCCGCAGGCGGTCGAGCCTCAACCAGCTCTACGAGGACTTTGCCGTCAACATCAAGGTGCTCCCTCTGCAAATATTTGCCCTGTTTGTGTCGCAACGGGACAACCCACTGCTGCCCGAAACCCACGTCACCATCACCAAGGAGCTCTTCCACCTACTGCTGCCCTCGAGGTACAAGGATCCTAGAAGCGTGGACCCAGCAGGTGACGCGCTAGGCAGCCTGACCATGCCCATGCTGGAACACTGCTATATGTCTTCGCCGGCCAATACAGTTGGCTTGGAGGACAATGCGAAGCTGTCCCTGGTGGTAGAGAATGCGATGCAGCTGCTGTGGATCTGCGACATGGTCGAGCACACAGACAGCTTCGCCGAGGCGGCCGAGAGGGGCATCGAGGCGCGGGAGGCAAAGGCGAAAAAGAAGAGAACGGGCAAGATGCGAGCTGACGCTGGCGATGTCGTGGCGCAAGCCGTTCTGGCAGGCTCTAGCGAAAGGATCCGCCTTTTGTTACAGTTGCTGGAGGCGTCGGCAGCCACCGAGGAGTGATGGTGGTGTGATGCGATGTGCCCACAGGGCGTTTGCTGAAACCTTGGCTGGACACGGCGCAATTGGGGCATTTGGGGACACGGAACGTGGACTTTTTTTTAAACGGCGGTGGAAACAGTATGGCGTTTTGGAGGGCGTTTAATGATAAACTCGGGTCTAATCATGTCGGTCTCATCATGTCGGGCGGGCGGGCGCGGTGGCAGATTGTCTTGCGTTGTGATGGAAACAATATGTGTTGGCACGGCGCCGTCGACAGGCTTGACCAATATCATGCTGTCCTTTCCCATGAGCTCTCGGTTCCGCGACTCTGGCGCAGCGGGGCTCACACCCACGAATTGGAAGCTTTTGGCAACAGCGCAAAGCGGCATTGAAAAGGGGTTGAGAGCCACAGTCTAGATGCCCTCACATAATCTCGCTACTCTGGTCGAGACACATGGCCAGGCTCCATGACTTGTATCAGCGGGGTTTCCAGGGAGCGGGCTGCCAACTCTCGCCCGGCCCGCGAGCTTTGGCGTTGGCCCCAGAGTCATCCTTCCCTGGCGGCTTTTCCCATTGCTGCCCTCGTCCGAGTCCGGGCGGTCGAGGCGGTGGCGCTGCCGCGTGCGGAGAGCCACCTGGCAGCGCGTCGACGGGACTGTCTGTGACTCGAGGCTTGGCCTCCCAGCGCGCGTCGGCCTGGGCGGCGAGCAGCTTGACACGCTCCTGGCGGCGGACGTCTTCGCGCTGCTCGGCAAGAGAGGGGGGTTGATGGCGCATCTGCCGCAGCCACTGGTGCCAGAGCGGGTTGACCTTGACCTCGGAGTAGGGCATGGACCGAGGGTACTCGACGATGCGGCGCCAGGGCTCGGTGGCGGCGGCGTGGGCGTCGGGGGAACCAGACGGGGGGCCGCGGGTGACGAGCCGGAACTGCCAGTAGGTGTTGCCCTCGAGATCATAGCCTGGGCGGAGGTCATGTGTAAGAAAACGACTGATTAATTCGGGGGGGAATGTGAGGAGGGAGGTTCAAGTCGAGGCTCACCGACAAAGAAGCGCTTCCGCCACGGCAGGCGCAGGGCTTTCCATGCGTGCCAGGCCTGCGCAAGGGGGCCTATGCGCTGGGGAGCCATGAGACGGTCAGGTGGGCCACTTCTGGCGGCAAAGCAGTTTCTTTTCCGGGAGTAAGAGGCAACGATGATGTCGATGATGGAGTGTACGCCACAGCCGGCAAAGGGTCGTGGGGCGGTGCAGCCCAGCCACATGCATCCCAATTCGGAATCACGGATATAGATGTTCCGCACCGGGGAGTAAATTGGCAACGCGTGCGCCACGCGTCTCACGGCCCACGTCGGTTTGATGATGCTATGCCAGACATCCGAGCTCGCCTACCGACGCCATGTCACGCATCGACAAGTTGTCCATTTCTGGCGTGCGGTCCTTCAGCCCCGCCGTCCGCGAAGCCATCCAGTTCAACACCCCGTTGACGCTCATTGTCGGCTACAACGGCTCCGGCAAGACTACCATCATCGAATGCCTCAAGTACGCCACCGCCGGAGAGCTGCCTCCCAACAGCAAGGGGGGCGCCTTTATCCATGATCCCAAGGTGCCCTACCTCTCTCTCCCCCGTAGCTCTGGGCTCCTAATACAGTCGGCAGTTGTGCGGAGAAAAGGAGGTCATGGCCCAAGTCAAGCTGCAGTTCCGCTCCATCAACAACCGCCAACATGTTGCCACCAGGAGCCTGCAGCTTACCGTCAAAAAGACGACTCGCTCGCAAAAGACGCTCGACTGCTCGCTGGTGGTGGTCAACGACGGGGAGCGCACCACCACCTCGACGCGACAGGCGCAGCTCGACGAGATGATACCCGAACGCCTAGGCGTGTCCCCGGCCATTCTCGACGCCGTCATCTTCTGCCACCAGGACGAGTCCCTGTGGCCCCTGAGCGAGCCCGCCGCATTGAAGAAGCGCTTCGACGAAATCTTCGAGGCACTCAAGTACACAAAGGTCATTGACAACCTCAAGGTTCTTCGCAAGAAGCAGGTGGAACAGCTTGGCAAGCTTCAGACCGACGAGGCCCACAACAAAACAAACAAGGACCGCGGCGAACGAGCCGAGAAGCGCATGACTCTCCTTCAGGCTGAAATCGAGGGGGCCCGCGAAAAGTGCGAGGCTCTGTCCGCCGACATGCAAGAGACGCAGGACAAGATCAAGGAAAAGCACCAACGAGCGAACAGCTTCCTGCAGATCGTCCAGAACCTCGGCAACAAGCGGGAGCAACTCGACTATCGACAGGAAGCCGCCAACGAGCTGAGGCAGACGATCGATGAGCTTCACGAAGACGACGCTTCGCTCCAACGCTCTCTCGCTCAGTATGAGCAGAACATGGAGCGTTTTCGCGAGGAATCAGAGCTCAACAAGACCCAGTACAACGACCTCCAGCGAGAACTGGCCGGCTCGCGCAAGAACCTGGCTGTCAAGCTGTCCGAGCAGGGGAAGCACCAGTCGGACAAGGACAACTACGAACGGCAGCTCAAGGCGCGATTGGACATGATTCAGGAGGCTGCCCGCACTCACTCCTTCAGGGGCTATGACGGAGAGCTGGCCGATCATGACGTCAAGTCGTTCAACGATAAGATCCAAAAGCTTCTCGACGAAAAGAAACGCGACCTCGACCGCCTACAAAAGGAGAACTCGGCCGAGCTTGACAAGTCGACGGCTCTCATCACCGAACTCGAAGGGCGCAAAGCTGCCAGAACCCAGGACCGCGTCTCTGCGAAGCAACGAATCGGAGCCATCGATAAGCGCACCAGCGTGCTGAAGAACGAAGCAAGCTGGATCGACGTCGACGAAGGCGCCAAGGCTGTCCTCGATAGCCAGCTGGAAGAGATTGACCGGAGCTTTCAGCGAACCCAGCAGGAGTTGGACAAGTCGGACTGGGATCAACAGCTATCCGATGAGAACGACAAGCTGTCGCAGCTAGAAATGGAAAACGAGAAGCTCGGCCGCGAGCTTGTTGAATGCACGCGCCGGGCATCTGAGCGGGCTCAGCTCGACTTCAGGAAGAAGGAGCTCGGCGACCGCAAACGCAAGCTGGAAACGCTCACCTCGACCTGGAAGTCTAAACTGGCTGCCGTCGTGGGCGAGGACTGGGAACCCGACACGCTGGAATCCAAATTCCAGGGCGTCTTGGCACGGCAAAGCAAGGCTCTTCAGGAGGCACGCAAGAAACGGGAGCAGGCAAGGGAGCGACAGCAAAAGGTGGACTTTAGGCTCCGAAATGCCAAGGACTCTCAGGAGACCAAGTCGCAGGATGCCGCAAAATGCAAACAAACGGTCCTGTCGGCACTTGCAAATGTGCGAGACGGCGCCGTCATCGAAGACTACACGGAGGAGGTCGAGTCTGTGGAGCTGCAGGTCGAGGAGCTCAGGAACGAGCTCAGCCTGTTTGATGCGCTTGTCGAGTACTACAACAAGTGCAAACGCATGTTGGAGTCGAAGAAGAAATGCCTGTTGTGCGAGAGGCACTTTGACGACAACCAAAATGCGAGCGCGGAGCGTCTGAGCAAAAAGATTGAGAAGCAACTGGATCCCAAGGGAAGAGTCGACTCCGAGAAGGACCTGAAGGAAATCGCGGCCAACTTGGAGTCCCTGCGAGCCGTGCGGCCCTCGTACGATAGCTACGAACGACTATCGAAAGAAGTGCCGGGGATCCGTGAAGAGTGCAAGACGATTCAAGGCGAGTCGGATGTGCTGGAGCGACAGCTGGAGGCACTCGAGTCTGCAGTGGTGGAGGAGGAGGAGAGGTTTCGGGACGTGGAGGGGCTGTCCAAGACCGTCATGAGCATCTCGCAGACCATCAAGGACATGAGAGACTCGGAGACGCAGGTGGAGCGCATCGCGTCTCAGCAACTGTCCGGGGGGTCCGCTCGAAGCGCAGACGAGATTCACGAGCTGCAAGGGCATCTTGCGGAGCAAATGCGAGGTCTCAAGGGCCGGATCTCGAAGCTGGCCAACGACCGGCAGCGGATGAGAGACCAGGTCAACTCGTTGGAGCTGGAGAGGAGCGAGCTGAACAACAAGATCAGCCGGGCGGCGGGGCAGCTGGAAAAGAAGAAGTCGCTGCAAAGCCAACTCCAGTCGCTCAAGGAGGACCACAACCACCAACGGGAAATCATGCAGAAGGCGGACGAGGAACTGGGGACGCTGGAGCCGGGCATCGCCGAGGCTCGCTCGGCGCGCGACGAGACGCTCCGGCGCGGGCGTGCCAGGGAGCAGGCGATTGTGGATGAGAGAGACGGCATTGCGAACTCGATGAGCGAAATCAAGAAGCTCGACAGCGACGTGCAAGACTACGTCGACGGCGGCGGCGCGTCGAAGCTGGCGTCGAACCAGCGCGCGATCGCGGCGCTCGAGCAGTCGATTGGCAAGACGGAGCGGGAGATTTCCGAGGTGACGGTGCGGGCCAACAGGCTCAAGCAAGACATTGACAAGGGCGACGGCAAGAAGAAGAACATCAGCGACAACCTGCACTACCGCAAGCATCTCGGCACGCTGGAAGCGCTGCGCAAGGACATTGCGGAGCTCGAGGACCGCAACGCGCACGACGACTACGAGCGGCTCCAGAACGAGGCGCGGACGCTGGAGAACCAGGCGAACCGGCTGCTGGCGGAGCGGGGGTCCGTCATGGGCACCATGAAGACCAAGGACGAGGAGCTGGGCCGGCTGCTGCAGGAATGGGAGATGGACTACAAGGACGCCAAGCACAACTTCCGCGAGTCGCACATCCGCGTCGAGACGACCAAGGCGGCGATTGAGGATCTGGCGCAGTGCGGCGCGGCCGTGGACAAGGCGGTGATGCAGTTCCACTCGCTCAAGATGTCCGAGGTGAACCGCATCGCGGGCGAGCTGTGGCAGAGCACGTACCAGGGAACCGACATTGACACGATCCTGATCCGGTCCGACAACGAGTCGAGCACGGGCAAGCGCAGCTACAACTACCGGCTGTGCATGGTCAAGCAGGACACGGAAATGGACATGCGCGGGCGCTGCTCGGCGGGCCAAAAGGTGCTGGCCAGCATCGTCATCCGCCTGGCGCTGGCCGAGTCGTTTGGCGTCAACTGCGGCCTCATTGCCCTCGACGAGCCGACGACCAACCTGGACCGCGACAACATCAAGAGCCTCGCCGAGAGCCTGCACGCCATCATCAAGGCGCGCCAGGCCCAGAGCAACTTTCAGCTCATCGTCATCACTCACGACGAGGAGTTTCTGCGCCACATGCGCTGCAGCGACTTTTGCGACAGCTTCTTCCGCGTCAGGCGCGACGAGAGGCAGAACAGCGTCATTACGCGCGAGAGCATCACCAAGATATTTTAGCCCCTGACCCCTGAATACACCGGGACCAGACGTGGACCAGACACGTGGACAGACGATACACTCTGGACAGACACGGATCAGACACTCGACTGCCTGCTAGGGCTTGTTTCGTCCAAGACGCTGATGATGGTGGATACACCAGAAACAAGTGTATAATAAGTGTACACTCCTTCAACATCCTCTTTCCTCGGTAGTCGTCAAACAAGCCGCATCCAACTGTCCCCTCATCCCCCGCCGCTCGTGTCACTCTTTGTCCTTGTCATCGCAAAGCCATGGTATCGTAGTCACCCCCCCTTCTCCGTTTCCCTCTCCCCAAGTCGCAAGGCCAGAAAGGATGAAGCAGTAATTAAAAAGAGAAAAATCGCTCGTAATAAGTCGCGGCATCACGTCTCCTCCATCGCGTCCGCCCCGTCGGCAGGAGCAGCGACAGCAGCCTCGTCGGCGCTCCCTCCCCCCTGCTCCTTGGCCGCGTCCGCGTCCGTAGCCACAGCCAGCGGCTCGCCGCCCGACGGCGCCCCTGCGTCCGTGTCGTCGTCGTCGTCGTCGCTCTCCCTGGCCTTTTTGGGAGCGTCGGCCTCGAGCCCCTGGTCGGCCTCGCGCTTGGCCCGCGCTCCGTCGGCCTCGGCGGCGGCATCCCCCGAGGCGTCTTGGGCGCCGTCGCGGGGCGCGGCGGCCGGCGGCGGGGCCTCGCCGTCGTGTCGCCTGCCCACGGCGGCCTCGACGTCGATGCCCTGCATCAGCATGCCGTCCTCGCCAAAGTAGCTCGTCGAGGCGGGCTGGGGCCCCGTGTCGTTGACGCCAATCTCGTCCGGGCCCCGGGCGTGGGGCGTCTCGCCGTCGTCCAGGTTGACGGCGGCGGCGGCGGGGGGGGTGTCGTCCATGGTGCGATCCTCGTCGGCCGCGCCCTCCTGGCTGCGGGATAGCTGGCTGACGGGGACGACGCCGGCGCGCTGTTCCTGGCGGAGCAGCTCGCCCTGCGTGACGCCCCTCGCGTGGCCCGTCGAAGGCACGCCGTTGACGCTGACCGACACCGTCTCGACGCTGCCGACGCCGTTGGGGCCCTCGATGGTCTCGGTGCCCTCGCTGTGGATCTGCGCGCCCGACGCCTCCCCGTTGCTCTCGGGGCTCCTCCTAGTCAGCCACGGGATCGGGGTGAGCAGCGCGCCGCCCAGCGCCTCGTCCGAGCCCGGCGACGCCGTCGTCGAGTTGCTCCACGTCACCGTCGCGGCCGGGTCCCTGGCCTCGTCGCCGCCGTTCATGGCCGACATGTCCGGCACGGCGGGCGGGAGCGGATACACGCCCGTGCCAGAGGTGACCTGCACGACGCGGTCGACGGCGTGTAGATACGTGGCCAGCGCGCGGTAGTGTGCGCGGGGCTGGAGCACCAGCTCGGCAAGCCGCTGGACCGTGTGCGGCGCGTCGGCGGTGAAGGTCTCGAGCTTGGCCTTTATGCAGCCCAGCTGGTGGGCGATCTGCGCCGGCAGCGCGCCCGCCTCCGGGGTCGGGGCCGGGGGGAGAGGCTCGAGGGGCGCGGGATCCTTGTTGGCCTCGTGCTCGAGGGGCGACGACTCGTGCTCGAGGGGCGACGACGGGTGCTCGAGGGGCGACGACGGGAGGGCCGAGAGCAGGCGAGGCCGAGGGGCGGGAGTCGGGAGATTGGGTATCGGAAAGTCGCCAAGTACAATCTAGACGAGCGTCAGCAGCGGCTCTCGTCTCTCTCGTCTCACTCGTCTGGGGACGCGCATACCCTGCCGAGACGCGCGAGGACGTCGGTCCGCACACCAGGCCACGCTTCCCTGGCGCACATCGTCAGCGGGGAACAGAGCAGGTTGGTTGCGAGGCAGCACTCACCGTGAGACGGCGTCGCCCGCCGCAATCTTCCCCAGCGGGTCGTTTTCGCCGTCAACCTCCATAATTGATGATTGTCGTCATGTGTCATGTGCTGCCAAAGGAGGATTTTCGACGTGCGCCGCGATGCGCTGCGGGTCCGGTTGTTTTTGCATCAAAGGGGGGAGGGGGGGTCTACGCGTTAGGTGCATGTGCGTGCATGTGCATATTCACCGCCGAGGTTCCTTTATGAAGATGATGCCAAAACTTAGTTTCCCAACGGATGGATACAACGTCTAGCCCTTAGTACTCTACAACATCGGCCGCCCTGAACTTCCACATGGCCGGGTTCAAGATGACCTCGACACTGACCCCGTCATACGTCCCAACGGCACAGCTCAGGTCGTGGAACCCCTCGAGGCCCGTCACGGGCAAGTCGCCCTCGGCATCCGTCTCCTCGTACAGATCCCAGCCGTCGACGAGGTCACCGTTGCGCGTCACGAAGATGCCGACGCGCGGCCCGTCGTCGCGTCCCTCGGGCGCCAGCGTCATGCCGATGCCGTACGTGTCGCCGCGCCGGAACTCGGCCATGAAGTCCTTGCCGCCCCAGCGGTCGTTGACGAAGCGGTGGCCGTCGTCGCCGTGCACCGCCAGGCTGCCGCGGTGCCAGCCCGGCATGCGGAAGCACGGGTAAGGCAGCGCGGCGAAGCCGAGCGCCACCGAGTTGTGCCGGCTGTCGACCCGCAGCTTGACTTCGTAGTAGATTGTCGTCGGCCCGGCCGCCTTGGCGCAAGCGTGGTTGCGAGAGTCGGCGACGTAGAGGGGCGGGTAGCCGATGATGCAGTGGTCAGCGCCGCCGTCGTTGGTCTTGATCTCCCAGTGGCCCACGCCGACCCAGTTCAGGTGGCCCTCGAAGCCGGCGGGTTCCACGAGCCGGATGTTGCGCGACTGCAGCGCGGCGCGGCCGGCGGCGTCGAGGACCAGCGGGGTGGCCAGCGGGTTCTGCCGGCACCAGTCCTCGCCGGCTTCGGCATCCAACTCGGTGGCATTGGTCGTGTGCGATGTGTCGTGGGCGCCGAAAAAGGGCGGAGGGTCCGGGAACAGCGCCGTGTCCGGCACGGCCGCCCGCCAGTCGTGCTGGGGCGGCGGAGGATCCCGCGGGGCGGTGGCCCAGTCGTAGGCCGGGGCAGGTCGTGAGGGCTTTTGGTCGAATGGCTGCGGCACGCTGTACTGGCTCTCTGATGGACCAGCTGGCGATGCCATTGGCGATGCCATCGCGGTTTTGCCGGTTTTGACGTCACCTTGTTGAGGAAGCAACGGATAGGTGGGCGGCGACGCGGCCTTGCGCTTGTCCTTGCGCTTGTCCCTCGTACCGCAACACATGGCCCAGGGAGACATGTCGTACCTAGTCGTCAAGGATGTCTTTGCTATGATGCTCCGATACCAAAGCGTATGCCCAACGAGAGACGAGGACGCGGGTGCAATGGTCGTCCCAGGCCGTGTTGATATACAAACAAGCAGAGCACGAACAAGGTTCCAACTCATCAAGTCCAACTCCAAGGACATCCGAGGAGACGTACTCGCTGCTGCAATCATGAATCATCAAAAGTTACTCGGCAAGTACAAAGTACATACTACATACATATGTACATATGTACGAACAAAGGCCGGCCAAGTGGGATTCAACCCAAACAGGTAGGTACGAAGTACATATGCCATTACCCCCTAGTATCGAGTGATATTTACTCCTCAAGGAAATGTCCTGCCACCGCCGCCGCTACACTCCCCACGCGCTCGCCTCCTGATGGCTCGGGAAGAAAAAGGCGACAATGGCAATGATGATGTAGACGGCGCACAGCAGCGCCCCCTCGAGGTAGTTGCTGCGCCCGTCCAAGACCAGAAAGTTGACCATAAAGGCAGACACAAACAGACTGACCGTCTCAAACAGCGTAAAGTAAAGCGTCATGTCGCGCCCAATGATCCACCCGAGAATGACAACCAGGGGCGTCACGAAGAGGGCAATCTGGATCGAGCTGCCCACGGCCACGCCAATCGCCAGGTCCATCTTGTTCTTCATCGCCACCGTAATTGCCGTCACATGCTCCGCCGCGTTGCCCACAATCGGGAGGATGATGAGTCCGATAAAGACTTCTCCGATGGTCGACGTCTTCGTCACCGCCTCGATGGAGCCCACCAAGAATTCGGCGCACACCGCCACCAGGCCAGTCGTCAAGAGCAGCAGGATGATCGACGCCACCCGTGAGAGATGCTCTCCCTCATCGCTCGCGCCCGCCTGAGCGCCGCCCGAGGTGCCCTTGTCGCCCGTGAGTGATCTCGTTTGCATCTGAGACGGAAACATGGCGCCCGGAGGTCGAATTTGGTGCTGGCTCCTCAGTCTGTCGGGGAGCGAGTTGGTGCGTCTGATGCCGTACCGGACCCTGGGCACCGGGCCGACCGACGCTTGTTGGGTGGCCCCGGGCAGCTCGGGCTTCTGGACGAAGACGCTCGGCGCCAGACTCTTGACCGACACTCCACGAAGGATTGGAAATGGCCGCCTGGAAGGACTGGGCAACGCTGCGCTCTCCCCAACAGCTCCAACGGGAATGACTTCGTCGTGAATGGCAAAGTCGACACGACGCGGTTCGCCGCCTGCATAGCCCCCATGGCCAGTCTCGGGTCGCTCGCTAATCGTCTGCTGCAACTCGCCCACGTCGCCGTCGTGGCGGTGCCTTCGGTGCCTTCGCCTGTGACGATGAAGGCCGTGTCTCTTGCTACGCTTCCGAGGCTTCTCGTCCTCGACGGCCTCCTCGTTGGTCTCATTCGAAGGGATGCGGGGTGTCAGGTGAGGCCGCGACGAAGACGACTCCGAAGTCGCCTCGTCAAGGGCGCTCGCCCTCGCATTTCCAATCATGTTTCGATTGGCGCCCGCGTCGCCCGCATCACTCGACGTCATGGATGACTTTCTTTTCCGCCCCTTTCGGAGAACCTGCTTCATCTTGCGACGCATTGTATCTCTCGAACGGCCAGACGAGTCCGAGTCGGAGCTGGAGGACGAGCTGTCGTCGGAGCTCGACGTGTCCAGCCACGCGGCGGCAGGGCCTGGAATCGACTCGGCATCGACAATGTGCTGCGGAGTCGACTCATACATGTACGCATGCGACTTGAGCTGGAAGAGCAAGTAAATCATGTACACGAGCAGGAGAATCTAAACCACACGAGTTGGCATCAGCTTGGCCCCGTCTTGGGTCAAAGGTCCCCCTTACCACACTGGTTCCGCGGCTGATTTTCAGAGACTCCTTGTCAGCACGGGCAACATCGTTGAAAGACGCGTGGAAGGCAGTCTATGGAAGGTGAGTACTTGCTGCCCATGACGTGTGTGCTTGACTTACAGGCAGCACAAGGCTGATGACACTCAGACTCAGGAGACATGCGCTCATCTGCGTCACGGTGCTGTTGTAGATCTGGTGCGTGTTAGCATTGACGGCGAGTCCGGTCTGGTGGCGAGCACACACCTGTTCACGATAGCGCAGTCCTCCCAGGAAGAATCCCATGCCGAGGATGAGGAGCAGATTCGCCAAGATGGAGCCAAGCAGGGATGCCTGGACGATTCGAATTTGATCCTACATATGTCAGGGTTAGGAGCTTGGCGACAACATGGTTACAGGCGGTGCTTCATACCTTTACCAAGGCGATGCTGTGGCAAGAGGTTGAGAGGGCTTGGTCAGCGTTACGTATTCATCAACGCGAAATGTTCCGTCGGGCGACAAGACACGGGGCGCCATGGTTCCATCGGCGAAGCTATCCGCCAGAGTCTTTGGCCGTTTTCTTCGATATACAAGGACGGTCAAGTCGGACAGGACTTACATGCTAATCAAATCGAGTTAGAAGGGGTCATTGCTTGGCATGGGAAGCAGGAGCAGGAATGACGTACAATATGATGAGCTCCACGGCGTTGCCAAAGGTGACGTTGAGCAGAGCTCCAAGAGCATCGCCCATGTTGCAGGCCACCGACTCGGTCGCAAAGCTAAGGAGGCCAGCCAAGGGGATGACGGCTATGCAGTTCATGGCAAACACGATGCCGCCATGGACGCCGGGGACGTTTGCGACGACGATGCCGATGGGCACAAAGACCAGCAAGACGTTGAGCCAGCTGTATGTCAGAGCCAGGCGAAAGGTGCGACGGACTTCTGCCACGAAGTTGCGATGCTTCTTGGTGGACATGGGGCGCCCATCCTCCACCTTGCTGGTGTTATTATTGTTGTTGGTGCTCGCGCTGTCCTGGGTCGGCTTGGGGTCTATGACAGGCCCCTGTCTCTCATCTTTCGGAGATGGAGAGGGCGTAAGGCGGCCAGAGAGAGTGCTTGGGGAGGCGTCACGGAGCTTCTCGTGGGCCGAGTCGACGGCAGCGCGAGGGTTTCTGACGACATTGTAGGGGAAGAAGCCATCGGTTGCGAGGTTGGCGTTGTTGACGGGCTCGATTTGGGACGGCGGACGAGGCAGCTGGGGTTGCTGGCGAGGGCGCGCTCCATGAGTTGTTGGTAATGCAGAGGAGCGTTTGCTGTCTATATCGGGGGGGTCTGGTGAGGTTTCCTTCATCGAAAAGGTTGCGAGACCAACGGCCAGTGAATTGGAGTCGGGCGTAGTTGCTAGCCCGCGAGAGAGATGGGTTTCAATGCACTTAGACTTTTCCAAGTTGCGCAGACGGGGGGCGGAGGAGGGAAGAAAGGCTTGAAATAAACAAGAGGAACAGGAGAGGGAGAGACGAGCTGGGTCAGGAGTCGGTTGTTTGTGGGATAAGTTGGGGGGGGCGTCTTCTGGAGCAAAGGGGGGTGCGAAGAGGGGGAGACGGGTGGGGATGAGTGACGGGATCGGGGAATCTGTGGCTTGCGCGTGCGCGGCTGATGCACAGCGGCAACTGCAACTGGTCTTTCGGGCTGTGAGTGGAGTGGAGTGGCAACTTACACTTGGGCTACACTTACGTATTTACGTACATGCATGGAAAGCATCAAACCTGAAAGCTTGTCGCGTTATTCCGTGCATGAAGTCGCTGCAGGATGACGTGCCTCGAAAGATGGCGAAAGAGAGGTTGAGTGTTGGTAACTCGTAAACGATAATCCGTTGGCTACACGTGTGCGTCCGGCAACCTGCTTGCTGCTCCGACACGGAAGGAGACAGTACGAACCACCGGCCACCTTCACCCCGTACTAGGTAATAGGTGCTAGTGTGCAGGCAGGGCCCGTTCCTAGAATCAAACAACTTGTGGCGGTGCTGGATGGGCCTCCCGACCAGGGGTGTGACGACTGCCGGGACCTGGACAAGGTACTACTACCTAGTACCCGGTAGGTTGCCCACGGTACTGCCGGTAGGTTGCCGGCCCATGTGCCGGCAAGACTAGCTAGACGGATAGATGAAGAGGGAAAGAAGTCTGCCGCGCTGCGTCTCGCCCCTCGCTCCACTGTTTCGTGTCTCACCAACTCGGGCCCGGGACAGATTACCACCTCGGCCGTGTACACTAGTGTGTTGTGTGAGAGAGAGAGAGAGAGAGAGTGTGTGAGAGAGAGAGAGAGAGAGTGAGAGTGCAGTGTTGAAACTTGAAGCTTGTCGAGCGAGGCACGTGCCCGTGGCAGCTTCTAGTGAATCCGACAACGTCCAGACAATGGCGCCGCCATGTCTTGTCAGTGACGTGCAGCTCCCCAAAAATGCCACGCTTCCGCCACATGCAACACAACCCGCCTCTTTCAGGTACATGCGTGTACATGCGTAGAACCCATCTTCACCTCCTCGGCGGCTTCTCCATCTTTCATCGCCTACGAATACCTACAGGTACTTTAATGCGCTGTCCTCGTCGTGATGCGCTGTAGATCCGCCTGCCTCGTCAGTGACGTGTTTCATCTTGGCCCTGCCTGCCTCTTGCCGTCTCTCATCAACCACGCCAGAGAATCACGTGGCCGAGAGAGGGAGAGAGAGAACTCTCTTCGCTCGCAACCTTTACGGCACCGCAACCTTTATTCCTTTACGGCACATGTCCGAGGATGCCTTGACCCGCCGCCTGCACCCGTCCCAGCCCATTGGGCAGCTTCTCCATACAGGGCCCTCCTGTGCATCCTCCCGTGCGCGCGTGCCGAGGCCGCTGCCTTCCGAAACATTGGCAGAGGCTCCCGCGGCCCAACTTTACCTGCTGCCAACATGGACCACAAACGGCATCTCGGCACCTCTGGCCCTCTCTCTCGTCGCACACGAGCATTTACCACCATCCATCATCCTCCACCAGCTCCGCGGTCCGACGGACCCATCCGACAGACACGGCTTCGCAATTCGAGAAATGACCTTGTGTCGGCCTGCGCTGGTGGCACTGCGCTCGCTCTATACATACATGCGCGCAGAGTAGAATAGATACAGACAAAAATGGGAGAGACTATCAAGTACAGGAGTCAAGCACCTTCTTCGCCCCTTCGCTTTCAGCGTCCAAGAAAAATGACATCCGTCGTCATGCTGGTGCCATCAAGCTTCGTCATGGCCATCTTCGCATTGTCCTCTTCCTCGTCACGTGCGGGGGGGAAGCCAGCGCTCGCCGAGTCAAAAGAAGTAGACATTCAGCCAGCATGATTTTTCAGGGATATTATGCCACTCCAGCTCGTCCACGAGGGTGAATCAAGCACCAAAACAAGAGCAACATCTCTCCTTGTATCGAATTGAGCCCACAACTCCCGCTCCTGCTGCCGCTGCGCTGCGAGTCCGGCCTTCACCGATCGTCTCCGCCCCGGGCTCTGCCTCGTCTCCTGAAAAAGTCCATGACCCGCTTGGCGGCGCCGCTGCTTCCCTCGTGGCCTCGATAGTCGCCCTGTTCGTAGGCGTCTGTGAATCGCTTGTGCGTCTTCTGCAGTGCTCCCCGGTTCCCGCCATTACTGCCGCTGCCGTCGCCTTCGCGATCCGTGGAGCCTTGGCCGAGGGTTGCGGGGTGCGGTGCCGTCGGCGGTCGCCGCGTATCCACCGACGACTCCGAGGCGCCGTTCAAGTGAGAGCCCGCCCGAGTGTATGCCGGGGTTGCATTTGGTCTCCGTCCGTCGTCCGGTGCAGCGCCATGTCTCGAGTGGTGGCCCGTGTTAGAGCTCGTCGCTTCGTGTGCCTGCATCTCTTCCTCCGAGTTGTACATCAAGGGAGAGCTGCCCCGCGCGCCCTCGGGTGCCGTGACACTCCTCGGTGGGTTCTTGCGGGCGGGCAGATCCTGCCGTGACTGCACCTCCGAGGGAGAACTGTCCGGGTACTCTCGGCCGAGGCCGATGGATTTCAACGAAAATGAGGCCGGGAGCAGCGAGAAACGCCGGCGTTCCTTCTTTTCCGAAGATTCCTGGGAGCCAGTCATGCTACCGCTGCGCTTCTTGGCAATGCCCAGCGAGAACGAGCGACGCGAATTGGACTCAATCGATGGCCTCGGCCCCGCATCCTCTCCCTGGGGAATCGCATTCGACATGCTGACCGGAGGATACTTCTTTGCCTTTTCGGCTTGCTGTTGTTCCGATCGCTTCCTGCTCTTGCCGCCAAACACGGATCCGCTGCGGCCCAAGAGTCTCGAGCCAATGTCCCCAATGGTGCTCGATCGCTTGTGGCCCTTGTTCTCGTTGCTTCGGCTCTCGTGAAGTCCAGACATTCTCGCAAACTTGGATGGCGCCACTACGCTGGGTCTGCCAATGCCCGACGCCTCGTCGTCTTCGGCGTTTGAGGGCTGCTGTATACGTCCCTGGACGTTCGTGTCAGCGATGGTCGGGGGGGCAGGCTGTCCGTAGTTGCCCCGCGACTGCAGACCCATTGAGGCGGCCGACTGCAAAGAGCCCCCGGTCTGGGGTCTCGCGCCGGCACTGGCCAGCTGAGGATTGTCCGACGTTGCCCGCATGTCGCGAGAGCCCCTCGCTGGTCCCGCATTGCCATGCGAGCTCTGCGTCATCCTCGGCTGCGCGGCAGGACCCTGAGCCAGAGGCTTTCTCCTCGGCGGCGAATCGTGGTGCCCGTCTTCGTAATCCCGCGAAGCCTGCGTGCCCGAAGCGCTGGGGTCTGATCCGCGCTGCGTCTGCGTGATCGGGGCTACATATTCGACCTGAACAGTCCGACGCTTGGTATCCTTGGGTGTCCGATAAGCCTGCTCGATATCTTGGTCGATCTTGGCGTGGGCTTTAACCAAGCCCCCGACAGCAGCCGGAGCGGGCGATTTGTGCTTGGCAGCCTCGCGAACAGAGGCGCTTCTTGCAACCGTAGATCGCTCCGCGTATCCGTGGTGCGCCGACGCGCTCTGGGCCTCGGAGGGCGACGTCGTGGTGCTCGTGATGAACTCCACGACGTGCGCGTATTCGCTTAACCAGCTGTGTCGCGCCACCTCGAAGAGGTCCGCCCGCTTACGGGGGTTGGGAACCAAGATGCGCCGGAGGAGATCGCGAGCGTGGGGGGTGACGTACTCGGGGAACGTCAGGGGGGTGGACACGATGTACTTGTAGAGCAGGTTGATGTTGTCGCCTTCGGGGTTCGCTGGATCGTCGTCAAAGGGGAGGTAGCCCGCCAGCATGGCGTACTGCGAAGACGTGTTAGTAGTAGTTGGCAAAACACAGTCATCTTGACCCGAGGGCATTTCCAGGACATACCAGGATAACACCGCAGCTCCAGACATCGACCTTCCTCCCCGTGTAGAGGGAATCGCTAACGACGAGCTCAGGGGCCGCATAGCACGGGCTGCCGCAGCTCGTTTGCATCAGATCCCCCTTGCGCGAGCCGCTTGGCTTGACCTTGTCCAGGCCAATTCGCTTCACGAAGTCGCGATCCGTCAGACTCAGTTCCTCCTCCTCGGCCAACTCGTCGTGAGGGTCAAAGGTATTGGCGAAGCCAAAGTCGGTGATGATGATGTTGCGATTGCGATCCAAAAGCAGGTTCTCCAGCTTGAGGTCTCGGTGCACGATGCCCTTTTTGTGGAGATAGCCTACGCCCGAGACGAGTTGAGAAAAGAGGCGGCGGGCCGAATGGTCCTTGAGATAGCGATGGTTCAGGATGTAGTCAAACAACTCCCCGCCTGACGCGTACTCGAGGATGATGCCAATGTATCGGTCCGTCTCTATCATGTCTATTAACCGCACAATGTTTGGATGTTGCAGTCCTCGCAGAATGGTGACTTCGCGTCTTATCTTGGAGAGACGAGACGGATTGCCGCCGACCGTGTCTCTCTTGATCAGTTTGATGGCGACCTTTGACGACGTTGTTAGCGTGCCACCGGCAATGGGGCGAGTGAAGAAGCCAGCGAATCCATCACATACCTGCACGCTGCTGTCCTGTTTCCAACCGAGCTTGACCTTACCAAACTCGCCCTCGCCAATAGTATTTCCCAGAATGAAGTCGCCAAACTTTGAGGTTCCCTTCAGGCTTCGGCTGTGGTCGTGGCGGCTGCGGGTGGCGCGTCGTTCCTCGGGGGCCCCGCTCGGGCTGACGACGGGCGGAGGCGCCGCGTCATTTTGTGCCGAAGACGCGTGGTAGGACGCCCGAGCTTCGCGGCCATTGAGTCCTTCGTTGCTAGGAACCATGGCGGCCAGGCCCTCGGTGGCCTCGCGAGGCTTCGCAGCTGATCGAATGGGCATCGAGACCTCGGCGGCGCGGCTGCTGGTCGGGCGCACGGCCGAATCGTGAGACGAGTGGTTCCCGGGCCTCTTACTCTTGTGGTTCTGCGGGGGGGCGCTGGCATCAACGCGCGAGTCACTCCGCAAGCCACCAGCCGCCTCGATGCTTTCCTGGTGGCTTCTCCGCGAGCTCCCGCCGGGCTGTGCGGACGAGGTCCGAGGTGGTGCGACTGGAATCATGGTCGACGGGCGCTCAGACTTGGACGATCGACGCTCGGGGTGCTGGGCCTTTGTTGGGGCGGCGCGGGGAGGCCTGGACGAGTTCAGGTCCAACGACGGAGAGGCGCCGTGGCCACTCGCCTTGCGCGACGGAGGTCGTCTCGAGGAAGGTGAGGCGGTCGCGCTCTGGTTTGCATGATAAGCCTCTCGATTCGGGGATGTGTGCGGCGACATGTACTGGCGGCCGGAGGGTGGAGGCATGGGCGACGACGCCAAGGCAACTGGCTGGTGGGCCGCTGGCTGCAAGGCAGTCGACATTGTTGCTTGGCCCTGCTACCGAGTTCTTGGGTGCTGGTTTGGGAGGCAAGTCGGGGCCGTGAGTGGCAGTTGTGAGGGACAAGGTGGATGCAACTTGACGGCGGTGCAACGCGGGAAGGCGTCGTTGACTGCGCAGACTTGGGAGCCGGCGGAGCAAGGCGTTGAAGCTATGGGAAGGAGTGCAGCAATGCAGCTGTCGGGCCACGGGCGATCCAAGGGGGCGGGAAAAGAGAGGGCGAAAAAGGAAAACACGGCGAGCGAAATCAGGTGTGGCAGCCAGGGTACGTAGAAGGGGGAAAACAACGAGAGCGCACAATAAAAAAGCAGTTGCAGGATTCGGGACTTGAATGTACCGATTCAGCAGCGTGAGCCGTTATTTCATGGTTCCAGATATCGGGCGATGGGAATCGTCAAGCCGACCGTCGTGGTCGAGGGAGGCGGCCCCTGAGAGGATGGATGGAATGGCCGAAGGCGAGCGGCGACGAGCGCGCAGGCCAGGGAAGCGACGACTACGGAGTAGTACTTCGTAGGTAGCAGTAGTTCACCTGTGAGTAACCAGGATCCGAGAGAGAAAAGGCGACGCAGCAGCAGTGCGGTGCGGCGCGCGATGCAGGGCAGCGGCGCGGTGCTGGCACCTACTTGTAGCGTGCGTGCAGGATGAAAGTTGGGAGTGGAGGTTGCTGAAACGCGGGCGGTCCAATCCACTGTTTGTTGACGTTGCCCCGTCGTCGAACCCCGGGGGGGGGAGGCAAGGCTCCGTCCAGTCCTGTTGGGGGGGAGGGGGCGCTTGATGTGTCGGTCGGTTCTTGCAATTGGTCTACTGCCTTTCTTTCGGAGTGCTTTTTCGATGCTCTCCAAGACGCGGATTGGGGGAGGGAGGAAAGGCAAGAGGGAGAAGGGGAGGGAGGGCCAGAGGGGGGAGGGGGAGAGTCGGTGCCAGATGAATGTCCCAAGAGGGAGAGGGGGAGAGGGGGGAGGATGGAAGACGACGGATGGGGGAGAGGATGGAGGACAGAGGGCAATCACAGCATAACTCAGGACCCCGACTCGGGTTCCAGGCGAGATTGATGAGATGACGGGATGGCTCCAAAGGACCAAAGGAACATCACAAGCGCCGTACCCGGTACCTTGTTGGCGGTGGGGCCCCGCGACAGCCTCAGCCCACACCAGTGACAGACAGGTTACGCCCGCCGGCGCGTCTCCGTCCGCCAGAACGTGGTTACCTGACCAGGAACGAGGCGGGGCGAAAGTATCCGTCCACGGTCGAAAGGACTTTTGGCGCCCCACCCTCTCGTATGGATGCTTAGCGCCCACCAAGTATAGGTACATACCTCTTCCCTGGCCTGTCTGTCGGTTGGCCCTTTTTCTCACACCGTACTTCGTTGTACCAACAAAACCACCGTCGCCCATCACCGCCGATGATGGAAAGCAGTGCTGCCTGCATTCCAGAGGGCTGGTTGACTTGAGCTTGTTGGCCACCGGCCGAGACGGCGTGTTTCCTCTCTCGACCGACTCACGCGACGCGGCCACCACCACCACCACCACGGCCAGTAGCAGCGACCACGGCGAGCATGCGCTCGGGTCCTTGCTCGCTTGGACGCCCGCTCCCTGCAAAGAAGGAAAAGAAGGCGAGAGAGGGAGGGCCGATTAGTCCATGCGTCGTCCACCGTCGGCTACGCCGTCCGCACCTCTTGGGACGCGCGCCCTGTGCCCTCTTTTTTCCCCTCCCCCTCCTTCTTCATCCTTGTCGCGTCGACGGAAGACCTTGGCTCTGGCTTGACAGGTGGCCTTTTGCGCATAAAGAACGAGTGATTGTTATAGCGACTGAGCCACGACGGTTGCTCAATGCTTGTCCTCGGCGCTTCATCTTGGACGATGCGCCCTCGAGTGCTATTGCTCGCCGGAGGGGTTTGCCCACCAAGGCAAACCCATCAAGGATCAAGAAGGCTTAAGAATACTATCGTCCGGCATCGCGCCCACCGCTAGCAGACGGAATGTTGATTGACATTCAAGGCAGGGGACCTCGTGCCGCGCAGTAGCCTGCATGGCCGGACCCCTGGTCGAGGAGACTGGTCGAGGAGATGTACATATTCCTACGGATAGTAGGAAGTAGAGGCCCATCCATCTTCGGATACGAATAGTAGAGGCATCTATCTATGGTCGTGCCGGTGAGCAGAGCTGGCAGCTTGAGACGAGGAGACCAAGTCGTGGCCCAGCCCGTCATCCCTTCCACAGCGGCCCATCCCTGCTGCGGATTGCTTGATGCTTGCTTCTTTCGAGACAGTGCATTTTTGACTGTCAAGGAGACGACGGCCTTTTCACATGTCTCTGGCTGCCACTCTTCAATTAAACCACGTCGTCAAGGCATAATATGCCAACGAGGAAATGCATGACAATCCCATCCAGGTTGCTCCTCAGACCCGACGCAGGCTCGGCACGAACCCAACCATGCGGGAACCCAACCATGCAGAGGGCGGTCGGGGCATTGACAATCCCACGCGGCCCATATCTTTCATGGTCGACGCCGCCACGCTTGCCCAGATCTTGCCAGATCTCGCAAACGCCATCTCATCTCGTCTCGGTCGCGGCGCCGAGTGGCCAAGCCAGGCTCGCTCGCTTCCCTCTCCGCGGGTCCCAACTGAATAATCCGAGACATGCTCTTTTCAAGTGAGACGCGTCACGCCATCTATCCATGTGCTACCGATGTGCTGCAAAGCACGCACGAGTAGCAGGGTAATTTCCATGGTCTGCTTCTGACGCCGCTTTCCCTCTTCCCTTGTCCCTCTCGCATGCGCCGTCCTCCTGCTTCAAGACCGCGTCGCAAGAGGCGCATCTGGGCACGGGGCCGTGCGGACACCAAGTCAACAACAAAACAACAACAACAACACCGCCATCAACGTCAACAGAGTGTGCGTGGGTGAGAGAAAGGGTGGGGAGAACTGGGCCGTCTCTCATCGAGAAGCTACGGTAACCAGCTAGCTGCCCACCTACCACCAGTGCCGCACCCGGTGCATCTCCTCGCGCCCAGTAACTTCAGGGCATTGACGTCGGAGATTGAGGCGCCTGTCACGTATCTCGACCGGAGATTAACATCTTATCCTGATCTGCGTGCCCGGGCGAGAAAGAAGATGCCGAGCACCCGCTAATCGCCACACGAGTCAGATTGTCCCGCCACGCTCAGCGCAATCTTTCAAGACGTCATGGATCTTCCATTCCATCCGTATGCTGCGCCTGGGCACAATGCCGTGGTTGGCCCGTCCTTGGCCGATCCAGTGTGCATGTGTTCAAAGCTTAATCGAAATGTTGTGAGCATCCAACACCAGAGCCAGGCCCGTCACCGCCCCAGTGTAGGCAAGCAGGATCCCCATGGTCGTGACCGCGCTCGCGTCTAGCGTGCGCACCGTCATGTTGACTAGCCCCGTCAGCAGGTTGGCCACAAGGAACATGGCCAGTCCATTGCGGTTGTAGGCTCGCAGGACTCGGCTCGTGGCCTTGTCGTAGGCTTCTCGCTCCGCCTTTTGGGTTGCCGCACTGTAAAAAGCAGGGAAGAAGACGGTGTCGATGCAGCAGAATGCCAGGATCTGCAGCGAGTTAAAGGCCGTCACCCAGAGGACGTACGGCAAGTTGGCCAGCCGACGCGACACGTCGAGGCCGAGGCCGTACGTGTAGCTCGTGGAGAGCCAGTACAGCCCGGACCAGATGCCGGCCCACGCGGCCATGTAAAGCAGCAGTGTGTTGTGCGCCGTCCCCACACCCGGGCGGGCCCGGGCGTTGACGCTTCGGGGTATGATCAGCAGTCCCAGATGCTGGCCAGCGAGGAATATGGCCAGGTAGCCAAAGAAGCTGAAAACGCCCTCCCTGTTCATGGACAACAGGTCTGTTCTGGGCGCGGCGAGGATGAAGGCCCTTAGCTCCGTCTTGTCCAGAAGAAGCTGGTAGATGCCGCCGATGAGCAGACTCAGGGCGGCATAGGATGGAACGATGCTGAGCGCCGCCTGACAGGTCGCCGTAAAGGGCGGGAGAAGGCCGAGGGTGAAGAAAAAGTTCCAGTGTACCCCGTACTCTGTGACGTGCTCGGCGTAGTCGAGGCCCTTGACGCTGAGGAGCCGGACGATGCCCAGCACCAAGAGCGGGACAGAGTGTCGGGCCGAGTAGACGAGGCGGTGAAGCAACGGCGTTGTGCGACCCGACATCCTTTCGACGAGGACCGGACGCGCCGCAAAGAGACCACCTGCAAAGACAAAGGACCCGACGCCCACGTCCATCAGCGACGTGCCCCACGTCTCGACTTTGGCAAAGCGTCTCGGAAAGAGGCGAAAGTCGACGGCGAGAATGGCGACACAAGTGATGACCATCATACAGCCTCGATACGTGGTGAGGAAGGGCTTGACCGGCAGGACCCTGAGCCCGTCGGGCCCGCTCTTAGAGTCGGCCGCGGGCGGCACCTTGGGCTTCCTCCTCCTAGGGGCGGCATTGGGCGGCAGCAAATAAACGAGCGCAACGGGCGCGACGACGAGGACGCTGAGAAGAAGTGGAGTGCTCGAGTAGAGCGTTGTGGCCAGGAGGATGGCGCCGACGTTGAGGGCGTAGTCGACGGCGATGCTCAGGGCCGTGTTTGGCAGGAAAAGGGACTGTCGCGCCTGCAGAATGGACCATAGCAGCACGGCGATCTGGAGAGACAGCGAGGTCAGCCGGCGGTGGCATCGTGACGGGAGCACGCCGTGGAGCACATGGCGTGGAGCCAACTTGCCGGTGCAACAGACGTTACGAGACCGATCTCGGTGACGGAGCCGCCAGAGAGGTTAGACACAAAGTCCTCCTTCTGCTGCTTGTAGCTGGTGGTATTGGACATTATCGACGCTTGGGCGACCTGCCACTGTGTTCATGACAAGCCTGCCGGAGAAACAAGGCGGCGCCGTGGCGATGGGGCGGGAGCCTGGGCAAAGGACAGTGGAAGCCATTGGAAGCCATCATCAGTCTTGCGGTGGGTGGGCACGCCGCCTGGACATTGGGCCAATGAGAAGGCGGCTCCTTTCGGGACAACTAACGGCGCGGCGCGTACGAAGTACAACAGTACATAGTACATACTGTACGGACTTAAGTGCTCCAATCACGTGTCCCCTCGTCCTTGGCCCACTTGACCGTCAACGACCGACCAACAGATGAACCGCAGCCCATTGTCCTTTCTTTGACCAAGTACGACGCGGAAGCACGCCTTGTTGACTTTCCCTTTGTGGCCATTGACGAGACGCGGGGGCTCGTGCAACCCAGGAATGACTCCGCCTTTATCGCACACTTGGGCGGCTGGACGCAACAAAGACACGAGGTGATCCGAGCTCGACGGCCTCGCCCATCTCTTCAAAGGAACCGGGCTGTGTCCTGACTTGGGCTTGCTCTTCTTTTAGATTTCCGCGCACATGGCGGGGAGCAACCATGAACGAAACGAGGACCCGCGACATGCTCAAGAAGCCGCCTTGTCCCTCCCTTTGCTTCCATCCCAGGACCCTTCTCCTTACATCTACAGCTCACTGTGCAAGACAAGAACCCGCATAAGCTGCTTGCTTCGCCCCTTGTATCTCATTATCCCTACGCCTTTCTTGGGTGCCTCGCATTCTCTCTCCCGACAATGACGCCTTCAAAGCAGAAGAGGGCCCGTCCTACCATCGAGCCCATCAAAACGAGTGCCATCGCCTTGAACCGACTGCCGCGGAGAGTTCTGACGCCTTCAAGATGTCGGCTCTGCGCATCATATCCCAGCTTTTCAACGACCGAGGCCAGATTTGACTCTCTGAATTCGACCTTGGCCGACCACTGCATCACACCTTTCGCCCTCGACTCGGCAAAGTCTGGGCTGTCGCCGCTGCTGCCGCCGATGACGAAAGGCCTCGACGAGTCCCCAGAGGACGCATCGGCGGTCGATTCGCCAAGCACGATAACCTACAACTCCTGCTGCGCTCGTTGCGGGGCATCCCCGAGCCGTCGTCAGTCTGCGTCGGGCCTCACGGCCCAGCCGATGACCATGGCAGAGTTTCAGCGTTACCGCGAGATTCTATGGCAGATTGGCCAAGAGCAGTTTGGAAAGGTCAGCCGCGACGCATACTTTGTCTTTGTCGTAGCCGAGGAGATGGAGCCACCACGGGCCGCCGGAGCCGGAGAGGGCCCAAACGTAGGCCAGTCGTCCATGGCGGATGAGACTCGCTATCCGTTCCGCGCCGTGATCCGTTCCGGAGACGTTTCGATCAAGCTGAAGCGGGACTTTGACATGCGGGTGCTCCGTGCCACAATTCCAGAGCCGATAGCGTCTCCGTGCTCGCCCAACTTTGACCGCAGCTCTTTGCTCGCGCCTTTCTCACCAGATGCGGGCCTGCCTTTGTCGCCGGCCGTCTACACAGGGCCCGTTACTCGCCGGGCCAGCGCCAAAAAGAGGAAGCTGCAGTCTGGTGCCGCCTATTCGCCGGGCGAGAAGCCGCAGAGCGCTGGACCGCGTCCTGTTCCCATCCGTAAGTCTCAGCCGACGGGCCCCGGACGGCAATGCACATGCACACGCACCTCCCGAGCATACTCGAGGCTGACCAGATGCATAGACCTACCCTACGCCCGCGCTCACTTGCCCGTGCTCGCGTCCATTATACTGTCGGACTTGGTGCGAAGCGGAAGCACAATCCAGCTGCCCATGCCACACCCAAAGGCGTGGGCGGAAACCGCCGCATATGTCTACACGGGACAGGAGCAGCTTCTGTCGGAGCAGGTCAAGGCCAACATGCGGCACTTGGGCGGCAAGGTGTAGTAAACGCGGGAAAGGGGGGGGGGGGGGGGGGTGGCGTATATCCACGACTTTCGGGCGTGTCTGCGCTTGAGAGGGAGGACAAATGGCATGTTGGCTCAGACTGGGAGGAAGAATGCTACGCTGCCCGGCGAGACAAGGGGTCGCCGTCCCGCAGTCCCGAGGGTTGGCTGTCGAGAAGGGTGGGTTGAGAGCCGGTTGCTCTCCCTCTTATTACGCTTTGCTTCTCTTGTCACGCCTACCGTCTTAGTCGGTTGCCGTCTTTGCGTCTCTGTCTTTCCTTTGCTGCAGTTTCGGCGATGCAGGAGGCGGCACGTATCGCGTCGACCAGAATATATGAATGTAATGAGCAAGCACCGATGAAGCAGCCGACGAATGTCACCCTGCAGTCGTCACGGGTCGGCGGCGGAAGCGACAAGGCACGCAGCGCGAGGACGACGATTATGATGAGCATCACGCCCCGAGCCGGCCGCGGCGAGCAACCATGTCGGCGTCGCATAGAGTTGACGCATGCACAGTAGAGTACTGTATGTGTGTAAGTTGCGTGTGCGTGTATGCGCGCGTGCGGATCGAGGGACCAAGACTGCTAACGCTGCCTGCCTTGGCCTGCCTTGGCCTGCCTAGCACTCTCTCGATTCATGATTCCTGCATATGCGTACAATCGTCTGGACGCACGTCCGAGGGGGGGCAGACCAAGCGTCGGCCCCAGGGATCCGGACTTGCATACACACACAGCAAGCCTGGTCTTGTTGGCCGACCATCGGGCAGCACGGGATGGGTTAGACTTGGGTCCACGGGCACGTCACGATAGCCTCCCTCTCCCTCCACGGGCCGGCGAGCCCCCCGGTCAAGGACACGGATGCAAGCCGGGTTATCCCAAGGGGACGCGCGCGGCGGGAGAGCCGCCCTGCTCCATCCAGTGCGGTCGGTGTGCCGCCACGGAAAACAGGGGGGGGGGGGGTCCCAGGAGCAGTCGGAAAGGGCCCGGAAAGAGGAGAGAGTGAGGCGAGGTCATGGGGGGGGCAGGGCCACAGGGAATCCCGGCCCTTCTATCCGTGGCGCCATCCGTGGCTGCTGGGCGGTTGGTTTGCCGCGCCGATGCTGCGTGCTGCTGCGGTGCTGTGAGTCGACGAGTTACAGAAGGCCTGCAACAAACAAATCTGCATCGGACCCGGATTCTCGTCGTGGACCAGCGCCTGATTCGAGCGTCTGGGATGCCACACAAGGCCAAGGGGCGGGCCGTCGTGGTCAAGACGCACGTCAGCGGAGACGCTCAACATGGCAGAGAGTCGCGCCAATCCTCATCATGATGCCCCCGGTTCTTGTCATCTTGGCCCCCATGGCTCTTCCCTCTCACTCGCTCGCCTCGAACGAGAGGGGGGGGGTTTTGTCTTCTCTCCACTCTTGTGCGACACGAACATATCCTCCAACTCCCGCCCCTGGCGCCTTGGCCGCTGGGGAGAAGGCTTCCCAGACAGCCGCTCCGGCTTGGCTCCAGCTTCTCGCAACCGAGGAGTGGAGGGGCATCATGGACATGGCGTGTGGCGGCACGTCTCGCATGCCGAAACCGGTTCTGTCGCGAAACAAGGCAAACAAACATGCTCGCAGGACAGACAGGGTTGCCCGGTGCTATGCCTCTCGCCGCCAGTCCATGGTTCGTACGTGGGACTTTATCCCGTGCTGTCATGTAGTCGTCGGACGTGGTGCAGCCGAGCGGCGCCCATAAGAGCCATGTGCGTCCATGATGTAGGCCATGGCCATGGCCTGCGCGCACTTTGTCCGAGACACATGTACATGTCCAAGGAGACGCGGCGACGAGAGAGGCAGTCTGGCGAGCCCCCCCATGTTCCTCCCCGTCATGGCGTCGGATCTCTTCCGCGCCAACGGGGGGGGGCTGCTTGTCGGCAACTTCAAGTGCCGGCGTCGGGGGAACGGGGACGAGGACGAATGGGAGGATGAGGAGGCGAGTGGAGTTGGGCGGACGAGGCGCTGACGAGTTTTGCTTCGAGGGCAGTTTTGCTTGGACGAGGGGCAATATAGGGGTTGTGGAAGAAGCGGAAAGGGGGGACGTGACGGACGCCACCGTAATTCAACCCGGAGACAGACGTTGCGTGTGTTGCGCGTCCGCGTACGGATACAACGTGTACGGATATTCGTACAACGTGTTTAAAGGCTGTGTGCAGGCGCTTCATCTCCAGGCAACGTCATGATTCAACCACATCAGCCTCAACAAGGGGCCCCCTTCTGGCCTGGGAGCTGGCCGCGGCCGTGACGTCTCGGGGCAAGTTCGACTTGTGAAGCACCGTCCGGGTGCGGCATCAGAAAAAACGAGGGGAGCATGGCGAACGAGGACGTCAAGCGAGCGTCCCCGTGGTGCGGTGGAATCGACATCGTCTGGTGAAGCCCGGATGCAGCAGGGTCGCGTCCACCACCCCCCGAGCACGCAGCACGGCGGCGACAGCAGGGCCTCCATCCAGATTGCGGGCCAGATCACCGTCCCCGGTTCCGTCTCTCAACACATGCGCGTGTGTGTGTGTGTGTGTGTGTGCATAGCCGAGTGTCCACCCCTCCCCCCTGGGCGAGCCCCCTCGTGGTCTGCTTTGAATGTACATACATGCATAGGCCACCAACCTGTATCGGGCATGTATGGATATACCTATATGTACGAAGTACGGAGTACGGGTAAGTGTGTGCAAGTGTGAGTGAGTGTGAGTGAGTGTGAGTAAGTGAGTAAGTAGGTATGAGTGAGTGAGTGTGAGTAAGTGAGTGTGTGTGTGTGTGTGTGTGTGTGTATGCATGGACATGTAGGCACGCCGTCGACCTGCACATGTCCGGCTTCTGCAGCGCACACGTATCGCCGGGGATTTCATATGGCCCCATTGGCACGCTTTCCCGCCGCCTCCCAATCACGGCCCGCCGCCCTGCAGCCATCGGGCCCTTGATGTTTTTGTCCATGTCTCAGCCTCCGGCCCCCACAGTCGACGGGCCTCTGGCAAGAGACAAGAGATGACTGGTCTGTCAGAGCGTGGGCAGTCCCTTTTCCCTCTCGTCGCGTCTTCTGTGTCATTGTCCTTCTCACGGGCTTTGGCGAGTGTGGGAAAAGGGGAAAAAAGAAACGAGCAAAGACATGTCCATCATGCTCGTTGGTTCTCGGCACAGAATAAGGACACTTGCTTTTTGCGCGCCGTCCCGACATGGGGCTCCCCACACCTGCAACGGTCAGAGACATGCATGAAAAGGAAAAGACAGAAAAGGGGGCAACAACGAGGACACACACGACATGACACGCCCTTCGGGTCCGGATACTAGCCGCAGCCCCCACACCGGCGCGAACCCCCAAGGCATCGGTGCCAAGGCGTCGGTGCCAAGGCGTCGGTGCCAAGGCAGGGGGAAGAGTCGGGGAGCCGGGACATGGCGCGTCATGGTCGAGTTGCCTTGATTGTTGCTCGTGTCTGTACCAAGTATGTACACGCACACATATTCGTACGGTTCCTTGTACGCGGTTGGTCGTCAGTGGTGTCATGTTCTCCTTGTTCTGCTTTGGCCTTGGATTCCGAGCACGCACGCGAGCCAAGACACGTCCGTATGTGCTCGAACCTCTGTGTGCGTATACCCACACATTCAGGCCATGATGGCATCGTGCACATGTCGTGATGAGCACTCACCCACGCATACATGTACGGAGAAATGTAGCCACGTCAGGGGAGACTAAAGGTCAATGGCATTCCCGGCCTCGACCGCCGCCGCCCATCTGACATGTCCCCGGCCCTGATCTGTCAAATGACACGAGACCATCGATCTGGCACGTCGCGATTTGGTGCAACTTGACATATCCCCTCTCACCCCCTCATGACAGAGGGCAAAGAGGGGGACCCCGGCCCCCACTGGCCGCTCCTGTGGCCTTGATTTATCCGCGGAAGAAGGGATCGTCGCTTTGCGTGTCGTTGTCCAAGCGTCATGGTAGCGCAGGGAGGCGGCGGTGCGGAGTCAGGCCTCGTGGGAATCCTCGGGAGCCTCGGCACTTGACGGTGCCAGCCAGGCGGGGCCGGGTGGCCGGGGCTGTCGTCCGGCAGGGCAAGGGACGTGGGCGAGAAGAGGGAAGCGGGTGAGAGGAGATAAGAGGATGGGAGAGGATGGGGAAGGAGAGGAGAGGGATGAGGCCGCCGAGGAGACCGGAAAGAGGAGTCGTCGGCTCCTCGGCGAGGGGCAACGCTCAGGGGCAACGCTCACCTTTGCTCTCGCGGTCCGATCCGGTGCCGAGGATGGCCTTGGCCCGTTGATCCAGTGACGGGAAACTCATGTGCCTATCCGAGGTCCTGGAGGGGAAAGGCGGAAGCACTGCCGCTCGTCGCCTCGTGCGGAGAGCAGCCACCCTGTACAGATTATACATGAACGGGATATATACCACGCCATGTGCGTGCATGCCTGCATACCTTGGATACGAGGCACTACTCGTGGCTGCCGTAGGCACAACAAGAGGCACCTAGTCACCACCAAGGGTCACCACGACGCGTCACCACGACGGTGGCAGAATGACGACATGCTCACGAGCTTCGTCTCCTGCATCGGCAAAGGGCAGAGGTAGGTTGCTCTCGGCATTCGGCCAAGGCCACTCACCCATGTAGGGAGGGGCCTCGTATTGCGAGATGCCCGGCAAGAGGAGGCGTGTGCATTTGCTGGACGGCAGATGGGCGAGTAGCTCCAGCTTGTCGTCGTCGCTTTTCCGGCATTTCGCATTTCGGGGGCTGTGCAAAAAGGGGTGTGGCGGGGTTTGACGGGCCATTTTGGGCAGCCCTGCGTGGTTTCGACTTGGCGACGTGTTGGTGGTCAGGGGAAGAAGTGTGTGTCGTGTCACGAGAGGTTGAGGGAGGGTAGGCAGGTCAGGTGGGGGTGGGTAGTACATCTACCGAGGTCTCACTCACACACTCGCTCTCCTCACTCTACTCACTCACTCACTCTCACTCACTCACTCACTCTCACTCACTCACTCACTCACTCTCACTCACTCCCTTCCTCCCTCCCTCCCTCACTCACTCACTTCCATACTAACTGCACACACACTCGCCTCACGCACAAACAGCCATCCACACGCCAAAAACCCTAATCACCAGAATCACCCCAAATACCCGAGCCCCTCTCCGCATTGGCCGCACCGAGTCCGCAAGACGAGACGCCACGCATAATGCGACGCCCTTCACCGGCCGCCCCTTCTCCGCGCACGAACCAACGGAGAAAACGTCGTCGGTTCGTTCCCCCCCCTCCTCAAGGTTTTTTCTTCGGAGAGGGTCCTATATCGCAAAGGCGCAGCTGCAAGCATACACATTTATATCCCATATATTTACTATATTTACCACATACGAATACTACTTGCACAGACACTTGGTAGGTAATCCAATTGGTGGTATTCGTACGGTGTATTCGTACAGTGTAATGGAACCTCATCTACTCCCCAACAACCGTCCCCCCCCATCTGGTGCACAACTGCAGATGCGGGGGGTGGCCACGCACCTCGGGCAGCGGTGCCACGAGGCCTCGCAGACGACGACGACGACGACCCAGATCCGTCTTGTATGGGCACGCTTGTCCCCAGCTCTTATCCCTTGTCGGCCAGCTTCTCCATCAGTGACACGTCTCGCTCTGCCGTGGAGAAATCGACCGTCCCACCTGTCTTGTTGTATATTGCCTCGGCTGACATACGGATATAGGTAGATACGGATACAGAGTTACGGATACAGAGTAGTAGTACGGATATGGATATGGAGTACGGATACAGTACGGATACAGAGTACAGAGTGCATATCAACCCTCCGAGTCGGACCACCAACCTCATCTCTGCCGCACATATATGTACGGATACAGCAACAACGTCGACACCACGCTCAAGCAGCGGCAGGGGCCCGCTTGGCTGCCGTGCAACTCGCATGCCGCATCGAGATCTGCAGCTGCACCTCGCCCTTATTGGCCCTCTCGGGTAATATCAACATCGTCTAACTCGTAGGCACGTCCCGGTGGCTTCAATCACCGCCTTCTCTCTGCCATTGCTCTGCCATCGCCCTGCCATTGCTCTGTACCGAGTACGGATACTGCCTTGGCCTTGGCCGGGCCTGTTCAAGGGCCTCTGGAAAATGTACACTGAGTCGCCACCGAAGCCCCAGGCTCCGGGCTCCGGGCTCCGACACTCTTCATTCCCCTCAGCTGCCCCTCTCTCACTTTCTTGCCCTCTCGCGCCTCACCCCCGTCGAGGCCCGTCCCGCTCGACCTGTCGCGCTCGACCTGTCGCGCTCGACCTGTCGTGCTCGACCTGCCTGCTCGCCTGTCCCGCTCGACCGGCAACTCTGCATCTTGGAATTCTTCAAAGCCCGCTCCCCCCTTCCACCACTGCACGCACCTCGAGGGACGCGGGCGGCCCGGTGAGCCATCCAGTCAGTCTTGGCTGACGCCCCCCGCAGGGTGCGCCTGGGCCCCGGACAGCTCACTGGCAGATGCGCGGCGCGAGCAGCCAGCAGCGCTCTCGGCCAGGCCCCAGAGGCCTAATAAACATTAGTCAACTTCTCCACGCTTGCCGACCTTGCCAATTCTTTTCCGTACACGCGATGCCATCCCAAATTTTCACCTTTGCCGCCCCTCTAAAGAACAAAGCGCTTTTGGCCAGACCGGACCGGTTCCCAATAAGCCGTACATCGTCATCATGGTGCATGCCAGGTCAGAACGAGGTGGAAAGAGAAACAATGCGGCGCAGAATAGACGGCGGTAAAAAGCAGGTCGCTCGCCAAATACATTACACGAGGCAGAGTCCTGTTTCTCCTCTGCCCCCGCTGCCGTCGCCGTGAGAAAATGAACAACTATAGAGAAGGAACGGAGAAAGGGGAAACCCCAACGACGTGGGGGACAGCAGCAGCAAGCACACATGTCCCGGGTCTTTCGCCCCCTGTTGAGCTGCAGTCAACAGTCACGAAGCCTCAGCCAGTGGGCGGGAACACCGACACGGGCCTGCAGATGGATGCGCAAGAGGTGCTTGAATCGTAGCCATCATGTCCGTGCTTCTCCCGTGCCGCGTCACCGTCGATCCGGATGTAAGCCTGCCGTCCCCTCTGGCGATTGAAGCGGACAATTCCCTTGCCCGGCGGCGTTTTGAGGGTGACAGACGGCTGGGGAGCGGGGGTGAGTCGCTGCTCGTCATTGGCATCGCCGTCGGCCCGGCTACCCCACGATGTCTGCAACGGGCGTGGTCAGCGGGCTTTGAACGAAACTTGCGAGACGAGTCTTTCTCGCCTTGCTTCTTCGACGACGGCATACCATGTTGAGGGTGCAGAGCGCATACAGCTTGATGAGGCCGTGAAAGTAGCCAAAGGCAATCGAGACGGGCAGGAAGACGACGTCGGCCGGCTCGCGCAAGAAGAGCCCCATGAGCTTGACCGTCTTTGTGAAGCCAAACATGAAGACAAAGTGCGCCCAAAAGGCCCACTGGCGCTGGTGCATCTCCCAGTCGCCCGTGGCCCACCAGCACGAGGCGAGCAGCAGGGGGTCGATGGCGAAGGCGAGCGAGGTAAACGTGGCAATGTGCAGCGCGTACGTGCACCAGGGTTGCTGTCTTGGGGGGGGGGGCCTATGTTCAGCAGTGGCTCGGGACCAGACGCACAAAGGTCGCCCTACCTCCACACGTGGCCGTCTCGGACGAGGCTGGTCCAGTTGCTCCTCCAGTTGCTCCGGGCCCAGCGGGAGCACTGGTAGAGAAACTTGGGGCCGTTTTCAAGCGTCGTCTCGAGCTCGCACTCGCGGTTGAACTGGATCCACGTTTTCCACTGGTGGCTGACGAGCCATCGGGTGACAAAGTTGTCGTCGTCGGCGTTGAGGATCCACCGCCGCCACTTTTCGTTTTTGAAGCCGTGGAGAAAGTCGTGGCTCGACAGAATATCGGAGCGGTAGGCGCCGGTGCGGCCCGACATGCACGAGGTGCCGCCGTCGATGTTATGCGTGGCGGATATCTCAAAGTTGCGGCGCTCAATGTAGGCGGCGCCGAGCCAGTTCCAGGCGCGCGTGGCCCAGGGGCCCGACCTCTCGCGCTTGACCCTCTGGCAGGTGCCGACGCCGCCCATGCGCGGATCCTCAAAGGGGGCGAGGATCCAGGGCAGCATCGTCGAGGGCCACGTCACGTCGTCGTCGGCCATGACGGTAATGGCGGTCCTAACGTTGGGCAGCGCCTCGCAGACCTGGAGGCGCTTGTTGGCGATGGGGGTGTCGAGGACGCGAATGTTGTTCCGGCCGAGCGAGCGAGTCAGGCGCTCGAGGGCGTCGCGCTTGTCGTGCGTAGTGACGAGTATCAGCTCAGCGGGCCCGCAGGCGAGGATGCTACGGAGCGAGGGCTCGAGCTCCCCAACGACATTGTGGATGGTTGGGATGACGACCGTCACGTCGTCGTGGGTAAAGGTGGGCTTGTCTGGCACGGGCTTGGACCTGTAGGCCCAATGGGCGAAGCAGTGGACCAGCAGTCGGAGATATCGGTGAAGCCTGGCGGCAAGCGGGTTAGCACACCCGCCCAGGCGTGGCCGTCTGTTTCTGGGGGGAGGTAGCGACAGCAAATGCCTTGACGAACGCACCACAAGCCCCAAAAGACGTAGGCCCAGAAGACGGGCGAGGGGTGGAAGTCGAGCGCGGGGTGGAAGTCGAGCGAGGGCAGCGCCAAGCCGACAAGGAGGCGACCGGCGATGGCAGCCAGCCGGTCGGCAGCATGGTCCATGGTAGCGGCCGAGGCACGTGTTTTCCTTTTTGCTTGGCCCTCGGTTACGGCGAAGGCAAGGCGAGAGGCCCGACCAGCCTCAAGCAATGGAAGGCCGGCGGCGCGCACACGAGCTCCGGTTACTTCAGGACGAATTGCCCCTTGCCTTTTTTCTTTTCTTCTCTCGGCAAGAGCAAGTTCAATACGCCTTCCTTCCGCAGTCCCCTCACGCCCAGGGCACAGTCTCTGAGAAGGAGACAAGGGTAATGAGAAGCGGGCAGAGGCAGGAAAGGTATGCGGTTTAATAGAGAGACGAGCACGTCAGGAGCCTAGACCCGTCCGTGATGCACGGAAATGTATGTAAAAAGGGAAGGCCACATAACGACCCCGTTGTTACCAAGTAGCAGCAGCACGGTTACCGCAGATTGAATCCCACCGACGCCAGAAGACCCGAAACCCGATGCAGTGCAGACTCGAAGCGTGTCGTGGGACCGACGGCCGGGACAACCCAGGGGGAGGGGTTGCTTCAAGCAGACAAGGCAAGGCAAAAGGCAAGCGACGGGCGAGGCAGAGACGGGCGAGGCAGAGACGGGCGAGGCAGAGACGGGCGAGGCAGAGACGGAAGCGGGAATGGCGAGAGCGGGCGTGGAATCTGAATCTGGCAACAAGAGGCTAACGAAGGACTCGAGGAGTGTCGAGGAGTGGACATATCCCCAAACCCAAGACTGTACGATGCTGCGCTGCCTTCCATGACGACCGGGGACCGGGGAGCAGAGAGAGGACGGGGAAGGGGTATGGGATATATACACGTGTGCCTACGCGACTGCAGAGACGTCGGGCAAGGTAGGCAGGCTGAATGGCAGCAGGGAGGTACCATTACCATGTACAAAGGGCATGATGAAGAGAAAAGAGAGGCATATGGAGAGGCATCGCACTGACAGTGTGTGTGCGCGCGTGTGCGTGTGTGCGTGAGTGAGTGTGTGGTGTCTCTGGGCGTGTGGTGGTAAGAACGGAGTGAAGAGGTCGCCCGTGTGGTGAGGAAATGTGTTGCATGCCGAGGGACATGTCGGCTAGGTATGTACATAGCTGTCTGGCCGTCCCATCCGTCATCCAATGGATGGGGATGTCATGCATACATAGATCAGGTAAGGTATAGGTAGGGTCTGCCGATAATGGGAGTACTACTAGTAGCAGTAGTGGTCTGGCTGATTGACGGAGAAGAAAGAGGCGTGGAGAGAGGCGAGAGAGGGAGAGGGGAGTGGAGGAGAGAGGAAGGGAGGGAGTGAGGGAGAAGAAAACGGGGAGGGTCCAGTACTAAATTGTTGAGAAGGAGCGTATATACCGCTATAGCCAGTCATCTCTACGGAGGTGCCTCCACTTTTGATGGCTGGTTTGTCACTAAAGAAAGGCCATAGCAGTACCCAGGCAGTACCTGCTGGGTACCTCACGCCAAAGAGAACTCGAGGGCCCCAAGCAAGCAGGTGTACCCTCCCTTGAGGGCTACGACCTGTGCGTGATAAGATACAGGCAGGTACCCTGCCCGATCGATGCAGGCTGCTCACTTTCGGGACAAGAAATTGGATCCTTTTGGCTGCTACACCGACGACGAGCTCGCAAACGTGCAGCAGACAAAGGAGACAAAGATTCGAAGCAGGTACATACATGGCAGGTACGGACTCACGGTGACAAGAGGGTGGTAATATGGAGAAAGCTCGAATCCATCCAGGCATGCGCAGGTTGTGCGGAGCCCTCGTTTGTTCGATGCGGTACTCGCTCGTTGGTACAACGGCGGAGGTATGCACAACGGCGGCGCCCAATGGCATCCGGGAATGCTCCTGTCGTCATCCACGTCGCTTCCTGGATCCAATGTTACTTTGCACACGTCTGGAGTGGTTTCAGGCCCCTCCGTACGGATACTTGGCGCCTCGAATACATGGGATAATCAAATACATGGGATAATAGCCACGATGCACCTACGGGCGGAGAAGATGGATCAATGGGCGAGAGAGAAAAAAGAGAGGCTGCAGTGACGGGGGTCATGCGGCTATAGGAGGGGCGTGCTATGGACGTGGTGTCGCCAGCTGAGGTAACTACCTAGACCTACCTAGGTACCTGTAGACAACCTCCTGCTGAAAAGGACTACACGACCTTATTCCTGCACCCGATCAAGAACCTCAGCTCGCGCGCTCCCACACACCTTTGCGATGCGTGTGCACGCGCGCGCTCTCCTCGTTCTATCCGTACATTAATATCCCCATGGCAGCTATATCCAAGACAGGCATCGAGCACACGGGCGCGGAGCGAATGAAACGTTGGGAACCATCCCCACTGCCTCAACTGCCGCGACACGTCCTGGCAACTGGATCCGACGGCCTCTACGACAAAGTGCCTCATCTCTTAGGCACCCCAGGATGGATCGAGCAAGGCACATGTACGAATATGTATCCGTCCAAAGTCGGTCCCAGTGCGCAAGTCTGCTCCGCGACGTGCGTCATCTTGGAGTCAAAGGTGAGTAATAATGAGATGCCGTCAACAGGTTGCTGTCCTTGGCCATGGACTTTTGGGCGGATGGACCCCGGCCGGGCTCGCTACCAGCTACTGGCAGCTAAGCTTTGGTCACACTGAATCCTCCGTTTCTCGCTTCTTGCAACAAAATACTCGTCTCTCTCCATCCAGTCTTGCCGTCAATTTTTTTCGCTTCGACACTCTCTCCCACACACACACACGCACACGCATACACACAAGATCCATGCAATCCCCAGGCTACTGCTCCCCCCTCATCGTGTCCGATCGGCCATGATGGTGGTGGCACCCCCCTCCAAGACTGGTCTCCAAGACTGGTCTCCAAAACTGGTCTCCAAAACTGGTGTGGAGACAGACAGAGATAGCCAGTAGGTTATTCCAACGTCCCCCACCTCTTCGTCGACGCTCCGCGCGCTTCTGCCTGCCGTCCATGGCCCGCCGCTTGCCGGCTCTCACCACCCCCGCCAAGCCGCCGCAAACGATGCGCTTCCAACTTTCGCCGAGGGTGTTGCATCGAGGTCAACAGACGTCGTCCAGCTGGGTGGGCAACGGCCAATGACGGGCACTCGCCGAGGCTCGGTGGCGTCACATGGCCACGTGATGCTCTTCTTTGCCAAAAGCTTTGGGGTTTTGCACAAAGAAAAAAAAGGGGAAAGATGATGTTGCACGATATCTCGTTACCGGGGGAGACCCTGCCAAGGACCCCAACGGCGCCATGCACGCGCAACAGAGCATCCGACAGGGCAAGCCTGGGGGCTGGTGAGACAAGAGAGAAGAGGGCGCTCGAATTGTCCAACCAGAGGCTGGAAGAGGCGTTTCCATGGCATGCAGGTACTGTCCTGCGACGGCCATGCATCAACTCGTTGCCAGTGTCTGTATTTGACCGTCGACGGTTTGGGCCCCAAGGCACCCAAGCACCAAGCACCAAGCACCAAGCACCAAGCACCAAGCACCAAGCACCAAGCAAGCACCAGGCAAGCACCAAGCACCAAACACCACCCCAAGGGCAAAGCAGTGCGGGCGGTGCCTCGAGGTTTGATGCTCAGCCTGGCAGGGGCGCCAAGGACGAGAGACAAAGAGCCGTCGCAACTCAGACGTTGCAGTATTACCTTTGGGACACGCTGCACAGCGCCGTATGAAGCAGCCATGAGGAGGCATGTGCCGAGTCGATACATGGTTGCAGCATCTACGAATACCACCACATTTGGGTGTGTTATTCGCACACATGTAAGTACATACGAGGTACAGGGTGCTGCACAGACAGCACCGTACAGTTACGCTTGTGCGCCAGGCTGAAGAAAAACGACGTGCCATATTTTAGGGCAAGAGGGAGAGGGTAAGGAGAGGGAGAGAGCAGCGCGAGACGGGACCCTGGTCGATGGATGGTCTCGAGTCCTCCATTTCGAGATTGCCTTGGGGGGATCGCTTGCAATCGGCGCAGATCGTGTGGGCTGGCGCGGTGCGGGCCAGTCCAACCAACAAGTTGCAGTGCATCATCTGCCCGTCCCCAGAACTCGACGCCATCCATGTATGTACGGCGACGCCCGCTGTGAGTCTTGGAGCTCTCGGAGGCATGTATGTCGGGCAAGGTATTCGCCATGCACACACATGCATTCGGTACAGAGTGCGGATACGGATACCTACCTACCGGTTACTGAGTACTGTATTCGTAGGCAAGGTCAGTATAGGCGGGCTGGGATGAATGACGAGGTGGGAGGCGGCGCCCGCTGAAGAGGAGAGGGGAAAGGGGAGTCGGAAGGGGCAAACTGCACCGCCGCGGCGCCGGTCTGGCACGGTCGAGAATCCTGTCCCCGGGGCCTAAACCTGGTCGTACGACGGGCGACTGACTGGTCTCTTTTTTTCCCTCTCCCGTCGTCGTTGCCCGCATGCAAGGCTACCCATGGGCTTGGGTGGCAGATCCAAGGTATAGAGCGGTTTAAGGAGGAACCTAGGAGGAACCTAAGAGGGATTAAGAGGGACTAAGAGGAACTACTCCATACGGAGTGAAAATACCTACCTAAAAGTAAGCAACCACCTACTAAGGATCCTATTAGGTGGGTGTATTAGTTAGCGCCCTACTGTAGGGTTTTCCCTAAAGCCCTACACGCCTATAACTCTAGATAATTAATTAATACATATAGAATATAGTCTTACGAAGCTTCCTAGTAGGAAGCCTAGAGACTCTCTATTGTGTGTATACTTAATCCGACCTTTAAAAGGCCTTAAAAATACGTATTTTTAAAGAGCAAAACTTAGCCTTTTTAGAAATCGGACGAATTACGTATCTTAGCGTTTACGCTACGTAGACCTATCGTATTACCTTAAACACACGTTCTACCTTAGTTTTCTTTAACGTTGTATAGTATATTAGCGTCGTAGCCGCCGAATTCGCCGTCTAAAGACGAACTAGGCGTAGACTAAAGCTCTCGCTAAGGCTCTATAGCAAGCTCTACCGTCGGCCTTAAGCCGGGTAGGACTAATTTAATCGCTAGCCTAGGAAGATAGGTAGACTAAAAGATAACCCGCTAAAACGAAGTCTTTAACACTTACCTTAACGACTTACGTAAAGAACTTCGCGGTGAAATACGTTAGTAGTCTTAATAGTAAGCTAACTAGCTTAAATAGCTAGAAGATAACTAAATCACTTAGATAGAGCGTCTTAAGGAGCGTTAAGCTACCTAGATAGAGCGTCTTAAGGAGCGTTTCGAGGAGCGTTAGACTACCTAAATAAAGCGTATAGAGGAGCGCTTAGCTAGTCTCTTTCGAGCATAAGCACCTCCTCTTCTAGCACTACTACCTACTGCTAGCTCCTTAGCTTTAGGACTTATTCCCGTTCCTCCCGAGCCGCCCGTGCCGGACTACTTATCGCCTCTTACTCCTCTTATAGATCTAGAGAGTATTACTATAACGCCTACTACTAACCTTATAAGCGAGCAGCGATTTGCTTATTTAAATTAGCAGTAGTAGTAAGGGTAGGTAGCTTAGCCGTAGTATAAGCAACCCGCTTAGCAACCGGTTCTACCGTAATAGCACTAGCTGCCGGTAAAGCCTTTCCTATACTACGACGATAGAGCCGTCGATTAGTACGTATTCCTAGAACGAGGTCTTAACTTACGTTTAAACTTCGACTATCCTATTAATACAGTAGGCACTAAGAATGTATATGTAAAGAAGGATGCTTCTATTAGGTAGGCGTAAGCCTTAGGAGCTAGGAATAGCTCCCTACTATCTTATCTATAGCTAATTATATTAGCCCTAGTATATAGCATAGAGGATGCTTTATATATATTAGAATGCCGGCTCGAAAAAGAAAACACTACTGCTTATAGCAGTTATAACACAATCCTAATTAGGCAATTAAGAGGAACACTCCTATTGCCTAAATCCTTCCTTTTATTCTTATAAGTTATGCTTATATATGCTAGTAATCGTTTTATCCTTTAATCGATCCTTTTGCTAAGCGGCCTTCTTGCTTTATATAGCGCGTGCTAGAAGGCGACCCTAGAACTCCGCGATGGCTTTAGCGGAGACCTAGTCGGCTCGGACCTATTAGTTATATATAGCAGCCTATCCCTTCTATCGCATAAGGTATTCGGTTATAGGTAACTTCGACCGGCCGATACGATAAATACGGATGTCTATTAGGCGCTCGACTTCGTAGTGCTAATCTCCTTTATTAAGCGCGTGTTCGATATCGCGAGCGGCTTCTATAGGCCTAGGCTTAAGTTTAACGTAGTGCCCTTCGTGCGCAAGCTTAAGGTGCTAAATAAAGACGACCGGGTGGATTCGGACTTAGCTAAGGAGGTCGAGCTCCGCCGCGAGGTTATTAACTATACGCTTAATAACGAAAGGGCCTTCTCGTTGCCGCGACTATTTCTTTAGCGGCTAGCTAGGCTTATAATAGCCTATATATAGCTTTAGGTAGACTTTATTACTAGCTTTAAGAAGAACCGGTCGGTGTTTCGCATTATACCGCTGCTTAGCCTTTATAGCTGCTAGGTCTATAGCTAGGCTCGCTTATCTATAGGTAACTTCTCGCAAATAGGGTAGTTCGTCCGTAGTAATGCCTAGGATATTATCGGCAGCTTTTAATAGTCTATGTATATTAAAGCCGAAGATAGATTTATAGGCGGAGATCTTCGTACTAGCGTTAAATACCGTATTTAGATTCTACTAAAGGGCAGGGATTATTATCTTTTAATCTAGGCTAAGATCCTTAATATAGGATATTCGTAGAGCGGTCTTTACGGTCTAATTGCGTCGTTCGGTAAGTCTGTTAGCCTATAGGTAGTAAGCGGTAGTTATTATAATTTTAGTACCGAATACGCTTTAAAGGCCTTTCTAAAAGTCGGATATAAATTTACAATCTTAGTCGCTAATAATAGTTCTTAGTATACTTTAATCGGAAAGAAGTAACTAACGGGCTAAGCTTTAAGCCTAGTCCTTTATACTATACTTCGCGTTGCTTAGGATTAGTAAGTATCTCTTACTAGTTAAGTAAGTAACTATAAGAAGTTAGTTAAAGATATTAAAGCCTAGGATCTACTATAAGAAGCTTGCTAAAGGTAAGGGCGGTATATCGGTTATAAAGTCTATCGCGATACTCTGTATTAAAAGTAGTAGGGGGCGGATAGGCTTATAGCTGCCGGTAAAGGTCTAACGGTCTATTTAGCTAAGACAATAGGCTTTATAAGCCGCGATATACTTCTTTACCTAACGGGTAACTCCGTGAATTAAGTATATCTCTAGGTCCTTAATTATACAGACGACGCCGAAGTAGTTTTTATCGTTATAAGCTGCCGAGATTATAGATAGGACGAAGGCGTTAAGGATATATAGCCGGGTAAAGCCGTCGGGGCCTTTATAGTATAGAAGCTTATCGACTATAAAGAACGGTATACCGTAGCGCTTAAGCTATACTTTCGTCCGTATTATAGAGTTAGCGACTATAGCTCCTTCTAAGGGTAAGGAAAGACTCTTAATAGCGTCTTCGCTATCTACGATTATTTAAAGTATTCGCTTATAGTAAGGGTTATTATTATAAGCGACGGCGAATTCCTCGCGTTTTTTAAGAGCTATAATAGCCTTAGAGGCTATAAGCATATCGTTAAGCATAGTAAAGTCGGGACGACGACGATTAAGTAGTTAGTCGGATTCCTCGGCTAGTAGGCGACTAAGGGCGTTAGGGATAAAGTTCTTCTTACTAAAGAGGTAGTAAACCTCGATATCGTACTTAGAGAGGTAAATTAAGGCTATAACTAAGCGATAGTTAGCTCGGTCTATGCTAGAAGTATCGAAGGTCTTTTTAGCGATGATTTGCTTAGTCGCGGAGTAGTTAGTTAAGACTACGAGCGGTAGGGTTAACGACTATATCGTAGTGCGTATCTTCTTCGCAGCTTATACGAGATAAGCGACCTTTAGTTCTAAGGGACTATAGGACTGCTCGGCTCTCGTTAGAGTACGGGAGAGGAAGTAGATAGGCATAATAGCCTTAATTAGAATAGGCTAGCCTAGCTGCTAAATAGTGCCGTCGCGGAGATAGAAAAAGACGGCTATAAAGCCTCGCTATAAGGAGGCGTTAATCTAATAAAATAGCCTCTTCTATAGGTCTATATAGTAAATTATACGGCTAGAAGTAATTTCCTTCTAAAGGGAGGCGAAGGAGGAAAGCTTGGCTAAAGTCGGCTAGAACGATATAACTTATGCATAAGACTTCCGCTTATTAAGGTTCCCGTTCTTAACCTTACCGATTAAGCGACCTTAGGCTAGAAGACTAGTCTTACGATCCTATAGAGGGGTAATAGAGGCGCTATAGTACGGGATAAGGTTGCGAATATACCTTATAGCGCCGATGTAGTGTTTAAGAGCGGCGAGATTATCGGGAAATAAAAGCTTTATAAAGGCGGTAAGCCTATGCTTTATAGTGCTTATCCTAAACGCGTCGATACGAAATCTAAGCAACTCTACGGAAGGGTAGCCGATCTAGCTCTTAATAGGGCTTATAGATAGGTTAAGCGATGCGAAGAGCTTAAAGATAGCCTTAAGATATTAAAAGTATTCTTCTTCCGTAGCGGAGTAAATAATAATATTATTAATAAACGCGCGGCTATAGCCTTAGTATAAACGGAGGACTCGGTCTATATAGCGTTATATATACGCTAGGCTATTGCGAAAGCCGATAGGTATAACTATTAGGCGTTCTAGACCTCGATAACTCGTGATAGTAAACCTACCTTAATGCTTAAGTTTAACTTAAAACTAATAGAAGAAGGCGGAAGCGTTAATAGTAGTAATAAAACAAGCGCTTAAGAGTTTAGCTATAATAGAGCTTTATAGTAGCAGAAGGTAGGAATCCGGGATAGTAATACTATTAACGGTACGTAGGTTAATAACGACTCGGCCTTTAGTCTCGTCTTAGGCTATACGCTAGACTACGAAAATAAGTGCTATAAACGGCGTAGGCTTATCGGCTTACTTTAGGCGACCTTGCTTATAAAGTAGGTTAAATATATCGTCGATAACCTTCCTATCGCGAAGTCTTTATAGGTAAGGCCTCTAAGCGACTCGTTTTTTTATACTAATTGTCGATTAAGGGGATTATTAATTCCCTTCCGGGTTCTATAACGGCGGTGCTTATATCCCGCTAGAGCTAGGAGTATCTCCTAAGAAGCTTCTTAACGCGGCGAACGAAAGAGAGGCTATAGTCGAAAATATAAATACCCTCTTTAGTATATTTCTCTTATAGCTTTAGTAAGCGCTAAACGTACGTTTAGTATAGAATACGGCTAGAGAAGGGATCCTTAATTCTATCCGCGGCGTCTGTCTCGATAGCTACGGCAGCTGCCGTTACGTTAGTAGTAGCTGCTATAAGGTTTTAGCGAACCTTAGACTACTTAGCGGGTCCTGCTAAAGAAGCTATAACGTAGGCGTAGATAGAGTTAGATAGCGAGGGCGTTAGAAAAGTGCCTAGAATAGGAGCTTCTACGGGCTAAGATAGGGCGGGAGCCTATAGGCACTTAAGGACTTCCTAAGTAAGCGGAAAGGTACTCGCAACGTTAACCGATAAATTAATAAAAGAAGTAGTAGTAGTAATAGCGGTTCTTATAGAGGAGGATAGTATAGTAGCGGCTCTAAGAGCAGGCGAAATTGCCGTAGCTAGCGTTAGAGCCTTTATAGCTAATTTCTAGGACGGGGCGGTAAAATAGCTAGACTCTTAATACTCCTATATCTAGCTAAGCTTCTGCTTACGCTTAATAACGAGGTTAACGTTCGTGCTATTAGTAATAAGGATAGTAGGAAGAGATTTAGCATTAACGATGCTATAGATAGCATTAGCGTAAGAGGCGAAGAACGTATAGGCGCGGTCTTTAGGAAGTTCTTTCTAAGATATAGGGACTATAAGGGTAGTACCGGGCGGTATAATAGTCTTTCGGACGGCTTAAACGCGGCGAATAACTTTGCGGGGCTATTTATAGATATCGAATAGGATTTTAAACCCGTTAAGCACTCCGATGCGAATAACCTCTTTATTATAATTAAGGGATCCTCGGTATAGCTTAAGGAAGGCATTGCCTAAAAGTACGCCGGCCTTTACTTTAGAGACCTAAGCGGAGTAAGTGAATTTAGCTATAGCTGCTTAAGCGGTCGGGCTAGCTATAGTACCGCGTGCGTAGAAGGAGAACGTAGCCTAGTCCTTGCAAAAAGAGCGACTATTAACTCTATTAATAGTAATAGGAGGCTTCTTCTCAACGGTATAGTTAAGAGTCTAAAAAAGGTCGTGATTAATTATAGGCTTACTATAGCTAGAGTTAGGGCAAACCTAGACTTCTTATCTACTAGGTTAAGTAGAGACCTTAATCCTTATATAGGAGTATAAGTACGGCGGGGAATCCTAATCCTGCTAGGGCTCTTCGGCTTTAGCTTTTAGGACTTAATCTAGTCGGGGTGCCGTAGTTAGCGCTATATAAAAAACAGGCTCCTTAATAATAGGTGCGGGAAGAATAGGCTTTAGGGCGGTAGGGGCATTAGGCTTAATAACGATAGGATTAGAGACGTTCCTTATAGTAATAGGAGGGGATTTCTTATACCTAAGATAGAGGTAAGAGAAAAAGGCGTTGTAAGAAAGAAAAAGGTCTTATAAACCTTATAGGTTAAAGGCTTAAGCGTGCGCTCTTTACTATAGAGCTACTACTTAGATATATAGTAGTTAGTATATATATACTCCTTAAGCACGGAGGTAAAGGCGAAGGTACGGTCGTAGGTGCTATATTTAAACTTGCCGGCCCGTTCGGTAGGGTAGCGGGAGTTTATATAGCCTACGAAGTTAGCCTCTAAAAAGGCGTAAGAGGACGCGTCGTCCTAAGAGTCGTTTAAGTATAGCTCGTTATTAGCTTTATCGCTACTAAAAGCAGTCTTCTTATCGCTTTAATATTTCGACTTAAAACGCACTTTCTTCTTATTATTATTACCTTTATATTTACCTTAGCGGTATTCCGTTCGGTTTTCTCGTCGGTCGTCCTAGCGAAGGTAACGCTTATCGCGGTATAGCGGGCGTAAGCTTAACTAATTACGGTTATTACTTAAGCTTTATCTTTTAGGACTACGGTTGCGATTATAACCTTAGTCTTAATCCCGACGGTCGCTTTAACGGTAGTTATTGCTTTAGTTACCTTAACGATAGTTATCGCGATAATTATTATAATAGCTGCAATTACGGTTACCTTAACGGTAATTATTATTATAGCGACGGTTATCCTAACGGTAGTTATTATCCCGACGGGAAAAGCTACCGTAGTAAGAACGGTCTTAGTCTCCGGAGATATATAGCTTAAGAGAGGCTATAATAAAGGGTTTCCGTTTCTTAATAATGCGAATCTATTTATCGATTAAGGTCTTCTTCGTAGGAATAGGAAGAAGTAAGGAGATCTAGACGGTAATAAGAGGATAGATAGCCTTAATAATTTAAGCATCTTTGCCTATCTTAAGTTAGCGGGCGAGCGAAACCTTTCTCTAGATCTATTATACGAGAGTAATAAAGCTAAAAGACTATATAGATATCGTATACCTTTCCCTATAAAGTTCCTTTAAGACGTCGGTGTTAAGACGCTTAAAACGCTTAGTTTAGAACTTATAGAAGGTTTTAAGAGGGGAGGAACTAAGGATATCGCGTTATTCCGCTATAAGCTTACTTATATACTATATAAGAGCTCCTCTTACTAAGAAGGAGAGGTAATATAGGCAAAAGGCGAATAGATCCTCGTCTTAATAGATCCTTAGACGCTTTATAAAGAGATAGACGTCTATATAGATATTCTTTCTATCGCTAAAAGCGATAATGCCTAGGTTCTTCGGATTATACTTATCTAGGTTAAAAGTACTAATATTATTATATTTAAGGCGTTTAATAATAGCCTTATCGTTATAGGCCGAGGAGGAGGTATAACTCGCCTCGTAGTACCTACGCGAGTTTAGATAAGACTTTAAGGGGCGGCGGATAAAACTATTATCGGACCTAGACGAATTATTATTATTATTATCTAAATCCTTCTATTAACGAGAGTAGAAGGCCTAAGAGTACTTAGATAACTTAGACTAAAGAGAATAATATAGAACCTAGGGTTATTCCTTAGGATAATGCTATTGTCTAATAAAGCGCTACTTAGATAAGCGAAGTATTCCTTACGGACGAAGAGGAGGCTATTCTTCCGATTAACCGTTAGAAAGGTCTCCGTCGATTATTTACGGGTTAAGAGGCATAGCTTAGACTAGCGGATATACTAGAGTTATCGTAGTATAGAGAGGAGTCTTATTATCGGGAAGCTCGCTTATAAAACGAAGATATAAGCGAATTCCCTTTCGCTAAGTATTAGCGTGCTATAGATGCTTTTCCTTTACGGACGGAAGATCTAAGATATTAAAGATAATCTCTAACTTAAAGGCTAAAGAGCCTAAAAGAATACGGGCTTACTTTATATATATTACGTCTATATTAGTAAAGGTCTTAATAACCCTTTCCGTAGGTAGTATCTTAATTAACTTAGAGTAGCGGACGGCCTATTTTAATAAGTTATTATAATCTCTATCCTCTATAGCTAGTATAGCGGACTGCTTACGTAGTACCTCGGTTTTTAAGGATAAGCGAGGACGACGGCGGGCGGGAGGAGGAGGATCTTTATAATTACTCTTAAAGTCCCTAGAGGGAGCGGCGCTATAAACACTATCCGGCGGGGCATATTCTTATATCGGTAAGCGAGGGTAAGAGTCGTCTAAGCGAGATACGGACGCTATAGCTTAAAAGGCTTCTTCGTCCTTAGCTATAGTAATAATAGCTTAAATAAAACGAGGGAAGAAGGCGAAGAGGTCGATAGATAGAGAAGAGGAGGGATTGCGAAGAAAGAAGAGTTATAGGAGAGGAGAAAAGTCTATAGTAGGAGGTATAGGGTATTTTAATTTTAGCGTAGGAACGGGTACGCGTAGGAAATCGAAAACATAGAGAGAAAATTTTTCCTTACGGCTAATTGCATAAGGACTTAAAATAGAGAACTAGGCAGTAGGCCCTAGTTCTAATAATGCCTAGAAAGGCGAGCCTCGTCGGATCGTAAGGCTTATATTAAAGGTTATATAGGCGTGCTAGCTAAGGTTGTATAAGCTAGTTATACTATAGGTATCGGGAGCCTTTAGGCGGCTTTTAACGAATGGCGAGAGCTTTAAGAAGCTCTTAGCGAACGTGTCGTAGTAGAGCGAAGCTCTAGAGATAGGAAGGGCGTTCCTAATAGTAGCTTTAAAGGCAGAAGGTGCGGAATTGCTACTAATTTAATATAGTAGGCACTAAGAATATATATGTAAAGAAGGATGCTTCTATTAAGTAGGCGTAAGCCCTAAGAGCTAGGAATAGCTCCCTGCTATCTTATCTATAGCTAATTACATTAGCCCCGGCATATAGCATAAAGGATGCTTTATATATATTACTTATATACGTTCCGTATAATACTACTTACGATCGAGCTACTAAGACTCTTATAAAAAGCATTTAGCCTTAAGCGAAAGCTGCTAAAGACGTTAACGATATAGTAATTAATAACTAAAATAAGATTACTATAAAGCCTAAATAGAAGTTATACTAAGCGGACTATACTATCCTCTAAAAGCTCTAATAGATATAATCTATGTTTCTTATCGGATAGATACTATATAACCTTTAGCCTACTTAGATAGCTAATAAGTTGTCTAAGGACTTTAGCCCTATCGTGTATTAGGTTAACGTTAGGCACTTAGACTAGATATTGCTCCTTAAGGGCATTTTTATAGTCCTAAGGGACTATAGGGTTTTAAACGCGCTATTAGCTATTTACGCCTAACTAGCGCTAGTTAAGGACGAGGCCTTCGTTAACTTTGCCTAGCGCATTCGTAACGCGTTCTTAAACCTTTCCGATATTAAGAAACGTAGCCTTAGTGTCCGTACTATTACCCTCTAGCATATTCGGAATAACCTCCCGTGTATTTAGTTATAGATCGGTTCCGATATTACTATACTATATAGCATAGCCCTTATTTAGCGTCTTATACTATTAGCTAACGAGCAAACGCGTTAGCCTATAGAGGATATCTACGGTAAGCTAGCTACTTCTATCCGTATATAAGAGGGCTAACTATACTAGATATAGAAGATAAATAAGGTTATTAGCAATAAACCGGCGATAATAGAAGTCGTTAAGGCTAATCCTAGCTTATTATCCGCCTCCTTTTATTTAGGTCCTTTAGGCATCGTTATAGCCGATCTACGTACGACCGATACTTTTATCTACGCCGCCGACGATAAAGCTATCGCCGCTTTAACTTTTATAGCCTTATCTAAGGCGAATACCTGCTTTAACTATAGTAAGGCTAGGCATTAGGCATAAGACTGCCGTTTGTTATCTTCGCCGGCACTTGCTACTACGTTATCCTTACCGTCTAGCCCGCCTTAAGACGTTACGATAAAAGGGAAGATATACGAAGCTACTAAGGTATTTAGTTCCCGCTAGCGTTTTAGAGGGAGTAGCCGCGGCCGCGGTAGTAATCGCGGTAGAGGTAACTAAGGCAGGAGTATACGTAAGGACACGCGAGGAAATTATCGCAACTACGCTAACCGCCTATATATATACTTCGACGACGAGGTTATAGATAATGCCGATAAAGACTAAGATCTAACGTACTAACTTAAGGAAGACAATATAAAAACGGAAGCTATCCTTATAGCTATATAAGAAGGGATAGACTTAAGGTATTTCTAATAGGGATACGACGCTATCTACTTTATAATTATAGATAGCGGTATTAATATTAGCTAAAAGCCTTTCCGTAAGGGCTTTAGCGATCGTTATAGTATTTTCCTTTACTAACTAACGACTTCCCTATCTTTTACTCTTTCTTCCTTTTTCGACTACGGTTTTATATCCTATTACGTTTCTTCCTTACTTATATATAAGCTAGCCTTATACCCGTCTTAAGTCGCCTCTACTATAAAAGGGATAAGAGGGATTCCTAGACTAAGCGTTTAAGACGATATCGTTATCGCTATATAATAGTAAGGCAACGACGACTAGACCGGTTCGGTTGCCCTCTCTTACGGTATCGTCTTTAACAGGACTTTCCCCGGTGACTTAACCTTTAGACGATCTATCTTTTACGCCCTTAAAGTCGCTTATAAAGGCAATAGCGCTATACGACTTCGCAATCTTAAGGGCAAGCCTTTATTATAGCCGCGGCCGTCGAACGTTTTTACTATAGTTATTTTCGCTAATTCGACCGACGTTTAACCTACTCCTACGCGTATTATTCGCTTTTACGCTAACACGCCGGAATAGGCGAAATGTTTTATAGACGTTTATTTCGCTAAATTCCTAAAGCTCTTCGACGTATCGCTTCGACGTATAGAAAAATTAGCATAGATAGTCTATCGAATTAATATAGGTAATAGTACGCTTATATAGTAGGCTCCTTAACGCTATAGTCCCTTATAGGCCTAAGCTATTAAGGACTTTATTAAGAAATATAAGGGGAGTATTATTTAAAAGTCCGTTAGCCTATAGTCGTCTCTTTTACTATTAACGCTAAAGAAAGCACCTATAGGCCTATAGTATAATGCCTATAGGTAAGTGATTTAGTATATCTATGCTAACTACCGTATACTTAATACCCTAACGAAGAAGTATATATATCCTCTCCTAAATATTATAGATAAAATCTAGCACGTAGCCGGCTACTATTACTACGCTTTTATCGACCTATAAGACGGGTTTTAGCATATCTATATCGCTTTAAAAGACTGCGAGAAGACTGCTTTTATTACGCCTTTCGGCCTATACGAATAGGAAGTTATGCCTATAAGCCTTATAAACGCCTTAGCTACTTTCTAAGCTTTTATAAAGGAATTTTTATAGCCTTTACGCGAGTTCGCCGCTAATCTCTTTAACGATATATGCCTTTTAGCCGATATAGTTAAGCAGCTTTACGAACGCTTGCTTACCTTTTTTACCTACGCCGTTAAGTACGGCCTACTTTTAAACGCTAAGAAGATAAAGCTCTTCGTCGATATAGGTATATTCTTAGGCTTTATCGTCTATTTTAAAGGCATTCGGGCAAATCCTCTTAAGATTGCCGCTATTCGCGACCGCTTAATGCCTACGACTACTATGGAAATCCGTGCTTTTATTTATATAGCCGGATACCTACGTATGCTAATCCTAAACTTTTCGGACCTATCTATCCCGTTAATCGAATAGTCCCTTAGTAGTAAGAACGTCCCTATTACCCTAACTATAGAAGCTAAAGCTGCTTAAGAATAGATCTATAATACTATTATAATAATACTAGTCTTCGTTAAGTTTAGCTAAATGCTTCCCGTAATTATTAAAAGCGATGCGTCTAGGAAATATATAGGCGTAGCTCTTTTATAGCCGTATATATACCTAACGGGTAGTAAGGAGCGTTCCTACCTTTACCTAATAGCCTACTTTTCTAAAAAGCTTACTAAGACGTAATAGCGTTATTCTATATAAGAATAAGAGCTTTTAGGAATTATAATAGCTATATAATATTAAAAGCATTAGGTTAAAGGCACGGATATTACTATTATTATAGATTATAAGTCTCTTAAGACTCTTCGCACTAAGATAGATTAACCTATGCGAATTATTCGGTTCCTTAATATTATTAAATACTATAACATTAAGATTATATATCGCAATAGTAAAGCGAATATACTCGCCGATTATCTCTCTCGCCTACTATACGATAAGGATACTGCTTATAACGCCGACGAGGGGAGGATAGCTGCGATTAACGATAACGACGAGCTTATAACGATCCTAGAAGACGATCCCGCGTATAATAACGATATAGCGCTTAAACCTACGCCTAAAGCTAATAACGCCGCTCCTAACGCTATAGAGCTCGTTACTTAACTAAAATAGCTAGTACGAATTAATTTATAAGCGATCTTCGAATTTCTTACGTCTAGAGAAGCTCTACCGCTAAATATTATACCGTATTAAGCGAATATATACTTCTGCGAGTTAAAGGGCAGTCTATACCGCATTCGCTAGAATAAGCGTTCCCTTCCCCTTAGCGAGCCGCTAAACCCTATAGGAGTAATTACACTACTGCTAGTACTAGAGTATAACGCTCTCGTAGATATAGTTAAGTAAGCATATAAGGCCTTAAGGCATAGTACCGTTAGTTACGTTATGCGATACCTATTTATGCGATACTAGCACTTAAAACTCCCGCTTATAGCTTACGAAGCTATTTGCTATTGCTAGTCTTATTAACTTATAAAGCCGCTAGACCTAACGCTCTTTAACCTAATGCCTTTAGCACTTATGCCGCCTTTAATAAGGTAGGCTATCGACTATACCGGGTGTAAAGGGCAATAGCTGCTTAACGCGATAGAGTATATAACCGGTTGGCTTATCTCTACTATTACGTAGTCTATAGACTTTAAGGGAATAATCCTAGTCTTATAGACTATTACTATACGATTCGGCCTACTACGTAAGATTATTAGCGATAATATAGGTTGCTTTATTAGGCAATAAGCTTAAGACTATTATAAGCGTTTTAGTATAACCGTTAAGCCCGTTACGCCCGCTAGACCTTACGGGAACGGAAAGGTCGAATAAGCAAACGGAGTGCTTAAGGCTATTATCTACCGCCTATATCTCGATAATCCCTCTATACCGTTAGCATAGCGCTTAATACACGTAGTTTACCTATATAACCGCTAACCTAGCCCGTACGGCTATAGCTTATTCTTCTTATTATATAGAACCTAGCCTCTAAAGCAATACTACGAAGCTACGTACGCAGCTTATACCCGCGATCCTATAGTAGAGGAAGATATCGCGTAGGCCTAAGAACTTATGCAATAACATCTTACTCCTATCGCATATAGATATATTATAAGCCTTAAAGCCGCTTGCGCTTATATACGATCTTACTTATAGGAACGTAAGGGACTAATCCGCGTATACGCGCCGGGAGATTAGGTCTTACGAGTGCGTTAGCGTATTAGAAAGCATAAACCCTACTACGACGGTCCTTAGGCTATTACGGCCGCCTATCCGGGCAATGCCTACTCTCTCGCGTCCTTAGGAGGATTCGGCCTTTTTAGTAGGTATAATAGAATAAATCTATTCCCTACGTATAATCGCGACGGACACCTAGTCCGTAGCTTATAGTACGCAAGCCGTACGATATTAAAGAAGGATCGCGAGCGCCTAAGAGCCGCTGCTACTATATAATAGAGGATTAAGGGTATTTTTATTATTATTTCGCATCGCATATACCGATGCACTATTTCCTATTTAGGTTCTATTAATTGCTTTAGCAAGTAGGGAACTGCTTATTTAAGCAAAAGGGTATTAAGGATCCTATTAGGTAGGCGTATTAGTTAGCGCCCTACTATAGGGTTTTCCCTAAAGCCCTATACGCCTATAACTCTAGATAATTAATTAACACACACAGAACATAGGTCTCACGAAGCTTCCCAGCAGGAAGCCTAGAGACTCTCTGTTGTGTGTGCACCTGATCCGACCTTTGAAAGGCCTCACTACTGCCAACCTAGGTAGGTAGGTGCCTAGCAAGTACTACCTACACATGTGACATGTGTCAAGAGGAAGCAGACGTCGGAGCTTTCTTCTCTTCTTCTTCTTCTTTCTCGTCGTGGCGAGACAGACCTTCGTCTATCATCCATGCATCAAGCTGGCCAAGCCACATACGGATACAGGCTGAGTAGTACCGTACAGCAGATATAACCCACCCATGCAGCATCACTCTCTGCACATGCGTCTGGATAGGTAATATATGTGAGGTACCTACCTATGCGTGTGTCCGTGTACACATGTACACACGCATGCATGTACGTACAGTCGACGACAGAGAGACAGAGACATGACGATGCCCTGACCTCGTCCTTTGCCCGCCTCGGACGGCGTCGCCGGGACCACGCTTCCTTTTGACGACTTGTTGAGTGGCTTGCCTCTCGGGACTCCATGTGTCCTGGATGACTTGGGCCCATGGCCACGGGCCGTACCATCTGCTCGCGAGTCCCAAGGCCATCATCTCCAGTCCTGTTCATCGCGTCGGCCGCGTCAGCAAGCCGCCTCCGTCTCCCATCGTCGGCCTCTCTCTCGTCACTCACTGACAAGAGAAAAGAGACAGTGTCACCCACCCGCAGACAGGGAGATGTTCGTCAGCCACCTCATCCATCCCCCCACATCGGCTATCGACTCACCCTGACCCTGTCATGGTCGACTCAGCCCCGGCGGTCCCTCCCGTCGGCGTCCCCACAAAGAGTCCGCGTTGGTCCGCCGCCAATGCCACGTGCCAGACAGTCGCGAGTGTCTCGAGGCCGGCGAGCCGTCCGAATGTCTCACCAGCAGAACGAGCCTAGCAGAGTAATCTATGTACATGCGCGCGCGCACACGCACGCGCGCGCGCACACACACACACAAGACATCCACTACAGCACTGCTGCTGCCGTCACTGCATTTCGAATCAATATGTGCGAGTAGTCGTGGCTTCAGCCCATCGAGGCCAAGTCTCTTCAGCAAGTTGCGCCTCAAGGGTCCACACTTCTTTATCCGTGGCATCATCGTCCGGAACCATGCTGCTTTCCACCACAAAGGCTCTACCCAGGTGCTTTCAAGGCCCATGAAAATGTCGTGCCTTGCTGCAGTTTACGTGAAACAGCAACTCCTCGTGCTTGGAGACTCTTCGGAAGCACTGCGAAACCTCAAGTTTCTCGCTCCCGCATGAGCAAGGCACCAGTGATGCCTTTTTGCTTTTGGACAAATGACGAAGTCAACCAAGAAACTAAACCCGAGAGCAGAGAAATAGGAGAAGATGTCTTCAAACCCCAGAAATATGCAGGCTGCGGTGAGACTTAAAAGCAAGGACAGCACTGCAAGTTATGGCGTCGTGTCAACGACATCTGGCCCGAGTTTGCGACCATATCTGGCCTACGTGGTGTGAGCCGGAGCGGAGCAGACAGCGAATCGCCAGCTCTGGACCTCTCTGGCTTTGGCGAGAGGAGTTTGATGCGTTGCTCGACCCCGAGTCCCAGGCGGTAAAGAGGTCTATGACGTCTTGCAAGTCTCGACCTGGACTCGGCTTCGGCCGAATCTTAAGAGTCCTCTCCCGGACGGCCGGGTATTATGGCCAGCGCCGGACAGGCGCCCGTCGCTCGCCGTTCCGATGCCGGGTTGATCGGGCTGCTGCTCCGGATCGGGTGCCACATCTCACACTGACATGGGATGGACAGGAAAAGCTGGCGATTGGAAGTCGCCTTGACCACTTTTGAGCGCCGACAGTGGTGTCATGCGCAGCGCAGCGGCTGGGCAGCATCGAGCCGCCGTGAGGAGAAACGGGAAGTCTCCAAGCGAGTCGCAGATGACACGCTTGGATCTGCACAGCGGCGGGCAGAGGTCAGGGGTGTGTCGATGCAGAGACGTATATGCTCCAAGAGCTCGCACGGCTGGAAGACAAATCGTGGTGGCCAATGCTCGCGGCCGGCGGTGCTGGGGCAACCGGCGCACCGAGTCACGTCGACAGCGAGTGCAAAGTCGCGAGAATGATGTGCGGCAACGCGAATGATGACGTTGCCTTCCTGGAGTGGAAATAGAAAAGAGGAGAGGCGAGTCGTGGCTGATTACATCAGCAGGGGTTAGTCATGCGGAATGGAAATGGCTTGCTTCCGTCCGCACCTCCTCCACTTCCAACCCTCCAACTTCCACCATCCCTCCACTTCCTCCATCCACCATCCACCATGACCACCACCATGACCACCCATGACCCTCGACCCACGGATCCGTATGCACATGTATGCTACGTGTAAAGTCATGTGCCCTTGCAGTGCAGACCCGAGATGTGGCTTTTCAACCGACTGTTCCGCTGCAGTCGCTCGGCACCAGGTGACGGGACGCCCGAGTCCGACGCTCCTCGCGCCCGGGAAGATGCGACGGCGTGAGAAGCAGACTGCGCAGTTGACGGCCAAACCTGCGCAGCCTTTTGCTGTTTCCGCGCCCACCCAACGCACGCTGCCCTCGGACTGGCCGTTTGTTTCGGTTCTTCGGCCTCCACCTCGGCTGCGTGGTGAGCACGCGGAGCCCTCGCAACCCATCCATGGCATGCCTGCGGGCCTCATTGCCCTTGCTCGACGAGGGGACGATGGGCTACATATGTATCCGTACATACATACATATGTATTGCTTTCTTACTGCACATATATGTACCATACCTACTTCGTACCTGGCCGCCTTTCCGTCGCCGTCGGCGTGGCAGAGCAACCCGCATGGGATACGGGATCCACCTTGCGCAACTCGAGTGATGGGGGCGACTGTTGTGGAGAAGCCCCGGAACTATTGCACAACTCAACCACGAGTTTGACAGGGCACGTCATGTTGAACGCACTCCAAAAGGGGTTTGCTGGGAACCTTTGCGGGCAAGTGACGCCGCGTGGAGTTTGACGGCCCACAATCGCGGCCTTTCTTCTTGGCAGTGAAGCCCAGGTAGCCACCGTCACCTACCACGGCCGTGACGAGGCCATTTCCAGCTCAAAGAGTCTTGCGCCTCGCTGACATGATTCGCATCATGACTCGACCCGTATGCTCATTCTCAAAGGCTCCCCTCCTTTTCGGCAACCCCACCACGCATCAACGTATTAACGCGCGCTTTTATACCACGCCGAGGAGAACCAAATTCAGCTGACGGTGTACTCGGCGTTACTCTTCATTGAGAGCTGTTTGCGTCTTGAGCCCTGAAAATGGCCGTAGGCCGGTTCCAGCCCCGCTGCTCGAATCGGGGCGGGTGCCCTCACGGAAGTCTCACCGTTCGATGGTTGCATGGACGACATGCTTATTGTCCATCTCAGTTGTCGAGTGATTGCAGAAGACAACGACAAGGTTGGTAACCCGGCCTGTTTCCCTGGCGGTCGTCTGAGCCAGGTGTTGGGGGCAGTCACCAGACTTCGTATCGTTTGAGGTCCCGTATGTTCCACCGCGTAAACCCGTACACTTTCTCTTCATCAGTATCAAGCCCGTGTCCTAAATCATCAACGATGCACTTGCAGTCGAAGTATCTATCCTACGGGTAATTGTCCTCGTCAGCTCGGCCGCGTGGCCCGTCAACCACGGCATGGGGTCTGGGAGGAATGTGGGAAACACCACCAAGGTCCGATGCTCTTGTGGGTTTCTGGCATACTCTGGCTGTTGTTGCCTTTTGCTCAAAGTCCAGGCATAAAGTCGCAAGGGTTCTGCATGAGCTGCTTCAGCAAAGTTGATTATTGGGCACGGGGACCATGAAATCAGGGTGTGTGATTGCCAGGAGTCTTCGGCACGACGTTGAAGACCAGCTTGAGGTGCCGGTATACAGGGGGAACAGCGAGGCAACCGAGGCGAGCGAGGTCGGTCAGCACGGCATTATGACAAACGAGCCTGTATGTAACGTGGATCGGAATTGTTTGCTGAGGGACTGCCCCCGAGGAGACTTGTGTGTCTCCTCTTGAGGTTGCAACCCACCATCAGCAGCAGCAAACTACGGTACGGGGCAGTCCTCGACAAGGCCGCCTGTGCCACTTGTCAGTGTCTGGGATTGCGAGTTTGATATACCGGACATGTCAAGCGCGCGCACCACCAACCGAGCATCCTGTCAGGAAGGGTGTGCGGAGTACTACTCGTATGGGGAAAGGAAAAGACCCGGATGAACCTGACTTTAACCAGTCTGGAACGAATGTGTCTGACCGTGGCGGCGCCACGAGGGCATTGTTCTCGGTGTCTTTCCCTTTCGTTTCGTCTCACACGGCGAGCAGGTCGTGAGACAGGACCGGCCCATTTGCTCATGTACTCGGGGGCGGGGGGATCTAGAAGCAACCAGTTCCCTTCTGGCAGGCTAGCCTCTCTCTGCCAGCCTCGCCAGTCTTTACCTCCATGGCGGGGAGGAGACGAGCCCAAGCTGTGCACTAGGTATATATGTTGATTTGGCACTAGGTCCATGCGTACGGCGTCAGCATCAGCCAGACGCGCACGCCTCAGCACGAGTGGTGGCAGCACGCGTGGACGCATGAGAGAGGGAGAGGGCACGCTGGTTGATTGGGGGAACTGCGAGCGCGAATCGTCAGCGTCGAGACTCTGGTCGCCAAGGACGGGCTGGGCGGAGGATGGGTGGGTGGGTTGGGTTGCCGGGAGCGGCTAAGACGAGAGGGGGGTGCCGGGGAGGAAGAGACGGGGTTTTGTCTGTCTTGGTCGGCGAGGCAAACGAAAGATGAATAGGCCATGGACGCGTCTGACCATACGACATGGGGCGTGGGAAGGGTTATGGATGGTTGTCAGCTGAAGAGTCAGTCGGAGCATGAAGAAAAGGGCGGCGATGGTCGGGCTCGGTCGTGCAGAGGGGAAAGCTGACACCCGAGCGGGCGGTGCGACAAGGCGGAGAAGCGGGGTTCTTTTTTTATCGAGGTGCGTTTGTGCGCCCCGAGATGCCTTCTTCCAACAAGGAGAGATAGGAGAGATAGGAGGGAGAGGAGGGAGAGGAGGGAGAGGAGGCGGAGGAGGCGGAGGACGACGACGACGACGAGGGCGACTGGGCGGGCCGGTCGAGGTTGAGCAGGGACGGGCGCTTACATTCCGGTGGCGACGATGCTGCGATGATGACGAAAAAGACGCGTCTCTTTCCGGAAGAATCTCCGTCACCCAGCTTGCTGCTGATGCATCTTGCTGATGGTGGTGATGATGATGGTGCGCAGTGCGTGTTGCTCAGCCCCCCCCGCGATAAGCCTCTTTGCGATAAGCCCCCTCGTGGTGCGAAGCAGGGAGTGTTGGGTTCGTTTCTGTTTGCTTTTCCACGTGAGCTCTGGCATCGTCTTGAATCGTCACGTTTTGTTTTTCTTCATCGTCAACCGACGCCGACGCATAAACATTGCTTCTGCGGCAGAACGGCTCCGCATTGCTGCACTCCGTACATAACGGGTATCGATAAGTATAAATGTACGAAGCACCTAGGCATCTATTCAGTGCTCCAATTTCACTCACGCTCTTCTCAACATCAACCGCTTCCGGTATCTGTTCGAACCAAATAGCCGCGAGCTGCTTCTTCCACGGCTGCTGGGACATCATTTCCTGCGTCTGGTCCTTGATACTAACGGAACGCACCTCCCCCAGCCGGATTGCGCGCAATGGCCCGGCTGTACCGGCCCGATAGGAGGGTGCAGCCGCCATCTCGCCACGGGAGGTCCAGGTGCCACAAGGCGTTGACGAAACCGGCTGGCTCCCGGGATACGTTCTGGCTCTCCCTGTCCCGAGGTTTGGTTCGACAGAGACCAAGATAAGGACAACAAAGAGCGGCACTGCGGTGACAGCTTGTACGACATGCATCTGATCTGCAGATGGGTGCCTCGGCAGTGAGACAAGTCTCTGAATCGACCGGCCCGGACCATGAAGCCACGGCTCTGTGGTGTTGACGGCGAATCCTTTTCCGGCGGTGCCGTCGACGCCTGCAGCAACCGAGCGACGGAGTAGCACTGTAGGATGACACAAACGTCGGTACCGGTACACGAGCTACATGAGCCAGGTACGTACCTCCTTTGCAGCGACGGTCCACAAAGGCCCGTACCGAGTCCGACACACTGCCAATGTTGGCCTGCGCGTCTCGTGGCTGTGTTGCAAAGTACATACTGCATGTATTTCTGGAGAGAGAGAGCAAGCAGCTAGGTCCGCCTTGTGGCGGAATGGAAACGAGGCATTTCCCGAAACATTACCGTGGCATTGCCTCGGGCTTGCTCTGGAGCGAAAGGCCGGGAACGGCTCCCGCCCGTGTTGCGTGTTGCACACAAGCGCGGCAACTCGGTCCGCAAAGGCATGTGTGTGCGAAGTAACTCGTACATAGGTACAATATGGCCTCCGCGCTAAAATCACCCGTACGGAATCACCCGTACGGATATATCCGCGAGCAGGCGCGCGCATACATGCGCAGTACCTAGGTACTCCGTGCTGTGCATGCGCTGGACACAGTGCTTTCGTCCCGAGGTGGAGCGCGCGGCATGCGGCATCGTATCTCCCCGCAATAACCGGGCAGTGGGCGGCCCACGTGCACCATGTTGGTTGGCACAAGTGCCTGCTTGCTTTTAGGCTCTGATGAATGTGAGGCGAGGCGAGGCGAGGCGAATTGGAGGGTGGAGGGGAAACCAACGGAAAAGCTCAGACAAGTGGCCGAGACTTTCCCATTACTACTACGAAGTACTGTACTATGTACCTTAACTGTTGTACGGGTACGGATGCTCCGTATCCGGTATCCGTGGTTTAGCCCCAAATCCCCCCACTCTCTTGACCGCTTGAATGATTTCTTCTGGGTTTGACCTCAGCACCTCAGCCACAACACGCGAGGCAGAGGGCTTCGTCAGCAGCCCAACACGCCTACCTACTTAAGGGCACCTTAGTCATAAAAAAAATCGTCAGAAACCTATTCGTAGGCACTTTCGGTATTCGTTACTACAGCCCTTGTTCTCGCACTCGCACAAGACACCCGGGCAGGCAAACGCATTCGTACCACGGCGAGGCGCTGCACCCATACGCAACACGCACGCAACACGCAACAAGTCCCCGCCCCCCGCCGTACCGGTACCTTGGATCACCAGGCATGCACACGTACACACTGTACGAATAGAGATCAACGACGAAAGAAAAGGCCGCTTCCCGCCGTAAAAATCATCTCTCGACGCCAAGCACAACAACTTCTCGTACCCACGATAGTACGACCTGCCACGGTACAAGGCGTCTATGCATGCATGCATTCATAACGCGGGTACACACAGACTCCCGTCGTAACCGGCCAGGGTCTTTCGTTCATCCTCATCCCGCGTCCCGCGTCCCCTTCCCTTGTCCGCCCCTCCCTCATCACTTCGCTTCCCACCTATCTCATCTCCTCCTGTCTCCCCACTGGTCGGTCCCCTTTCACCCCCATCGAATTCGTCCTGCTATCGACTTCCGGCCCCTCGTCGTCGTCGCCGCGGCCGCATTCGTCCTCCTCTCCCTCCTCTCCTGCATACCTAATCGCCGGCCATTGGTCTCCCGTCATCGTCCCGTAGGGTGGCTTTGGCTTTCCCCTGCCTGGGTTGGGTTACTTTGGACTGTTTGTTGTGCTGCGTCGTGCCACGCTGCACCTCTCCCCGCCAATGCCTCGTCTCTCTTCACCCTGGGCGGCACCATTTTGAGAGAGCCAGAGCAAAGGAAGCGAAGCAAGAGGCGAGAGCCCGTCATGGCTTGAGCCATTGCCCCATCTGCACTTAGTCTCGGCAAGACGCGGGTTACGAGGCACCCGCAGCAAACTTGGCAGCCAGGCCTTTGACAGTCCAACCCTCTTCCTCAGCGTACTCACAGTCTATGAACCTGGATCCTTCGATATCCTCCTACCTTTGACACCAGCGACCCCTCCGTCACCTTGATCGCCCTCTGCAGCACCTAACCCCCGAAAGCGACCACACGACGCCCACCACACGACGCCCACCACACGACGCCCACCACACGACGGCCGTGACGTGCCCTTTGGATCCCGCTCACGGCCATGACCTCGTTGCAGTTGAGGCCGAGCACCTTGGGCCACCAAGGTGGCGGCAGCGCCAAGCTCACCAAGCCGCGAGGCCGCATCGTCGTCAAGCCCCTCCTCAAGAAGCTGCACTCGCACTCGGACCGCGAGTCGCTCGATCTTGACCGCGGCTGGGACGACCAGCCCTCGCTCGAGCACCTACAACATGGCCCCTACGACGCTCCCCCCGTCTCCCCCCACTACACGTGCTACGCCTCGTCGAGTTCAGCCAGGTCGCCGCGCGACGTGAGCTTCTCGCTGTCTCCATCAGACTTTGGAGGTGCAGTAGCATCGGCTGTGGGAGGGGCCCCGGGAGGGGTTGTAGCAGGAGGGGGCCGGCCTCCGAGCTTCTCGCACGCGCGCTCTGCCAGCGCCGCTTCTCACGCCTCCATTGCGACCACCAACAGCGGCGGTGGGCGCAACGGCGGCTCCTTTATCCACCCCTTCCAGCAGACGCCTCAGACGTCGCTCTCGTACGCCCACTCGCGCGCCTCGCTCGACGTCGTCGCCCGCGACTGCTCGCCTACCATCACTGAAGACGACGGCGACTTCGATCCCCACGCCTCCTTCCACTCCGTCTCGACCTCGGCCGCCCGCCAGCCTGCCCATCAACTCCAGCAGCAGTCTCAACAGCATTGCCGCTCCTCGCTTGCCAGCCGACGCGCCAGCTCCGTCTCGGACGGGAACCACACTCTGCTGGTCGTAGCCAGCCGTTCGCTATCGGACTCTGTGCAGCGCCTCGCCTCTTGCTCCGCCGATCAAAGCCGGTCCGAGCTGCAGATCAGCGCCGGTGCTTCCCTCATCGACTCCCCGCTATCGACGACGGCGCCGCCGGCGACGGCCATCTCGTCTCCCCAGTCCACTACGGCCGCGCCGTCTTGTTCCTCGTCTATCGGGCCAATGTCCCCCATTCGCTCCTCTGTCGACATGGGCGGCTTCCGGCTTCGCTCCCGGAGCGAGCTCGACGCAGTCAGCCGCCAAGATCAGGTGCGCGAGGCCCGGCGCAAGTTCGAGGCCAAGGAGCGCGCCAAGGAAGAACGTTATGCGCGCGAGCAGGACCGCAAACGAGAACGCGCCTGCAGTAAGGAGGCGCAGAGGCTGGAGCGTGAGCAAGCTCGACTCGGCAGGACGAGCCATGCCAGCCTATCCAGCCGGCCCACCTCTAGCGGCCCGCGCCGGAGGATGGTTGCCGGCGGCATCGGGCTCGGGCTTGTCGAGGCCGACGAAAAGTCGGCCTGCTCCGGCCGTGCAGACGACAGCCCTTCATTAGGGCAGGTCCCCCGGGCTAGGGCGGACAATGTTGAATTCAAGTCGTCTAAGCGCACCAAGACAGCCAAGCACAAGACGGTCAGTGTCTGGACCGCCTTGATGCTCTGGCTGAGGACTCGGCTGTTGAAGCTCGGACGCCACTAGAAGAAACTCACGAGCTAGGAGCCTGGATCCACAGCCTCAACGGCACGAGGGGTCTCGTGGCCGATGCTCGCTGTATCTCTGTGACACCTGCCCGGCGATATCAATCGCACGGCTCGACGAGGTCATATGCAGCCTCAAGACTCTACCGAGGGCCTCGGCGCAAGCAGACGGATCCCAAAATCTTTGGCACCGGCCTATAGGAATGGCATAGAGCCATGCAACGTTCAGGAGGGCCTGGGTCGCCAGTGGCTGGCATGATGGAATACTGGCAGCATACACGCTCCACGTCTTTCGCAGCCGCAAGCACCTCATGATCCATCGACCAGGCACCCGTCATTGACGGCGCCGGGAAGATGCGTGTTGGCTAACCCTGTTTCCTTTGTTTTTCGTTTGTCTGGTTTCCATGGCGTCACGGAACGGAAAGTCCAGGGGGGGGAATCTTGCATTTCTCAGCCTTGTTCTGCTTCACTTGTCTCATGATTGCATGGCTTGAGGAGCCTCGGTCGAGCAACAGTAGCTACGGCCCGAGGTCTGCTGAATAGGAGAGCACAAGCGGAAGGGGGGAAGCGATGTTTGAAGGGCAGAAGCGCCGTGTCTGTTTTGGTGCTTGGATGAATGCGCGTCTACCTTTGGATTCGAGGCCTTTTGGCTTGCATGCGGAGTATGGCGGCGCCGGCCGGTGGGCACTTTGTCCATGTGTTCCAAGGTTAGAGACGAGGCAGCGTTTCGGGGCCTGACCGGCCCTTGTGGCTCGTGTCCCGAGTCTGACTTGAATTGAAGAATTATCACGTATAAAGCAAGACAAGTAGGAGTGGAATCAATCCCACACACCTGCATACACATGCGCGCCGCGGGGACGCCGGCAGACGGGGTCAGATCTTGGGCTTGACCCTGACGTCTACTGGACTCCACCAAGGAAACCAGGAGGGAGCGTCGTCCATGGTTGCCTTGAAGTCCGGCCGCCTTTTTTCCAGGAAGCTCGCGCGCCCCTCCTGGGCATCCTCGCCCAGGACTAGCGCATGGAACAGCTTGCTCTCCAAGAGGTGGGCCTCTTCGGGGGTGGCGGGGGCGCGATAGATCATGTCCTTGATCACCCGGGAGGCGACGGGGCTGACGTTGGCGGCGATGTCGTCGGCGATGGCGAGGGCCGTGGGAAGGACCTGGTCCGGGGCGACGACGTCGCTGAAGAGGTCGCTGAAGAGCTTGTGCGAGGCATGGTAGACGGCGGCGGTGGAGACGAGGTGCAGGGCCTTGCTGGCGCCGACGAGGCGCGGGAGGAAGAAGCTGCTGCAGGCCTCCAGGCACAAGCCCCTGCGGCCAAAGACGAAGCCTACCTTTGCGTCGCGGCTGGCGACTCTGATGTTGGCGGGCAGCGTCATGGTGATGCCGACGCCGACTGCGGAGCCGTTGATGGCGGCGACGACGGGCTTGTTGCACGAGTACATGGCGAGGGCGACGCGGCCCCCCTGATCACGATGAAGCTCGGCCTTGTCGACGAACGGGGTCTCGCCCTTGTCGTTGAAGTCCATGCCGACACAAAACGTCTTGTTGGCCGGGTCCGACGAGGCGAGCACGACGGCGCGGACGCGCGGGTCGTCGGAGAGCATATTGAAGGCGGCGACGAGGGAGTTTGCCATGGTGTCGGTAAAGGCATTGAGGGCCGAGGGGCGGTGCAGCGAGACGACGATGACGGGGGTGACGGTTGGGGACGAGGGGGGGTGGTGGGAGAGGCGGAGGGCGGGGAGGGAGAGGGAGGTGTAGCTGTCTGGGAGGTTTGGGGGAGGCATCTTGTTACTTGGCTGGGTTGGGAGGTGGATGGGCCCGGATGGGAAGGGGATGGAGAACGGGTTCACGCAGAGTGAGGCATTCGTCTTGGAGGAGAGTCTTTGACGGCAACGTTTGGTGCCGAACGGATGAACTAAAATGCGGAGTCTGCTGATAACGCCGATAACACCTACGACGCCCGGGGTGCACTCGAAAAAAAAAGTTTCACCTTAGTCAGCAGCCCGTCCGCCTATTTCCTTCTGTTGCCCATCAGTTCCTCCCTCCCCGTCCACATTTCCTCATGGTCCTTTTCACCTCCACATTTCATCATGGTCCTTTTCACCTCCACATCTCACGGTCAAAACTCAGGACCAAGACCCAAGGGCACGCACCAGTCATGCAATAACCTCTCTGCAATCTGCACATACCGCCTACTCTCGTGCTTACTCGAGAGTCCGTGACGACGCCCGCCAGGAATCCATCAACGCGCTCGCCCAGAAAAAGGCATTTACATACCAGATAAGGTACGGGATACTCCGTACATGGACACGGACTGCACGATGGAAATGGCGTGTTGCATACTCTTCCTCGTCCTCCAAGATAGGGACTTGAGCTATAAGGAAGGAGCTCTTTAGCCTTATAGCCTCGCCTACTGCTTCGCCTACTACTTCGCCCTCTCTGCCTCCCTCTTATTTCTCTCTCTCTCGCACGCAACCATCTCTCTCATCATGCCGACTTCGCCTCCTTCGCCGTCTACTCCCACCACGCAATCATGGCGCAAACACACCAGCAGTCGCACAAGATTGATATATATCTTGTGCCAGCAGGCCCAAGGTGGCCTGTCACTGCCATCGGCGCGACGACGACCGCGACGACGAGGTTGGACCCAGCTCAGAACGCCTCTATTCAGGTGGCGGTTCAAAGTCAAGACACCTGTCACTCCCTTCCACGACACGGCACGGCAAGGACAGCAAGGGCGAGGCAGCAACATGGCCGACCAAACCCGCGCAGACATCATCAAGGGTCATCCCTTCGGAAATGGCCTTGACGACGTCTGTACTTCGTTCCACTCTATCTGTACCGTCAAGAATATCTCGCCGGTGGAGCATCTAGGTAAAGAAGGTACGCGTGCCCAATTCCGATTTTATCTGCAAGACTCGTCTTACTAATTGCTGTATGCAGATCTCCAGGAGCTTGTCCTCGATCTTCTCTCTAGATTGCGGAACCATCTAGCAGCAGCTCGACTGGTTCGCTCGACTGCCATGAGCGCGGCGAGGACCGCGACGACGAGGTTGGACCCAGCTCAGAACGCCTCTATGCAGGTGATCTGGCCCCCGAAGTTCAGCTGGGTAGCCTGCCGTTGCTGCTCCACCCCGAGGCTGTCATGCAAGCGCCCGGCCTTCCCGTTCATCCGGGCGTGTGTTGCGCCGCCGTCACTGTCACAGTGACCATCCCTTTTCACGATTGCGCCGTCGGTCACCAATTCCCTCATTTTCCCGCCGCCCAACCGCCACTCCAACGAGCCAAACCGACCCACCAAGGGGGGGACCGGTACTAGGACCAGTGTCACGCCAGGGATGGCCACGGTTGTCGTGGATCATTCAAACAACGAAGAGCACCTTGTTTTCCCGCCGTGGCACCCGCCGCCCAACATATTACCGAAGTTCACAGTTTCCTTGCCAGAGCCGCCAAAGACAAATGGGTCCACATTTCGCACAACCTCTCTCCACACCCGAAAGGCAAGATCTTCAAGGGGCGCCTGCTCTTGAAAACGGAGAGGTTGATTTTGCTGTGTGAGGACTTGGGCGGACTCCTAGGCGCTATTCCTTAACATACAAGTCACATCGAACGGCGCTTAGGAGAATCATGCTGTGCCCACCTTACTTGGACAAGAGACTACGGCTACCTCTTCGACGAGACGGCCGCCTCTGAAAAGGGTCACCTCGGACTATATGACCGCATCTGGAGTACACGTCTACGCACCGAGACCGTTGGAGTCGAGAATGGCGGGATGACTGCTATGCTGCGTATCATCACAAGAGCCACTGAAAATACAGTGGCCATGATGGACCAAGCCATGACAATTTGCGTCGACGAAAACTGGGAGCCTCGTGTGGCACTCTTGGCCCCCCCGGGCAAGCGCCAATTATTCCGCTGAGCCGGGCGGGAGCCCTTATTATTAAGCGCGCCTTTAGGCCCCTCTCTCTCCTCCGCTCGACAAACCACCACAGCCCCTGGCCGCAATCCGGGCCTACACGGACGGCTACATAGCGGGGAAGATTTGATCATGTTTGGGTGGCCTTCATTCGACGCCGCAAACATCGCCATTAAGAATAAACAAAAAGGATTCTAGGGAGATGTATAAAGATGCCAGAGGATGGTTTGTCGTGAAACAAGGCAAACATGCTCGCAGGACGGATTAAATACATGTCTTTTCTGCCTTGATCTGCTCGGCTCGGCTCGGTTCTTGTCTCCTCTCCTCTTGTCTGCCTTGATCTGCTTTGCTCTTATTTGCTTTGCCAAGTTATCTCCTTTACTGCCTCAGGTGTGATTACCGACAGTGTCGTGTTTGAGATGAGCAACATACTGTTAGGACAACACTCTTGCCTTTCATCTACGGAAGAGCAGACGCCATCGCTGAACCAGAGCGCCTACTCGATTGACGAAGCAATCTACGTCGACAGGAACAGGGACTTCCTACACGACTACAAGCAGCCTGATTGGTTCGTCGTGCGATCTAGATGGCCAGAGGTCCCTGTGGAGTTGCCTCCGGGGAGGATCACAAGACTGGACAAGAGGGACGCCGCTACCCACGAGAACGCAAACTGTTAGCCAGACGTGCGAAGCTGGAGCGATCATGCCTCCGACATGCACAACTTCCTCGCGGTGGCGATAGATAAAAGCTGGCTTTCGAGTTTTGACATGGGCCCAATCCTCCATGCATGAGGGAGGAACGTTCACTTCAATGTGAAGGTCAAACACCCCTTAGTCGTGACGATGAACGCAAGGGGGGACTCCTATTTGTACAACGGGAAGAGGCATTGTTTACAACTCAAGCTGGACCAGACGTGCGGGGAGAGGAAGCATGTGTTGCGGGTGAGCCGTATGTTGCTAGCATGTACTTCGTACGAATACCATCATGATCGATATAGCTCACAGCAGCGAACCCATTTTTCACACACAGGATCCGAGTCAATGCAATGTCACGAGCCACTTATACCCCTTTCCCAAGGTTTCTTCCCGATGTTAATTGTTCGTGAAGAGATAACCTGCAGACCTCCCTTGTTACTGGTCTCAAGCTGTTTTACCTAGAGAGACCTAGAGACCTCAACTCGTTCGGTCCTTCTTCTCGACACTTTTTGCCCCGTTGCGAGCCATCATGACAACCGAGGCGACATTTTCATGCCTTTTGCGCACGCATGAGGGTATCGTGAATTACCATCTTAAGTGTCGAGCCACTTCATTGCCCGAAAGTTCCCCGATCGGGAAGCGGGTACAGTGGGTGTGTTTATATACATACATACCTACTTAACCTGCCGATCGGTCACGGCTCGAAAGGCTCAGAGAATCTCGGGATCGACTCCAAGCCCCGAGTCATCCCAAGGCACGACTCGAGTCGTCCCAAGTCATGTCTTGCTAAGCATTACTTAGTGGGGCCTAAAGTTCATATGAAACACAGATCGCAACTCATCGTGCACTAGCCAGATGTTTAATGTCTTAAGACGAAAGCGTGTTTCACTGTTTGCCGATCTCCGCAGGGTAGAACAGGCTCAAGTCATCTACTAGATGGATATGTTTGCGACGAGTCGTCGGAATGTGTCACGTAATCATCATGCTCTATTAAGCAATGCTTTGGGTGATACGAAGTATATGTCATTGAATTCTGAAACGGCTTCAAGACCAGGTTCGTGCATTGCATTTCTCTTAGACATTACACAGCCATCCTATCGCATCATGCAATGCCACTGCGCCAAGCTGGCCACTTCGACAGCTGCGCTGAAAGTGACGTAGGTACGTAGAATATTAAAGGTCCGACACACGCTTAACGTAGACGCCTTGCGAGTCTCGTTGGAGCTCTGGCGGCAGGTGAAGCTATTGTTTCAATTGAGAAGACTAGAGAAGTTGTTGTGCTGAATTCTGACTCGTCGGAGAAAGAGGTAAAGACGGTACGGTACGTTGTCATTTTTTTACTTGCATTATGGAGCCTGTGGCATTTCTACTACACTCGAGAATTGTTCCTTCCTCACTCTTGTCACAATAGGTGCTTCTCGTGCCTTGGACCATGCCAGTATTTCTTCGGGGTCCCTGCACTGATGCCATGTGTTGAAATCAGGATATGGAACCGGGTTGTTCTCTACCCAATGAAAGGTAATCAAGCCAGTGTCTCCGGTACAGCCAATTGCCTGTCGAAGGATCTCAACACAATGGTCTTTTTCAAATAAGTATGCAGCAGAAGGTTGGTGGAACAGGTGGGAGGAGTCTTGGACTGGCTAGTTACGCACCGAGATGAGTGATAAGTAAGAATGGAAAAGATCCATTCGATAGCGGTCGCATCTCCTTATAGTAGTCAAAATGAATAGCTTTGCGTAGCATGTTCTATGCAATAGAATAAGAAACGATATTAGAGTCTGGATTAAGGGATCATACCACGCAGTGTAACTGATGAAAAAGTTCCAGAGTTGCCATATATCCACCGCCGTTGACATGCCCGTACTCTACAGTAGTGTTGAGCCAGTCTTGGCCTGATGACTTATTGGCACGCCTAATGTCGCCCTCGTCGACTGCGATTATCGAAGATGTGCCGTCAATCCAGGCTGCTAAAGTTAGTGTCGCCGAGTAAATGTAGCATGGGAACGTGAAAGGAACTTACGACTTTTCGTAAATCGGTTCCATTCTTGGTCTATCTCTGGACTTGGTGCGCCGCGATATCGACCAGAAAACTCAAACGAGCCGTTAAAGCGCGTAGGCCTCCTCTGGAATACGGGGAGTTCTGTAGCTACTTGGCTGTAAACTTCGCAAGAGTCGATTAAGGGAACGCCTCTTCTTACACCAAGACAGCTCTTCCCTTGTAATGTCCCTAAAAGCCCCGAAGCCAAAAACACCAGCGAGGGTACCGAGAACAAAGCCTAATATAGCGGCGAGGAGTATAAGGGATCCGCTTAGCATTGCCCTACGCAGTCCAGTCGCTCGGTCGACACTCCATGTCTTCTCTGCTATATTGTCGTTGGACGAATTAGCTTGTGGAAGGGTGGAATAAGTATATCTCAATGGTAAAACCATGTTTGAAGATTGCAAAAAAGTGTCTGCTGTAATTAGCTGGTGACTTTTGTGTTCTGCGGTAAATATTTAAGGGGGGATAGCAATACCTTTTAATTACCTATTGCATCAGAGTACCTAAGAGTCAGACACTAGGCAAACTATAAATCCGCCAAGCTAATCCACTGTTTCAAGGTCCTGAATCGCTGTTTACCTTGGTGTTTAAACAACCGTAGCTCAGGGGACCTGTTGCATTCGTTCCGCGCAACTCCACAGTATTTGTTTGACAGAATCCCGGAGCGCATAAACAAGCTGTCACTCGGTCATGTACGCATACAGTCATAAGTCAATTCGGTGGAGGGGGCGTATATAGAGTTTCTGTTGGTTGGGCTCTATTTACGGTGAGTAGCGTAGGGATCCTGTTGCACGTCTGTTTGGGTGCGTTGGGTTCTCTTGTCCATCTAGCTAAGGGGGGGACAGGGGCCCCTTTTATGCGTGCTGCAACGGGCCTACGCGGCCTCGTTGCAGGCTCCCAAGGGAGCCTGGTTGGGGCACGTAACGCAGCCGATGACGCTGTCATTGGGATCATGACAGGGGTTATGACTTATAACCCCTTTCCTTCCTTACATGACTAGATTGGCCGAACAGTCTTATTAGGCATTAATACCGGGAAGGCAGATACGCGCGTAAGGATTCTCCCAGTTCGTTAGACCCTCAGCATTATAGATCTTGAATATTTAAGAGCCGTATGCCGTTAGGACTTGGTGATATATGTATTCCTTAGATCTACCATCCTACCTCAATCGTCACATTATCAACAAAGCTTTCAAGTTCTTACTACAATGATGATCTTAGCAACCCTTCTTATTACTCTTGTCGGCCTGGCTACGGCTCGTCCGTTCCCAGATAAACAGATTTCTCGACGGGATAATCCAGCTCTTCGAGGCTCTTACATTGGTGGTGATGGTCGGTATCATTGGTTTACAGGCAAAGAGCAGTCATATGATCCAAACAATATTCCGAAATTCGTGAGTAGGCTCCTGCCACCCTCATTGACAAAGCGGCATGCTGACACCTGAGATTGCTGCAGTCTCAAGACAATCCGCCCCAGTTGGGCCCATCACTGAAGGACAAACTTGGAGCGACCTTCTTTCCTTTGCCGGGCCTAACTGCAGAGGGTGCTTTTGGTGGTGGTGGTGAAATTGGTGGTGGTGGAGGCACGAATAGGGGTTCTGGTTTTGGTGAAAAGGGAGTTGGTTCTGGCGGCACCAACGACGGTACTACTACCGTGGAAGATGGTGCCTCAGGCGGTGGTTCCGCCAGCAAGGATGGTGCCTCCACCAGCAAGAATGGTGCCTCCACCAAGAATGGTGCCTCCACCAGCAACGATGGTGCTACCGGGGCTCAACGTGGTCGAGTGAATACGAAAAAAAAAGACTTCGATTTCGATCTTCCAAAGGGTGAAGAGGTTGGTCCCCAGTATACTACTGAAAAAGGTGGTGCGACTCCGGACACGCTTGCGAAAAACAGAGCCGAAATTAGTGGGAAGCAAGCTGAGGGAAAGCTTCAGCCAAAAAACAAGGGAGGAAAAATGCCGGAGCACACTCGGCCGCAGAACAAGCCCAGGCCACCGCAGCCGGACCTCCTTAACGAAGCGAATAATCCTCGGGGTCAGTCGAATGAATATTATACCCATCCAACGCCAGATGTTGCGCGTCAAGGGGGTGGTCAAGGGGGTGGTCAAGGGGGGGGTCAGGGGGGAGCCCAGGGGGGAGCCCAGGGGGGAGCCCAGGGGGGAGCCCAGGGGGGAGCCCAGGGGGGAGCTCAGAATCGGTGAAAGCCGGCTCCAGGTGGGTTCTCCTTCTACTATCAATAAGTGCTTATACTAACGATGATTTCTTATAGGATGCTAAGTGACCTTCAATAAGCAACGAGAAGTCTGAAATAGTAGCGGCTCCTGTCCTTACCGAGTTTATTTCCGCCTGTCATTCAAACTATAAGAGATCTGTTAGAACTAGTGGTTCAAAGTGATGCCAAATTGGGAAAGGCATGTCAATAAGGCATGCGGCGATATATGGGTTGCCGAGGGGGTGACCCTCAGCGCCATGTGTGTATGTATGTTCTGCCTGAAAAGGGGCTGCCTCGAGCCTTCTTTGAAGGAGTCTCGAGGTCTCTAGCAAATGTGGCCTATTCTCCCGCACATGATCTACCTGTTGTTCTGACCAGATCTTCTGAATAAATTAGAGTGACGAGCGCAGTGACGAAGGTTATCGGGGGCGGCCGGGCATGGTGGGGCACCTCGGAGCTCCGCCAGCTCCGCCACCGGCGCTTCGTAATGCTCATCATGGCCCGACCGGTGCTCATTTTAGTAAATGCGCCGCCTGAACGAAACTTGTTTGTTTCTTTGATTCCTGGGCCGCCAACTTGAGTTTACGTACATACATACTGTTGACGTCAGTCAGGCGAGCTCCCCTCCGGTCGATCGAATGCAATTTGGCCTGACTCGCGCGCCCGGGTAAAAGCAAAAGTGGAAACAAATCTACCGAATCCAAAAGGGGTCCGGGTCAGTGACCTTGTAGGTGACTGATAACTCGGTCTATAATCGCTAATGCATGAAAAACATACGTAACTCTTTGTTACCCCCTTGGTGAACGGCAATAATGACACACCCTTGACACTATTTACGTATTGTATACTGGAATATAACCTTGGAAGGCGTGGGCAACATACGTAGAGCCTCGATCTAGCCAATCACAGCAAGGCAGGAAGAATCGAAACCTTATGTGCGCTCATTAAAGGAGCCAAGCAAAGCAGGAAGCCTGTGGAAGAGGGACGAGGAGCGTCCTTTCGATCCATGTATGGACGCTCCGCCGCCCTTTACTCCTTTACTCATTCAGCGGTCTAGACGCTCGATACCAGATCAGCCATGTTCATACCCAATTGGCGGCGCCGGGCCGGCTTCAATCTCTACCTTGTCCGTGCCGTAGCAGCCATTCTCGTGCTCGTTGCCATACTCTCTCTTGACGGCGAGCTGCGCGAAACAAGCCTCGAGCTGGTCCGGCCGGGCTTCTTCTACATGACCGGTCTTACACGCTATGACTTTAAGCCCACTCCAGACGAGCAGGCCTGCCTCGACGGCACCGCGGTCCGCATCAACGCGCCCGGCATGCCTCGCAGCATCCCTCGAGTCGCCCACTTCATCACAGGCGTGAGCAAGCCAGATCCCGCGACGCTGCTGCTGTGGCTGGCCGTACGCGCCGCGGCCGTGAATCTGGGCCCGGACGGCGAAATTCGCCTCCATTACGTTTACTTGAGCGACGAGGGCCCCTGGTGGAGCGGCGTGCGGAAGCTCGTCACCCTCGTGCGCCACGAGCCAGACTTTCTCAACGACTTTGCCCATCTTGCGCCGTCCGAGTGGAATCCCGCCCACAAGGCGGATGTGCTGCGGCTGCAGATCCTCCGAGCCCACGGCGGCATCTATCTCGACATCGACGCCATCGTCCTCCGCCCCCTCGATCGTCTGCTCAGCGGGCGGCGCGACGTGGTGCTCGGCCACGAGGGCGGCGACCGCAGAGGCATGGCCAACGCCGTGATACTGGCCAAGAGCGCGGCCCCCTTTCTCGAGCGCTGGTACCGGATGTACGACGGCTTCGACCCTCGCAGCTGGAACTACCACTCCGTCATCCTGCCGGCCAAGCTCGCCGACGAGTACGCCGACGAAGTCTGTCAACTGTCGCCCGCCGCCTTCTTCTGGCCCCTATGGCCGACGTCGCACATCGAGTGGATGCACGCGCCGCTGAGCCCGGCAGAGAGCGCGGCCGTTGCCGCTGCCATGGCGCGCACCAACGGCTCTCTGTTTGACGAGCAGCTGATTTACCACGCGTGGAACCACGCGGTGGCGAGGGTCATCGAGCACCTGACGCCGCGGCGCATCATGGTCGAGGACACGAGGTTCAATATGCTGGTGCGGCGGTTTGTCGACGTCGAGCCGAGCCTTGGCCAGATCCAAGATGAAGATCGAATCTGATGAGTGAGGCTGGACCGGAATTCAGTTCGGAAAGAGACGATCGAATTCTATAGGTAGATGGCAAAAGCCGAGGTTCCCATCATCTCGGCTATTGACTTGTACTGCGATATCGCTGCGATGACTAATGCCCTCGTCACTCCCATCAGCCACGATGCCCATCCACAACCATCCTTCACGCGCCACTTCCTCCTCGCCAAGCCTCCCTCTCGTCAACGACCACATGTCATCGCTGCTCCCGCCCGTATCATGGTCTACGACTGGGACCGCCACCAGCAGACATGTTACCGGCTCTACATCGACGAGGGCAAGTCCCTCGAGGACATCAGGGCGCATCTGAGGAGCGCCCATGGCTTTGCTCCGAGGTGAGTGACGAACACAACCATCTCGCAGCACGCGATTCCCCGACTCCCTCCTCTCCCGTCTCGAGGCATCTTGCGAGAGCGCGTCCATCGGCTTACACCGACAACAGCAAGAGAGCCTTTCAGACGCAGTTTAGACGCTGGAACTTTCCCCCGAAACAGCGACCGGCGCACGCCAATGACCGACTGGTCAGTCGGGTCAAGGAGCTCTGGGAAAACAACCTCGTCCAGCGGGAGATGCTAAGAGTATTGAACGAGGAGGATGGCTTCAGTATCAAGGCCAGAGAGCTCATACGCCTCCGGACCCGGAACAGGTGGCTGCTGCGGGCGCCAAACGGAGAGGGGTTCAAGAGTTCCGAGCCCGATGGCAGAAAAGGCACTCGGGAACCAGAGCCTCAGGACCAGGACTCGATAAGCGCACTTCCAAACAAGCCCGACGAGCCCCCTGCGGAATCCGCAACAGACGGTCGCGCCGATTCCCGCGACGATCGCGGCAAGCGGAATCAGCAAAGGCGACGGCGCAGAGCCGCTTCTTCCGATCGGACCGGCCTAGATGCCCGGTTCCCTTCCGAAACGACGCTCGATCAGGCTCGCCGCATTCTAGACCTAGACCCTCTCACGTACCGCACCCTCCGCAACAGCTTCCAGCTGATATGTCACCAAGAGGGAGTGTCCAAAAAGACGCTTGCCGGGACGGAGAAATGGGAGGCAATGAAGATGCGGCTGGTGCGGCATCTCCCCCTGCTCCAGACCGCTCTGTGGACGGCCAAGGACGACTCCGAGCCGGTCAAGCTTGCTCTCGATGTGATTTGCACCGACGTCACCAAGAGAATGCGCACCCTGGAAACGCGCATGACTTCGGCCGAAGCCAAAAACGCATTGGGTGTCAATCCCGAGGAATCGCGGGACATGCGCGCCGTTCTACACGGCGTGCTGTCCGAGTCGTCACTGACGTGCAAGTCGGAGGCGAGCCCCCAGCAGTGGCAAGACCTGAAGCGGAGATGGAGCGAGAGATCGACTCTGGTTCGGGGTATCATGGACGGCGTGGAAGACGACCCAGACTCGCGCAACAAGCTTCGAGCTTTGGAGGTCGTGGCCAAAGACGTCATGAAAAGGATCCGGGATGGCAAGGGGCGCATGGAACAGCGAAGCACCCAGCAGCCATACCTCGGTCCGGTCACTACATCACATGGCGAGCAGGCTCCGAGTAGTGACAAGACCATCGAGGATCAACGCTCGCCAGCCGAGGAACTTGATGAATTTCAAGCAGGTCTGGGAGACGACGTGTGCAGCAACGCCTTTGACGACATGTCAGATGTGTCACACGTCTCGCATGTGGCATTTAGCCCTGCAAGCGGCCCGAGGGGCACCCCGTTGGATATCCCAGTACACCCGCCGGCGTTGAGCTCTTCGTATTCCCAGGACGCCCTGGCCAAGGCGCCTCGGGTCCTTGAGTCGTCTCTGCCGGTGGCCATGGGAATGGAGTCGTCGCTTCTTCTCGGGGCTCACGCACCGCCAGACTTCATTAACGAGCCATACGTGCACCCTCAGTACGATCCCATCGCGTCACCCGTATCCGTGTTCTCGCACATGGAGCCCGTCTCTTCTGCCTGTGCAGTGTACTTTCGCCTGCACCCGTCGTCGAGCTTCATGGCGGGCGCAGGCCTCTGGATAGCGATGCTGGACACGCATTCGGTCCAAGAGCTCCGGGACTTGGCAGTCGAAAGGTTTCCCGGCACCGTCTGCGTGCGCGTCGAGGGCATCCTCAAGGACGGCAAGGGCCGCGAGTTGCCCCTACAGATTGAGGAGGACCAGGAGCTGAGCGCGTACTTGGCGCATTTGCAGGGCACGGCGCCCACGTTTAGTGTCCAGCTGGTGTAGAAGAGGCGCATCCGATGGCGAGTTGTTTCTTGTACCCTTTTTTGCAGGGCTTGGGGATTGGGCAGAGGGCTGGATCTGGGAACGGGCGTGCACGCAGAACCTTTGGCTATGGGAGTTGTCTGGAGTACTGGGCTATACCAATGAAACAATGAATGGTGGGCTCGTATGCATATCGCAATTGCGGTTTGCAGTCATTCGGAGTCTTGATAGAGTCAAGTCATGCCAAGATTGCAAAGCTCTGCGGGAGCGAGCTGGGTAAGTCACGGCTGTCACGGCTCAGGGGATCTGGATGTGGCAGCCATGCGCTCTTCCGAGGTAGGAGGGAGGTTGCTGAACCGAGTCTGAGAAATTCATATCAAACGATGTGAAAAAGGGGGACGCCATGATGATTAATTATGGACGAGGTTGTCGCCGGCAGAACATGTTAGTAAGCATGAGGTGAGACATCATGTCTTCGGCCGGTATAAAGTAAAAATCCGCCGCTAACCACCAGGCAGTTTCTTCGCGAGGTTTTCGCACCACGGCCCACCGACGCCCATCGCCCACCGAGGCCACCCAGTCATCGTCCGCCGGCACGGCATCCGTCCAAGCTGCGCCCGTGGCATCCGACGCCTGACCAATGGCGCAAACACAGCTGCGAGCGACGGCCCTGCGCAGCTTGCGGGCCTCTGCCGCCGCGGCTCCTGCTGCCGTCGCTGCGCCGGCAACGGTGCGCTGCTACGCGACGGAAATCGCGCCCGGAAAGCCCAAGACGCTCAGGCGGGGCAACGAGACCAGGCCGGGGGGGTCGTTTTCGGGACAGGTCTTTGGGAGCATCGGGGCGCGACTGAAGAGGGAGAGGGAGCAGCGGGAGCAGTACGAGTATTGGCGCGAAATGACGGATCCCACCTGGCTTTGGTCGACCACCTTTGGTAAGTGCCCAGGACGGCAGGTGGGAGCGCTCGCCAGTCGCTAACTCTTCCACGTCTCTCTCGCGCAGTGTTTTTGAGCGGCGTCTCCATCGCCTACTGGTTGGGCACCTACTGGCCGCGCCAGCCCGAGCCCAGCTCGACCCTCCCTCTGTCCAAGACGCTCAAACCGCGTCACAACACAAAGCTCGAGAACATGCGCGCCGCCTGGACCGACTTTATCAAGATTGTCGGCCTAAACAACGTCAGCACCCTCGAGACGGACATGGAGCAGCACTCCTCGTCGGCCTGGTCAACCCATCGCCCCGCACCGGACGAGAAGCCATTTTGCGTCGTATATCCGGTCTCGACCGACGAAGTCTCCCAGGTCATCAAGATCTGCCACGCGAGGCGGATACCCGTGGTGGGCTACAGTGGCGGCACGAGCCTCGAGGGCCATTACGCACAGACGAGAAAGGGCGTCTCCATCAACTTTGCGAGGATGAACAAGGTCCTGGCGCTGCACAAGGAGGACCTCGACGTCATTGTCCAGCCCGGCGTCGGGTGGGAGTCTCTAAACGATGACTTGGCCAAGGAGGGCCTGTTCTTCCCCCCCGACCCGGGCCCGGGGGCCATGATAGGGGGCATGGTCGGCACGGGCTGCAGCGGCACCAATGCCTACCGATATGGGACCATGCGCGAATGGGTCCTCGGCTTGACCGTCGTCCTGGCCGACGGCACCATCATCAAGACGCGGCAGCGTCCGCGCAAGAGCTCTGCCGGCTACGACCTCACCAAGCTCTTCATCGGCTCCGAGGGCACCCTTGGGCTTGTGACCGAGGCCACGCTCAAGGTCACGGTCAAGCCCCCGGCCACAAACGTCGCCGTCTGCACCTTCCCCTCGGTGCACCACGCCGCAACCTGCGTCGCCAAGGTCGTCGGCCAAGGCGTCCCCATTGCCGCCGTCGAGATACTCGACGACAACCAGATGAAGTACATCAACGCGGCGGGCATGACGTCACGGTCCTGGGCCGAGGCGCCCACGCTCTTCTTCAAGTTTGGCGGCACCCCCGCCGGCGTCAAGGAGCAGGTGGCCCAGGTGCAGGCGCTGGCGAGGCAGGCGGGCAGCAAGACGTTTGAGTTTGCAAAGAACCAGGACGAGCAAGACGAGCTGTGGAGCGCGAGAAAAGAGGCGCTGTGGAGCGTCATGGCCATGGGCCGCGAGGGCGACTCGGTCTGGACGGGCGACGTCGCGGTGCCCATGAGCAAGCTGCCGACGCTGGTGGAGGAGACCAAGGAGGACATGAAGAAGAGCGGGCTGATTGGGTCCATTGTCGGGCACGTGGGAGACGGAAACTTTCACAGTACGTTTGCCTCGCGCCCTGCCAAACAGCTTCGTGTCTCGACTGACTCGAGTGCAGCCATCATGATGTACAGCGAAGCTCAGCGGTCAAAGGCGGAGCTGGTGGTGCACAGAATGGTCAAGCGGGCCATTGAGATGGAGGGCACGGTATCGGTATGGCTCGACCGACGCTTAGCCCCTGGGGATTCGAAGCCCGTGCTGACTTGATCAATCATGACGACGCAGGGCGAGCACGGCGTTGGTCTTGTCAAGAGGGACTACCTGCCCCACGAGCTGGGCGAGTCGACGGTGGCGGCGATGCGCCAGGTATGGACCCTCGGGGACCGCGTCTCGCTACCGACGCCCCGATACACCATTGGGGCCGCCTACTGACTACGGCTGCAGATTAAGAAGGCGTTTGATCCTTTGTGCCTGCTGAATTGCGACAAGGTGGTTCGGATGCAGGAGCCGAAGCGCGGCGAGGTGAAGGAGTGGTGAGACGGAGACGAGTGCATGCCACGGCTTGGACAGGGCCATGTTCGGAGAGGGGCATTGGCAGCCAAAAGTTCCGAGGGCCTTTGGTTCGATGACTCTGTACGGAGTACGGATACACATTGAAAAGTATGCAATCTGATGAAAATATTGGAAGCGGGCAAATGAGAATATGCCGTTGCTCTCTTGGGATGTCGGGATGTCGCGCTCAGCAGCCAAGCACGTGGTGTGGCTGGTGACGCTAGCACTCGCCCCTCTGCTGCGTCATCATCGACAACATCACATGGCTCCTCCCTCCAGCTCGAGTCCCTGGAACCCTTGCCTTTGGCCCGTGACAGACGGTAGCGCTCGTGTCGTTGATGCTGCGCTGCCTCCCTTCTGGGCTGCCTTTCTGCTTTCCCTTCGTCTCGGACCCGCCATCGCGATTCTGACTTGCCAGCCATCGGCGACGCCTCCGATTCTCAAGCCGTTTCAACGGCTTTGATACAGGCCTCACCCCCAGGGGTAGCGTCGGAGGACCCCTTGGCCGTTGGGGGTCTTCGTCGGGAAGAGAGAGAGCCATGTCCATGTTTACTGCGCAGCTGCATCCCGGGCGGGCGCTCGGGTTTCTAGGTCAGTCTCGGTCCCCGGTCGGCCTAGGATGCTGCTAATCTGCTCGACAGCCCTTGGAGCGTCTCTCCACGACGTCTTGACGCGCCTCAAGGCCGAGCCGCAGCGATTCCCCAAGCTCGACGTGCTGTACTCGCCCGAAAAGCCCGTGACGGAGCCCGTTTGCGTAATGCTGCCGCAAAATGGCGTGCGCCTGCGCTTCGACGGCCCCGAACAGCGACTGCGCCTCATCGAAGTGACCGACTTTACAAAGAACCACATCACCTTCAAGGAGCGCGACCTGCTCAAGCCCGTGGCCAACGGCACCTCGGCCCCGGGGTCCCCCATACCGGGCGACTCTTCGCTCGGCCCTACTTTTCGTCACATCTACCACCGACTGCTGGGCCCGACGTACGCCGGAGAATTCATCCCTTCGCCGAGCGGGCAGGAGGATGGCATTTACGTGCTTTCGTACCCCGGCGTCGCCTTTAACTTTTCGCTTGCCGAAGCAAACTATTCCCCGGACAAGGACGTGGTGTCGCTGCTGTCGGCATCGTCGAGCCAGGTGGCGACGAGCATGGCCGTCTTCAACGGCGACTCGTGGGCCGACGCTCGTCCGTCGCTGTGGACCCAGGTGCTGCCGAGCGTCAAGCTGGCGTCGACTACAGCGCGAGCAAAGGACGTGTATCCCGACGAAGTGTCCCTGGCGCGACTCTACGGGGGCGGCAAGGTTGACCTGTTTCGAAAATGGACAGGCAATGCATTCCGTCTCCAGCTGGGCGAGACGACGCCGCAGGAACTGGTGGCGGAGCTAGGGCCGCCCAGCGCCATCTACCGGAAAAACGACCAGAAGATGGTGATTCACAAGATGCGGACGGCGAGCAACGCGCGCAGCCGGCCCAGCGCGGCGGATCTCGGGCGGCCCGACGACTTGACGGACACGGACCAGTCGTCGATGAATACGGGCTCGGACGACTCGGACGCCGACGACGTGGTTGACAAGGAGACGGCGACCAACCCCTCGGGAGAGTGCTTCTACAACTACTTTTACCTGGGATTTGACATTCTCTTGTCGACGCCAACAGCTCCGTCGAGCGGGCCGCCGACATCTAGGGACGGAGGCGAGAACCCCGTCAAGCCGCACCACCCGGACCGGCTGGTGGCGACGAAGCTGGTGCTGCACGGCAACATCCCTGGGTGCTACGAGTTCAACCGCCATCGCCGGTGCCGGTGGGAAATCGACCACGTCAACGAGGGCGACGAGGAGCCCATGGGGTCCGAGACGGAATTTCGGCAGATTGAGCAGCGCCTGAACGCGCGGTGGCAGGGGGCGCTGGCGGCGACGAGCAAGGCGGCGCACCAGCCGCGGCAGAGGGGTATGGTCCTGAACCGCGGCTGGGGCGACAGCCCGGGCAGCAGCTGCGAGTTCCTGGGCGGGTGGGAGGAGAGCGGCGCGCGGAGGGCCGAGGCGAGCAGCGGGGGGGACTCGACGACGACGCTGTACGGGTTCCCGGGGCTGGTGTTTGAGGTGCTCAAGAATGACTATGTGAACACGGTGACTGTCTTTTGAGCCGCTCTCTCAAACGGCGAGTGAGTGGTTTAATGGCGATGTGTATTTCCGTCGTGAGTACGTACGAGTTTTATTGTTTTTTCTCGGGGTGACGCAGCGAGGGTGCCGTAAGTTGGCGAGCAACACGGTCGTTTCTCCGAGGATAACATCGAGCCGACTTTTGGCAGGCGGGAGTCGGAGTCGGAGTCTGAGTCGTAGTCGGGGTGGGTGTCGGTGCTCGGCCGAAACGAGGTGCGAGTGTCGGCTCCACCCGGCTAAAGCGGCCCTAGCTTGGGAACCTCGGGCACTTGCGTGGGTACATGGGGTGGGGGTAGCTGGCCGTACCCCCCTATACAGTAAGTATTACCTAATATTCACCTATTGGTGGCGTGCGTGAGGCTTTCAGTCCTCGGAATAGCTGCATAAAGACCTCGTGGCTTCGCGTTGCGTGGTTGTAAGGAAGCTACGTTAAGGTTATATTCTATATATTGATTGATTATCTAAAGGTTATAGGCGCGTAGGGTTTTTAGGGAAAACCCTATGCGGTGCGCTAACTAATGCGCCTATACTAATAGGATCCTTAATATCCCCTTCCTTAAATAAGCAGTCCGCTGCTTATAAGGCAATTAATATAACTTAAATAGGAAATAACGCATTTTTATAAGTAATATAGAATAAGCAATAAAATAATAAAAACTCCTATACTACGCGAGCGGCATGCTTTTCTAATAAATTATCTTCCTCCTTCCTTAGCTATATACGGCCGGTCTACTTACTATTGCGAGATATATAAATAAGAGCTCGAGGTTAGCTAGCCTATATATAAGGCTTAATTTGCCGGCCGCGCTTATAAAGCTATAGCCGTTTAAAGGCGCTTATAGTCGCGCTATAGTATTATACAGCTGCCGTACTATAAGCTACGCATAGGGTGCTTATTACGACTATAGGTAGGGAAGAGATTCGTGCCGTTATAACGGCTAAGCAACGCGTAGCTACCTAAGGACGCTAAAGAGTAAGCGTTGCTAGGGTAGGCTACTATAATTGCCTATATACCGTTATAATATAGCTCTTGCTTCTTTATGCGCTACCGTATACGTAATACCTAATCTCTAGGTGCGTATACGCGGATTAGCCCTTTACGCTCTTATAGGTAGGAGCGGGTATAAGCACGAGCTGCCTTAAGGCTTGCGACGTATCGTCTCGCTATAAGGGCCTCGTGCTACTATACGAGCTCCTATGCCTAAGCAATGTCCTCCTCGACCGTAGGGTCGCGTATATAGGCGGCGTATGTAGCCTCGTAGTATTATTTAGGTAGCTGCGTGCCGTATAGTAGAAAGAAGGGGCTATACCTATAGGGACCTTCCTGCCGATTATAGAGGTATATAGCGCGGACGAGTCGCTAGTATAAAGACGCCTAGGGCTTATCGAGGCGCAGTCGATAGAGGATCGCCTTAAAGGCGCCGTTAGCTTACTCTACTTTACCGTTGCCTTACGGCCTTATAGGTATTATAGGCCTAATCTTAGTGCTATATTAGCGATAGTAATCTTACGCTTGCTAGCCTACGAAGTAGCTAGCGTTATCGCTAATAATCTCCTTTAAGGGGCTAAAGCAGGCGACGATAGACTATAAGAGTAGGAGTATACCTTTAAAGTCGGTTAAAGCGTAATAGCCGATATAAGCTAGCTAATAGCGTATTCTACGGCGTTAAGGAGCTACTTGCCCTTATAGCCTATATAGTTAATCGCCTAACGCGTTAACGGGGGGACCGGCATTAACGGCATTAGGTTAAGTAGTATTAGGTTAAGCGGCTTTATTAACTAATAGGCCTAATAATAGCGTACGGCTTTATACGCCGCGAAGGGCAATTCGGGATGCTAATAGCGTATAGCTAGGAATCGCATCGTATAGCCTATAGTACTATAGCCTAAAGTCTTATATACGTTCTTAGCTACTACTATAAGGGCCTCGTATTCTAGCACTATTAATAAGGCAATTGCTCTTGCCTTAGTAGGCGGATCGCTAGAAGGGAGGCGCTCGTTCTACCTAATGCGGTATAGCTTGCCCTTAAGCTTATAGAAGTACTCGCTAATACGGCGTAATATTAACGGGAAGAGCTTCGCCGGCGGTTAGGAACTTAAAGACGGCTTATAGGTTAATACGAGTTAATTAATCGGGTCGTTCTATAAGCCTAGTTTTTAGCGTCGCCGGCGCGCCGTTCGCGGCTTTATTATCCTTAGTAGCGGCTTTTTCTTCTTCTTTTAGTACCGTAGCGGTAGGTTTATCGCTATCGTTATCGAGCTTAACTATCCTTCCCTTGCCTATCGCGAGAGTTATAGACTTTAGGTCGGGTAGGTAGGAAAGGTAGTCGGCTAGTATATTAGCTTTACCGCTACGATATACTATATTAATATTATAGTATTTAATCGCATTAAGGAAGCGGACTATACGAGCAGGTTATTCTATCTTTATACATAAGGTGCGAAAGGACTTATAGTTAGTAATAACGGTAATATTAGCACCTTTAACCTAATGTCGCTAGTGCTATATAGCTATTATAATGCTAAGGAGCTTACGTTCCTACGCGGAATAGCGCTATTATATGTCCGTAAGCTTCTTCGAGAAGTAAGCGACGGGGTAAAGGAAAGAACGCTTTTTACTATTAGTTATAAGGTGTAAGTGCAGTTGTAGAAGTGCTATACTAACGCACTTGCCTAAAGTATTACTCTTAATTATCGTAGGAAGCTACTAGCTATACTTCTTTAAGACCGGCGTAGTCGTAATAACCTCGCGGATCTATTTCTAAGCTGACTTTACCTCTTTAGTTAACGTTATAGCAACGTTCTTACCGCCGAGAGAGAGTTCGATTAGCGGGGCGGAGAGGTCGGAGAAGTTAGCGATTAATATTCTTAAATAGCCTACCGTATATACGAAAGCCCTAATCTCTATAGTAGTTATCGGCATTAAGCGGTCGCGAATAACGGCAACCTTTAGAGGGTCGGTATAAATGCCGGCCGTAGAGACTAAGAAGCCTAAGAAGACACCTTTATCTACGAAGAGGTAAGTCTTTAAGGCGTTAATAAAAAGCCCGTATATAGCGGCGCGGGCAAAAAACTATAGTAGGCGTTTGTATAGTTATTTACGCGTATCGGCCTAAAGGGCTATATCGTCTAAAAGACCGGCTATAAAGGCCTAAAGCGGCTCTAGTACTTCCTCTATAAAGGCTTAGAATATAGCCGGGGCATTAGTTAGGCCTATCGGCATAGCATCCTATTCGTAGAGCCTAAAGGGGGTTACGAAGGCGGTCTTCTTATAATCCTCTCGAGCGATACGTATATACTAAAAGCTATCTTTTAGGTTAATAAAGGCATAATAGCTATGCCTAGCAATACGCTAGATCTCGTCTATTATATTCGGCAGAGGATATACGTGCTTCTTTATATAGTTATTAAAGATACGATAGTCTATGTAAATGCGCTAAATAACTTAGCTATAGGCGTTATACTAAAGGCCCGTAGGTGCCTTTTTCGGTGTTAATAATAAGGGCGAAGCCTAAGGGCTAATAGACTTCCGGATAATAGAGCCCTTATATTTCTCGACGAAGTCCTTAATAGCCTACGCTTATAAGGGACTATACTATTATAGGCTTTGCCGAATAAGCGTAGCGTCGCTTATATTAATCCGGTAGACTATTTAAGCTAATTTATTACTACGGCAAAGAGTAAGATTAAAGCATTTAAGGAACTAGGCGAGATACTAGTCTGTATAGATCTTAGCCTAGTCTAGGGTAGTCTTATAAAAACGCGTAGTAAAGATCGGCTTTATTAACAACGCGAAGGATGCTTGCTAGTTATTCTTTACCGCTTAAGAAGCGTCGCTAGCGGTAAGGGCGAAATTATCTTCGTTATCTTCCGTTACGGAATAGACCTACGACTTCTAAAGTCGTAGTATAGGCTAGTCTAAGAGGCGGCGTAAGCGAATCGCGCTATTATCCTCGTACGAAAGACCTAAGGTATAAAAAAGATAGCGGCTAAAGGTTAAAGAGCTAGGAAATATACCGTTAGGGACGATACTATAAGAGATAGTAACTAAGACGGTCTAACCGTCGTTATATAGCTACTATACTAAGATAAGGGTATTATCGCGGACGCTAGGCCTTAGGATTCCTCTAATTCCCTTTATCCTAAAGGAGACCTAAGAAGGGTATAGGGCGAGCTTATCGGCAAGAGAAGAGGCGACGTAATAAGAAGTCGACCTATAGTCGAAGAACGTAGATAAAGAAATAGCTAAAGACGCTATTAAATAAGTAAGAAAAATACTATATAGCTTACTAAAGCCTTTACAAAGAGGCTTTTGTTTAGTATTAATGCTACCGCTTACTGCTATATAGTAAGCAGTATCGCTATCTTAGTCGTAATAACTAGACTCTATTCCTTTATATATCGCGGCGAGGATAGCCTCCGTTTTAGCGTTATCCTCTTTAAACTAAGAGATAGGGTCCCGATCCTCGCTATTAGTATCGAGGACCTTAGTGTTAAAGTAAACGTACGGGTGGTTAACGCTTAAATTGCCGTAATAGCTTCCTCTACTACCTCTGCCTTAATCGCCACCGCGTTAGGCACGGCCGCGGCTAGTGCTAGTATTACCGCGGTTGCGCTAGCGGCTGCCGAATGCCTTAGCCACTTTATACAACTTGCCTATAATCTTAATATCGCGGCCTAGGGTAGAAGACGAAGAGGAGGATATATTGCCTAAGCCGTAGGCAAGGGCGGGCGTCGAAAGAAGCCTATAATCCTTAGCCTAATAGCTAGGCTTACTATTAGTAGGTGTCTCAAATACAAATGCAAATATAGGTCTAGTAGTCTTATTGGAATTATTAATACCTATCTAGCTAAGGGCTATACTATCTTCTTTATAGATAAGACTAGAGAAAGGTCGGAGCTACCCTCCGGGAAGCTTCGGTAGCTAAGAATAGAAAGAGATTCGTAAATAGAATGTAAAGACGGATGCGTTAGTCGGGGAAGACCTTCCGCAGACGGATGCGTCTATTAGGACGACTATAGAAGTCTATAGAAGGAAGTGGAATTCTATCTTTAGAATTCACCTTAGAAGGGAAGTCCTTCTACTATAGAATTCTATCTATAGAATTTACCTTAGAAGGGAAGTCCTTCTACTATAGAATTCTATTAGAATTCTATCTATAGAATTTACCTTAGAAGGGAAGTCCTTCTATCGTAGAATTCTATCTATAATTCCTATACTAGTAACTTTTTCTTTATGCCGTTTATAAGAACCTCTCTTATTTTTCCTTAAATATTACCTTTCTTTAAAAGGAAATAAAATACATAGCAAAATTAACTATTCGTTATATTAGAATAGTTCGTTATAATATTATATAGTATTATAACTATATAACCTTAAAAGAAAGAATGTGTTAGAAGGGTTATAGGCGAATAATAAACCCTTCTATTCTAATAGTCAATTTGTTTATATCGACGAAACGTTTAAGGGCTTAGTTTAGTAATGCTTTCGTTATTGCATTAGCTAGGTTATCGGCTCCGTTAATCTATCGGACCTTTATAATCTCACGGCGTTCGTATAACTATCGTAAAGCTATAATATCGATTATTAATCTTTTCTCCTTTATAGTACCTAATTTAATAAGGCATTTATACAAAGAGTACGAATCGGTATAGATAATTAATAAAACCGGAGGAAGACTAAGGCGATCCGTAATTATCTTAAGGGTTATAGTAAGAGAGATCCTAATATCGAATCCATTTACTATACCGTAGATTTCCGATGTAAGAATACTTTAGGTAACTCGTTTATATTTCGTAGAGTTTTAGTAGATAATATTGCCTTTAATCGAAAATTGCTTATCTATTCGGTCGGTCTCGTAAACTAGAGCAATAACGAATCTAAGCTATAAAGATAAGTCTTTATTATTTGCAAACGATCTATCGGTAAAGACTAAAAGCTTAGCCGATGCAAGGTTGATTAGAAGATATATTAGTCTACGTTATTAATTATCTAGTTGCTACTATAGTCTCTTATTTAGGATTATACAGTCTTTTTATTCTAGGTTCTAGACTTAAGCAGTAATAGAGATATTAAACAATGCTTCTAGTTAATAAATAGATACAACGTATATACTACGAGCTCGTTGCTCTATATACCTATAACGTAGCTACCCGCGCAACTATAGAGCCGGGAGATAAGGATATATATACGATAGATAATGCATTTTAGCTTAGGGACTATTCGGCTATTAGTCGCTAACTAGTCCCCGATAACCCCTCTTAAGGCCTAAGGGTATATCCCTAAGGCCCTAATATATCTTAAAAGAGGGGCAAGCTTTAGTCTTACTATAAGAGGGCAACCGTATTATAATAAAGGATTATTCGTACTTTTAACTATCGTTCCTACCTTCTTAAACGTACCTTTAGTCTATCTTCTTATAATTTCTAAAGCTTCTCTTTTTTAATTACCTAAGAGCGATAGCGCCGCGCGGTAAGCGCGTTTCCGGACGTATAGGCCGCGTAGGCCGAATAGGTCGTACTAGCTATCGAGTCGCTAGCCTATCGCCGTTACCTTGCGTAACGGAACTAACATTAGAAGATAAATATACTAACTTATATAAGGGCTATAACGAGCGTCTTAGGACGCTATTACTAATTTTTTCGCTGCCTAAGGGGGCCCGATCTATCCCCTCGCGAAGTTAAACGCAAGCCGGCCTTTTACGACCTACCCCTCCGCGTATAGATGTCCTCGTAGCCCTTTAAGCAAGAGCCGTAGAGCTAGAGGAGGAGAAAAGATTAAGAGATAGGATTGCGGAACTTCGAGAGGAATTTTCGCAGTAGGGTAACTTATTTAGTAAGGACTTATACAAACGTCGCCGATAGTTAACTAAATCGAGGGAGAGTCGTAGTAGGGAAATTAAAATAAAAACCATTCCTTAGTTATTATAACCGACTAACCCTTAAAAACGTCTCGATTAGATTAGCGATCTTAAGGATGCCTTTATCGCTGCCTTACGTCGTTTTAAACGTAATAAGAATAAAATCTTATATGCCTTTAACTATATACACGTAGACTATAAGGCGAGATAAAGGCGATACCTTAACGAAAAGCTCCTTATAGAGAGGGAATTGCTTTATACTAACTAAAATAATTTTCGTAACTAGACTTTAATTTTAATTAAAGATACTACTAATCGCGAGACTCTTTTAGCTACGTAACTATAGGAAGCACGCTAATAAGAGGGTTAGTCCCCCCTCGATTTTAGTCTTTACTTAGATTCCCTCGAGCAATACTTAGAACGTCCGCTAGAAAAAACTTATATACTTTCCTTTTTTACAAAGTTACGTCCCGATCTTCGGGACTAAATCTCCCTTTATTTAGCGTCTATTTCGGATAATACTTATAAGGAGATAGTCTAACTCGCATAACGTTTCTAAGATGCTTTAGGAAATAAGAAGCGCTTTATAAAGCTAACTAACGATTAGTCGACCTTAACTTAAGGGGCAAGAGGCTCCCGTTCAATAGGCTATCGCCGATATAAAGGCCGAAATAGATCTACTAATAACTATTAAGATTCTAACGCCGCTAGATCGACCTTAAATAGCCGTAGAAACGGTCGTAGCAACGGTCGTAGCAACGGCCGAGGAAATAATCGCAATAGTTATAACGGTAGGAATAGATATAGTAGGAATAGCTATAGTAATAACCAGGGAGGAAATTCGTATAGAAACGGCGAAAGCCAATCCGGTATAGTTATTTATTAGTATTATAAGAAACTAAGCTATATATAAGCCGATTGCTAAGCGATAGCGAAAGCTAACTAAGCCGTAGCCGATTTAAAGACGACGAAGAAGGAGGGAAACGCTTAAAAGTTAAAGTAAATGCCTCTCCTTCGACTAAGCTATAGGTAGAGGTAGTTAAAAGACTACGTGCTATTAGAAAGCTACTAAGGCGAATACTTTATAAAATTATCATTAATCTTAATTACGGTAGTAAAGTAGACTTAGTAGATATAAATTTTGCTTTAAAATAAGGGCTACGATAGCTTCCTTTATTAACCCTTAGATTAAAGGTAGTCGGGAATACGCTTATAAGACGATATAGAGTCTAGGAAGTTTCTATCTAACTCTAAGACAATCGCTATAGGGAAAAGACAGTCATTCGCCCTTATATCGGCATCGATAACGGATTAGAACCCGACGACGCATTAGTTTTACTTAGCATGCCCGTACTTTCTTAGGAATATATTTATCTCGTTCTTTTTAAGCGCGCTTAATAGTTTAAATACTAACTTTCTAAGGTGTTATTACGCTAACCGTAGAAATTTTTATATAAGTGTCGGAATAAGGCATAGGTCTATATAGTTATACTAGACCTAAATTTTATACTATTTCCCGATAAAGATAATAACTCGGCGAACCCTAAGCGAACGGGGGAGGAAATACCGGCGACTCTTTTAGACTTTAAAGACGTGTTTTCTAAGCATAAGGCCGATTTATTACTAAGGAAGAAAGGCATCGATTATACGATTAACCTATTGCCTAACTCTAAGCCGCCTTTTAGACCTATCTACCCTCTTTCTTAATCCGAACTTTAGGTTCTAAAGGAGTAGTTAGATTAGTCCTTTAAGCGTAGTATTATTTAGAAATCTAAGAGTTCGGCCGGGGCTCCTATCCTTTTTATGCCTAAGAAAGACGGCACTTTACGCCTTTATATAGACTACTAGGGGGTTAATAGCATTACCGATAAGAATCGCTACCTACTCCCTCTTATTTTAGAGATTATAGACCGTTATTAAAGGGCTAAATACTTTTCGAAGATTGACTTAAAAAACGTATACTAACGCATCCGGATTAAGGGAAGGGATAAATAGAAGATAGCCTTTTATACTCGCTATAGTTACTATAAGTATTTAGTATTACCGTTTAGATTAACTAACGCCTCTACTATATTTTAGTCATATATTAACTAAGCTCTTTAAGGCCTTATAGATACTATTTGCATCGTCTACCTTAATGATATTTTAATCTTTTCTAAGACCTATAAGGAGTATATAGAACACTTACGATAAGTCCTTAAACGACTAAGGAATACCGAGCTATTCGCTAATTTATTAAAGTATACTTTCTATAAGCAGTCTTTAGAGTTTTTAGGATTTATCTTATCTATTAACGGAGTTATAATAGACCTAGCCTATATTAAGGCTATTATAAATTAGGAAGAACCTCGTTCTTTTTATAATGTTTAAGTTTTTCTCGGTTTTATAAATTATTACCGACGATTTATTTTAGGATACTCTAGCATTATTGCCCTTCTTACTGCGTTATTAAAGGGGAGCGTTAAAGGAAGAAAGCCCGGATAAGTATAGCTAAACACTAGCGAATTAATAGCGTTTTACGCCGTAAAGAACGCCTTTACAACGGCCTTACTTCTCCGATACTTTAACCCTTAAAGACCGATTCGCATCGAGACTAATATCTTAATTTTCGCAATAGCTAGCATTCTTTCGCAGCCCGATAACAAAGGCTACTATTATCCGATTGCTTTTTAGTTACGGAAGTTTACTAGCCTTAAGCTTAACTACGGTACCTTTAATTAGGAGATATTTACTATCGTTAAGTTATTTAAACACTAGCGATACTACGTCAAAGGGGCGGCGAATACCGTTAAAGTTTTATTAGATTACTAAAACCTTTAAGGCTTTATAAAGCAAGTGTCCCTTAATAAAAGATAAGCACGTTAGTATATATACCTAGCTTTTTTCGATTTTACGATTAAATACTAAGCCGGTAAATTAAATCCTGCCGATGCTTTATTAAAGAGGCTAGAATTTATAGGCGAAGCCCTACCGTCTATAGAGCTACTCCCGGAACTATAATAGAAGTTAATAGTTATCCGGTAGGTATATATAGCTATAGATTCTTTATAAAGCGACCTAAAGACGAGTTCTTAGGTTTCTGCTGTCTCTAAGCTTAACGAGATGTCTTTACGTAATGAAAATACACGAGCTCTCTAAGATTCGATCGCTTAGCATTTAGGAATAAGTCCCGCTAAGTTAGCTACTTAGGTTAAAGATATCGTTAGTTATAAACAATAGTATTAAAGATAATTAGCTAGGTTAGCAGCTCGTTGTAAAGGGGTCTATAAAAGCAATATCTCTAAGCCCCTTTTTAAGCTCTTTAAGAGGACTTAAGCGGAAGATCCGTAGACTATATAGCGAGTATAGGCCGAAAGTACCCTAAAAAAAGGGGTAAGTCTTTAGTTATTAAGCTTAGATAGACTTATTTTACATTCGGGAAAAATCGTAGTGCCCGTAAAGGTTGCCTTAAGGCAAGAGCTTATTTAGCTTTACTATAACAATCCCTTTGTAGGATACTTTAGAATAGCCCGTACGAAAGACCTCCTATCCCGGAAATTCTTTTAGGAAGGAATAGCTTATAATGTAAATAGCTACGTGCGTTTATATTATATCTATTAAGGTGCCGTCCTAAAGCGGTATCGCCTATACGGCGTCTTTAAGTCGCTGCTTATTCCTATAAGACTTTAGGAAGAAGTCTTTATAGACTTTACTACCGGTTTTCTAGAGTTATAGTTCGATAGTAGAGAAGTTAACGCAATATTAGTAATCGTTAACTAATATACTAAGTATAGCGTATTTCTCACGGTCTTTAAGATAATAATAGCGCCTAAGTTAGCTAAGGCTTTTTATTATAAGATTAAGCTTGTCTATAGAGTATAGAAAGGCATTATTTCTAATAGAGGATCTCTGTTTATTAGTAAGTTTTAGTTAGACCTCTATTATATATTACGGATAAAACGTAGGTTATCGATAGCCTTTTACCTATAAACCGACGGTTAGACCGAACGGGTAAATTAGATACTATAATACTACCTTTAGTATTATATAAATGCCGAATAAAATAACTAGCCTAGACTACTACGAGAGGCTTAGTTCGCTTATAATAATACAAAGAATGCAACTATAGGCTTTTCGCTTAATAAGGTATTATTCGGATACTAACTAGACTACTATATCTACCTTATAGACGATGCTACTAATAGGGGAGTGCCTAAAGCAAGAGCTCGTATTAGTAAATTAGCAGACTTAAGGAAAAAGCTAGAGACTTATTAGCGATAAGCTATCGAGTCGTAAAAGAAATTCTATAACCTCTATTATAAGCTACTTACCCTTAAGGTTAGGGACCTAGTAGGACTCTTTATAAAGAACTTACGCCTTAAGGATTAAAGAAGGAAGTTATTACCTAAATACATTAGACCTTTTAGGGTCCTTTAAGCTATTAGCAAGTAGGCGTACCGCCTAGCCCTACTAGAGAAATACGACCGGCTTTATAATATGTTTTATATTAGTCTTCTTAAGCCGTAGGTAGAATAGGCTATTAACTAACACCCTAGCGAATTACTGCCGATGCCTAACCTTAACGATGCCGAAGGAGAATAGTTAGTCTAGCAAATTAAGGACTATAAGAAGAAAAAAGGCGTTACCTACTATTTAGTGAAATAGGAAGGTTAGCTAGCCGAATACAACGAGTAGGTTGCTTAGGACGATATAGCGAATGCCTAAGAACTTATTAACGAATACCTAGAGATACGGCTAAAGAAACGGCGGAAGTTACGCATTACGATATAACTTCTTTTTAGCTTACCCTAACTTTTCTATTGCTACTCTACCGCTACTTTGCCTTTATTCCTTAATATCTATACGGTAGAAGTCTCTTACTTCTATCTCGCTCGTAAACTCCGTAATAATTAGGAGACGCTTTGCCTACTTGCCTCTTCCTCGGCGACCGCTTTCCTCGATTATTTCGTATAAATTATCGTATATATATTCTCGTCCTACCCGCTATAGGGTAAAACCTACGTTACTAATTACTAGACGAAGCTTTTAGTCCCTATTCTTACGTATAGCTTTCCGTCGCTCTATCGATGCCTGCCGGTATTCGAGACGGCGTTTCGTATATAAACGTTTAGCACTTAATACCCTTTATTCCTCTCGGTAGGCCGTTATTACGGCTATAAACGACGTATAAACTTAGTAGAAGATTAACTTTATCTTCTTTTTCTCCGTCTTATCCCAAGTGGTTTATAACTTAGCTATCTTCGTCTAAATAGCGCATAGATTAGCTATATCTCCGGATATTATTACCGGCACCTATAATTTTATTAGCGATTGCATCTCGACTAAAAGGGGAACGAAGAGCTTATAGGCTCGTAGAGGTTACCGCGCGAGTTATATTAAATACATCGGCTTAATCGCGTATCCTCCTATATATAATATAGTTCGACTATAGTAGTATCGTCCTTGTTATCGCTAAACCCTTATATACTGCTATTAAGGCACTTAATATAGTATAGCTCGGTGATATAGCACCCTTTCGCCTTACGACTTTTTATATTCGCGGCCTTCTTGCCTTTTTTCTTAGGCGACGTCCCTTTTTAGATATTCCTTTTATCGATAGTATCTCCTCTAGTATTCGCTTTTATGTCTTTATCTCCGTCGTCTTTACTAGATAACGAAAATATTTCGGATTTAATAACCGCTAGCGTTATACGCTTTATATTCGCGTAATCTTCTTAAAACTCTACTACTATAGGGTTTTTTATGCTTATAAAGGGTCCCTTAAACAATTAACGAAAGGGTTAATCGTCGGCTTTTTCTTTTAATAAAGATGTTAATTTCTCTAAGGCATCTCGTATATTCTTCTCGGTAAGGAGTCGTTCTAATAGGGTGGTTTTCTCTCCGCGTGTCTTCTTTAGCTTTATCTCTTCCTATGCTATCGCGACGGCGTCCTTAATTAATACTCTATTTACGGATAGCTTTAGGACTTAAGCAATAACTAAAGGGCCTATCGGCTAAATATTATCCGTCTGCTTTCCTCTCTTTTAAGGTATCTATACCGTTCCGCTTACCGTTCGCTTAAGAGGCATAGCGTTAAACTAATTCGGAATATGCTCGTTAGATTTAGAATATATTCGTCTAATTCCGAATATACTTCTCTATAAGATCTTAATATAGTTATATAATAAGAGAAGAAAAGAAAAAAATCTTTATATATAAAGAGCAGCACTCTATTATAGTTCGCTAACTATACGTAGGCGACTAGCCCCCTATTGCGTAGTAACTATTATAACGCGTAAATAATACGATAATTATTATAATATATATAATAATAACTATCGTCGTTAATTTTTATACTACGTTTAATCCTATTTTAGTCCTATTTGCTATTACGACTTTATTTATACCTAAAGCTATCCTAGCGTCTAAGGCGTCCGCCTTAGAAGGGGGGGATAATTATAACGCAGCTACCCGCGCAACTATAGAGCCGGGAGATAAGGATATATATACGATAGATAATGCATTTTAGCTCGGGGACTATTCGGCTATTAGTCGCTAACTAGTCCCCGATAACCCCTCTCGAGGCCTAAGGGTATATCCCTAAGGCTCCGATATATCTTAGAAGAGGGGCAAGCTTTAGTCTTACTACGAGAGGGCAACCGTATTGCAATAAAGGATTATTCGTACTTTTAACTTTCGTTCCTACCTTCCTAAACGTACCTCTAGTCTGTCTTCTTATAATACCTTTGCGCGTGGTTAATAACTTTTAGCTTTACGGTTTTAATCTTAGCTGCTTAACCCTTCTATTATAGTAGCAAACTTCTATCGTATTATAGGGTTAACTTCGCGCCGTTAAAGTCTATAGATTGTCTAGCAGTTATTAGAGTTTTCGGTTTAGCTCTAAATTATGCTTTCTAAAGCTCTTTTTCTTCGTAGTCCGAAAAACTCTAAGTCCTAAGCATTAACGTATCGTCTATCTATATGCCGATAATTCTAAAAGGTATAGGAGGGCTATAGTTAGAAATAAGCAAGCATACGTCGTATGTTAAATAAGCTATATTAAGCTCTTAGATATAGTAACTATAGTATATATTAAACTAATATAGTCCGGATTCCGCAATGCCGTATAAAGGTCTAATTATACGGATAATTATGCCTTCCGGATACTTCTTTACTAGTTTAGCGGGTAGAGCTATTAGGATTATTCGAGATAACTCTATAGTAGCCTAAGGATATGCTTAGGTAATGTCTTATAAAGACAATATTATTCCGTATTCTTTAAGCATTCCGGCTGTAATTACTATAATTAAACGTTAACTAACTCGCTAGATTATTAGCGACTATATAAGTATAGATGTCTTCTTAATATTACTATATCCTTAGATTATTAGTCTTGACTTTTCGTATAGTTTAGTATTACGTCCTTTAACCTCTTTAACTATCCGAGAACGGAAGATTCGATATCCTCTATATTTTTCTTCGTTATATTATTCGAAACTAAACATACTACGAATAACTAGGTCGTTAATCTCTTTTATATTAGATTCTTTAAATAAGTCACCGGGTATTATAATTACGCTATCGGCACGAAGTTTAAGTATAAGATCGTATGTATTAACCTCTTTCTTAGCTAGGAATTGCTAATTCTTTAGTTTATTTTTCGCACTAGGTAGGCGACTACGTTTTCAGGGCATACGAGGAGGTTTTTATATAGTTTTATATTCTTCTATTAGTTTTTATCTTAAGAATTATATTCCGGTATATCTGCTAGGAGTTCTTTTAATAGTAGTACCGATTTTTCGTCTCGGAAGTATAGTTATATATATATTAATCTAAATACTTATAGTCTATTAATAGTGTTAATTATCACATTATAGCCTTTAATTACTGCGATTTTAAATAGACCTTACTAGCCGTTCTTTTCTCTTTAGACATAGACTTTACTTTATAGTAGAAGATTAAGAATCTCTTTTATTAATAGTCTGTTTCGGCTGTAAATAGCATCTTTAATTCGTCTTTCTACAGAGATTTAGCGAAGCAATTTTATAGCCTTTTGCATAGCTATAGCTCTCTATATTATTGTTATAGAAGGGGGTAATTCCTATGTAATCTAAGGGTAAGCACTAAAAACTAATAATATAGGAACTAAACTATTAGGACTAGCTATATTATTAATTGCCTTAACTACTATTTAAAGGATGGCTTTAGCTAATGTTACGTTCTTAATTTCCTCTTAAAGAATACTAAATGTTTGTTTAAGTAGTCTATAATATTATTTAATCTTTCCGATAGATTAGTAGGCTTTAACTAGAACTTGCTTATACGTAATCCCTATTACTTTCGCTTCGTTTCGGAATTTATTAGAAGCAAAATTCGTTCCTACGTCGTATTTAATAATATCTAGCGGACTAAGATATATATCAATCTATAACGCACGTAGTATCTCCTACGCATCTTTAGCGGATATTAATAAAAGGAATCTTACTGCTTAGAATAAAGTTACTAAATCTACTACGTATAGCACTAGTCGTTATAGGTTTCCGAGGTATATAACGTTAATAATAATCTTATAGTTGAATTCTCGATTATCTTATAGTATAAATTTAAATCGTCTCGGAGCCTAAGAGTATATTTAGCATTAGTAATAAAATTTAGAAATAGTTTTAAGTCTTCTAATTAAGACATTATTATATCCTGCTTATCGTAGTAGATAATATAGTCTTATAACTACGGGATGTCTAAACCGATAATAGAGTATTCGGATCTTAACCTCTATAAGGAAGTTAATAGATTCCTTATCTTTAGAAAGAAAGAACTATAGATATCCCTATTTTCGTATTATAGGAACTACGCCTCGACTAATAATTATGTCTATTATATTATTAAAGTATACACCTAGTCGGTCTATATCGGCTAAAGAGAGTAAGAAAGGCATAGGTGTCTTTAGTACGTGAAAAGTAATCCTTCTAATTAGTGTTTTAAGGGCAATAGAACTAAGTGAGTTAATAGCATTTCTACTACTAAACTTAATAAAAGCTTATCCTACCGTCGATTTATCGATAGTAATAGAAGGGTCTTCTTTCTATAGGGCAATATACTAGTTAAATCCGGCTATTAATACTTTTACTACACCTATATTAACTATAATGCCTTAGAAGCGTGTCTTAGAGTATCTTTTATTAATAATAAACTAGTTAAATATAGTAATAGCTTCTTATTTACTATATAGGTCTTCGCTAGTAAGCCGATATATAAAGGCTTATTAGCAAATTATCTAACTAGCTTGCTATTATCCTATAAAGTTATCGTCGTCTCTTAAGCAAGATTTATTATTAAATTCTTCTGCTATATTATCTATCTCGTAACCTTTATATTATATTACGTAGGTTATAAAACCTATTGTTAGGATATTTGTAAAGTAGTATTATACGATATACTAGTCCTTTAATTTCTATCGTTCCTCGGGTATATATTTAGTTAACTAGCATCCTTATTTTCTATATATAAAACACTTCTTAGTCTATAGACGATTGCCGTAGTTGCCTCTATAGCTACTACGGGCTTAGGACCCTGCTTATAATCTAGTAGCTAATAGGGAGTATCCTCTACGGAATCCTCCGCGGAATCCTCTATAATTAAATAATCGGCTATAGTTTCGTCCTCCTCGTCCTTAATATCTATATCTACCGCGGTTATTATTATTATATCTCCGATCCGTATAGAATGTTTAGTTATACGGGTCGTAGTTATTATCTTTAGTGTCTTAGTTATTAGACTAATGTTCTTAGATAAATTAGTTAGATAAACCGCGAGATAGGTGTATTTACAACGAGGATCTTAGGTCGGCAAAAAGTGCTTCGGCATTAGTTAAGGGTTTAAATAGAGCGTACTCTAGTTCGGGAACTCCTCTATATATATTAATAAGTGTGGTTCGTAAGGGAAGATCGCCTGTAAAGTCTTTACCGAGTGCCTATTAGTAAAGTTGCAATTTGTCGAATAAAGCTTAAAGGATTTTATGCAATAGCTTAGCCGGGTATTCTCCTCGCAACTTATAGAAGGTCGTTATTGTCTAGTCTATATAATAATATACGTAATTAACTTCCGTATTAAAGTGTCTTTTAATTATATCGTATGCCTTTCTAAATATCGCTGTCTAGTTAATATATTAAATATAATAAGTTTACGTATATCCTACGAGGATTCTAGGGAATAAAGCATAGAACTAACTTAGTTTAATTTATAGGTTATAGCATAAGTTTATAAAAACCTAAAGTTTATCGTTAAGTAAGTTATATAGTTCTTTAGTATAGTTTTTATCTTTTGTCTAAAGCTTAATAAAGCGTTATTAGATATCTATATTAGCGATAGCATTTAGAATATTGTCTAAAGGAAGTCTTATATATGCCTCTAATAGAATAGGGTTAGAATTGCTTAGCTATTTAGTTATCGCCGTAGAATCCTAGTCCGTTAGATTTATAAAGATATCTAGACGATTAAATCGGTATAATATTAGGTAAATAGTTATACCCGGAATATTAGTGTTAAATAGCTATTGTTTATATAGAACTATCGGCTATTGCCTATATAGAATAGTCCCTCTTAAATCGAACTATAAAACCGTTAAAAGTATGTTAGACGTTTATAGTATCTTTAGAACGTTTGTTATAGTCTATAGTATCTCCGGAACGTTTGCTATAGATACTGCTTTTTCTATTAGAACTGCTTCTAATAGTTAGAAGGGGGCTATTCTAGCGGTAAGAGGCGTAAAAGGATATATTATGTTTTTTATCTCTATTTTCTTAGTGTATTCCTCCGTGCTATTGTTAAATTTCTATATTATTATATCTTCTATAGGCTATTCTAATAGTTTCTTAAGTGCTTATAATATTAGAAAGATCGTTATATAGGATATATTACTACGACCGGTATATATTCCTCGTTTCCTTATTAGAACTTTTAGCGCTTGTTTATAGTCTACGTATATTAGACCCTATATATTCGCTATCTATCCTTAGAAGTAGTCTTAGAAGTATAATAAGATCTCGTTTCCTTAAAAATCGATCGACGCTTCGTAAAGGGCAATAAACTTAGCGACAGATATTATAATCGCAATACCGTTATTTTCGTCGGGTTTAATATTGCTATCCTAATATTTTACGTTAATATATAGAAAAAGGGATCGGTAGATAGTTATGCCTTCTATCTATTCCCTAAGAGTCTCCTTTATAGTGTCGGATAAAGGACTAATAGGTTAATATATTAAAGTTATAATACGTGCTTATTTTTTACGCGGTTTATCGGTGTATTTATAGGGTTCTTTACAAAAAAATTATCGTTCGGCGTTATTAACGCACTTTCTGCTAGTGCTACTCTTCTTTTTCTAAAGCGGTAATCGGTTAGCAAAAAGTTTAAAGAAGAGCTATACGTAGCCCCTAAGGGCGAGCTAGACTTAGAAGGTAAAGTCTTCTTATTCTTAGCATAGTTATCCTTCTCTAAGTGTATAGAATAGGATCGTTAAGCGGAAGCCGTTTAATAAAGATCTATAATACGTTTAAAGGATATAGAACTATCTCGTCTACCTTACTATCTATAATTAAGCCTTATAATCACTAATTAGTATTAGTAGGTATCTTAAATATAAATGCAAATATAAGTCTAATAGTCTTATTAGAATTATTAATACCTATCTAGCTAAGGGCTATACTATCTTCTTTATAGATAAGACTAGAGAAGGGTTAGAGCTACTATCCGGGAAGCTTCGGTAGCTAAGAATAGAAAGAGATTTGTAAATAGAATGTAAAGATAGATACGTTAGTCGGGGAAGACCTTCCGCGGACGGATGTATCTATCGGGACGACTATAAAAGTCTATAGAAGGAAGTAGAATTCTATCTATAGAATTTACCTTAGAAGGGAAGTCCTTCTACCGTAGAATTCTATCTATAGAATTTACCTTAGAAGGGAAGTCCTTCTACCGTAGAATTCCATTGGAATTCTATCTATAGAATTTACTTTAGAAGGGAAGCCCTTCTATCGTAGAATTCTATCTATAATTCCTATACTTACCGTAATTAAAATAGGTATTACCTTAAGACGTAGTAGTAAAAGACGATAAGGCGGTATCGTTAGCGGGGTAGACGGTAATATCCGTAGTTTAAGGGTCGGCAATAACGATGCCGGGCGGTGTAGAAAGTATAGAGGCAGATAGCTAGGATAGGCTCGGCTTAACTATTTCTATAGTAGCCGGCTTATTCCCTATAGCCTTATTAACTCGCTAAGTCTAGTAGGGCGAGGCCTCTTACGTACGAATAGACGTAGAGGGCTTTCTATATATATCCTCTACGGGCTAGCGAGCCTATTCGCTAGCTAATAACACTAAGCGTTCGATTAACGCTATGCCGTAGAGGGTCGCGATATTAAGGCTTAGTTAAGCCTAAATACGTAGGAGATTATTGCGAAGGTGCTAAATTATGATTTTTCACACGCCCGCGCTCCTTTTCTTAATATCTAGGAGGTTAAAGAACGCATCCTTAATACGCTAGGCGAAGTTAAGAAGGGCTTCGTCCTTAACTAAGGCTAACTATATATAGATAGCTAATAGAGCATTAAGGGCACTATAGTCCTAAAGCACGGTAAAAATACCCTTAAGAAGGAGCAACTAACTAAGGTAACGAACGTTAACCTAGTAGGCAATATAGCTAAAATCTCCGGATAGCTCATTAACTATATAAGCTAGCTATAGGTTATAGGGGATTTAGCCTACGACGAGGGTAGACTATATTAGCTATAATTTCTATAGCACGGTATAGTCTGCCCGGTAGAGCTTCTACTTAGGCTTTAGGATTACTTTATTCCTATTATTATAAACCTCTTTGTTAACCTCGTAGGCTGCCTTAGCCTATAGCTATATATTCTTAATAAAGGCCTTCGTAGAGACGTTAAAAAAGGCATCGTACGGCACGTATTATAGGCAGTCGAAGTTAATATAAAGGCGGTGCCCTTATTCTTAGTAAGCGTATTAGTCACCGGTGCCTTCCTTAATATACGGGAAGACGATAAGTTGCCCTAGCTAAGGCTACTTACGTTATTATCCCGGCTATTATACCGGCTATTCGCGCTATCGCTAGTACGCCTATTGCTCTTAAAGAAGGGATTATTAGTAACGCTCGTCGCTAGTTATAGCAGCGGGCGGTCGAGCAGTAGTATCTGCCGGAGGGGTAGTAGTAGTAGTCGGCGGAGTTATAGTCGGCGGAGTTATAGTCTACGGCGAAGAGGGCAATAGGGTAGACTTAGTAACTAAGGGAACGGGAATAAGAGCCGATAGACTATTAGGTTAAGTAGGGGATAAACGAGGCGGCTGCTAAGCAGCGAGGATGTTAAGAATGCGCTTAATATCCTTACGCTAATTACGAAGGTCTTCGCGCTAAGCAAGGAGATTAGTGCGTTAAGTAAGAATCTTAGCGCGCATGCTTTAGTTAAAATCGCTCTATTTCTATAGATGCTAGTTAGTCTATTTGCCTAGGTTTACGATAGTTTTGCCTTTGTCTAGCTCTAGGTCTTGCTCTTGCTTTCGGGAGCTAGGGCCCGCTATAGTAGCCTCGCGAGAACGAGTCTCGTAAAGTAATTAGCTCCTTACCTCGTCGTTAGAATAGGGAGAGCCCGGGGGGAATGCTCCTATAATATTCGATATATTGCTAGATTAAGTCGGGGGTAGTATTTATTATAGAGTTATTACGTTGCGTTTGCTATAGGTTAGTAGGAATCCGATTTCTAAAGAGCTAAGGGTAACTCTTTAAAAATACGTATTTTTAAGGCTTTTAGTCCTCGGAATAGCTATATAAAGACCTTATAGCTTCGCGTTGCGTAGTTATAAGGAAGCTACGTTAAGGTTATATTCTATATATTAATTAATTATCTAGAGGTTGTAGGCGCGTAGGGTTTTTAGGGAAAACCCTATGCGGTGCGCTGACTAATGCGCCTACACCAATAGGATCCTCATGCGTGTCAATGTCTACTCTATTCGTTATGTACGGAGCGATGGAGGAGGTGGGACGTTTCCATAAAGGATACTAATGGACTTGGGGCCAAGGCGGTATAGCAAGACGTATGTATGTACGAAGTATGTATGTACGTATTCGTACATACATACATACGAGAGTGCGCAGACTCCATGTCCTCGGTACGGATACCTACAGTGTGTCGGTACGGCAAGGCACTCTGTGGCGTGTACCCTCGGAGTCCGATCGGGTCTCTGTGGCTTAGCTGCATATCCCCCCACCGAACCGCCCCGGTGCATTGAGCCGGGAGCGGCGGGATCCGTCATAGCGTTGTTGGGTGGGAGGCGCCGATGGATCGACGGATGACGGACAACGGTCATGTGTGACTGACGAGCTTTTCACAAGGCGTGCTTCCTTTTCATTAGCCGCGGACGGCGCGCACCGGCCGCAGGGCTCGGCCCTAGCTCCCGGTGGCCTCGGATAATGGCTCTCTCTCTCTCTCTCCCTCTCTCTCTCCATATCTTTTTATCTTTTTGTCATTCTTCCTTGTCATCCTCTCCTTGTCATTCTCTCCTTTTCAACAAGGGGTCATGTAATATTCTCGCAGATACATACATATGTACGAACCGTCCTCGCTGCTTCGAGCACAGAGGTGGACCTTGTGCAGTCTGGCACGAACCTGTGACCCAACACCCGCATCATGGATCCATCTTGTTGCTTTTTGAACCCGTGTGTGTACATACATAATAGTCTCGGCCATGACGCAGCGACCTCGGACAGACGTCTTTTTCCTTTCCTCCTTCCACTTCCCCTCCTTCCCGACTCCCCCCCCCGCCCGCTCTCTCCTTTCCATAACTCAAGCTTGCCGGTTCGCGCAGGACCGCCTGCCATCTCGACTCGTGCCGCCCAGTCTTTTTTGCTCGTGTGGCGGGACCATCTGCCGTCGTCCGTCGCGTTTCCAAAGTCGTGTTTCGTGTTTCCGTCGACCTATTCGCAGTCTCTTCTGAAGATCCCCGAGGAGGCTCCCACGACGTCGACGTCGATTCACCGTTTGCCTCCGCCGCACATACATCGTACATACACCGTCGGCACGTGTGAGCGAAGAGTGCGTGTGAGCGAGCAGGACCATGGCGGCTGCCGAGTTGCCGGCCACGGCCGTGCGACGTTCCACCTCGGAGGAGGACACGACCGATGTCGAGCGAGAAGCCGGCCTCGTCGACGGCTCCGTCAAGCCCCATGATGAAGAGATTACGGCGACGACCGGGCCCCGGGACAAGGAGGATCGGGTCGGCCCCGATCAAGACCCGCCGGCAGCGGCAGAGGCCGGGACCGGCTCGGCCGAGAGCGGGCGCGAGGGCGTCGAGACGTTCCTCGTCATGCTGGCCCTCTGCCTGGCCCTCTTCCTGGCGGCGCTCGACATGACCATCATCACAACGGCCATCCCCACCATCTCGAGCCACTTCGACTCGAGCCTCGGCTACGTCTGGATCGGCAGCGCGTACCTGCTCGGCAACGCCACGTTTGTGCCGGCGTGGGGCAAGATTTCGGACATCTTCGGCCGCAAGCCCGTGCTCATCGCGGCCGTCGTCATCTTCTGGATCGGCAGCCTGCTGTGCGCCGTCAGCACCAGCATGGGCATGCTCATCGCGGCGCGCGCCGTGCAGGGCGTTGGCGGCGGCGGCACCATTGTGCTGCCCAACATCTGCGTCTCGGACCTCTTCTCGATGCGGCGGCGCAGCCTCTTCTTCGGCATCCTCGGCTGCGTCTGGGCCGTGGCCTCGGCCGTCGGGCCCGTCCTCGGCGGCGTCTTCACCACCAAGCTGTCGTGGCGCTGGTGCTTCTACATCAACCTCCCGCTCGGCGGCGTCGGCCTCGTCATCCTCGTCTTTGTGCTCAAGCTGCACAACCCGCGCACCCCCGTGCGCCAGGGGCTCGCCGCCATCGACTGGTTCGGCAGCCTGCTCGTCATTGGCGGCACGCTGATGCTGCTCTTTGGCCTCGAGTCGGGCGGCGTCCAGCATCCGTGGAGCTCGGCCGTGGTCGTCTGCCTCGTCGTCTTTGGCGTCGTGGCCATTGGCCTGTTTGTCGTGTACGAGGCCTTTGTGGCAAAGTTCCCGCTGATGCCCGTCTCCCTCTTCCGCCAGCCGACGAGCATCGCCGCGTTTGGCATCGCCTTTACCCACGCATTCACCTTTATGAGCGGCAGCTACTGGCTGCCGCTGTACTTCCAGGCCGTCCTGGGCGCGTCGTCGCTGCTGTCGGGCGTCTACCTGCTGCCCTTTGTGCTGTCCCTGTCCCTGTCGTCGGTGGCCACGGGCGTCGTCATCAAGAAGTCGGGCAACTACAAGCTCATCATCATGGCCGGCCTGCTCGTCATGACGCTCGGCTTCGGCCTCTTGATCGGCCTGGGCGACGACGGCAACTGGGCCAAGATTGTCATGTTCCAGATCATCGCGGGCGCGGGCGTCGGCCCCAACTTCCAGGGCCCGCTGCTGGCGCTGCAGACCAACGTGGAGCCGCGCGACATTGGCGCGGCCACGGCGAGCTTCGCCTTCCTGCGGCAGCTGGGCACGTCCATCTCGGTGGCCGTCGGGGGCGTCATCTTCAACAACGAGATGCAGAAGCAGCGCGACGCCCTGAGCCGGAGCATCGGGCCCGAGCTGGCGGCCAAGTTTGGCAGCTCGGACGCGTCGGCGAGCGTCCAGGTCGTCGGGACTCTGCCCGAGCCCGAGCGGGCCGTGGTGCAAAACGCTTACTGGAGGGCGCTGCAAAAGATGTACATTGTCTACACGTGCTTCATCGTCGCCGGCTTCCTCATCAGCTTCTTCATCAAGCAGACCAAGCTGAGCAAGACGCACACGGAGCACAAGACGGGGCTGACGACGCTCAAGCATCGCAACGAGGGCGACCCGAGCGAGGAGACTCGGGAGAGCAAGGGGGGGTTGGGGGAGAAAAAGGGAAATAAAAAGGGGGAGAAAAGTGGGGAGAGCATGGAGAGGCATGGACGGAGCTAGAGGGCCGTCCAACCGAGACGGCGAGCATGGATGGCGTTAGAAGATTGTCAACCAAAACTAGCGTGTGTCGCGTCTGTGAGGCGGTTTAACGCGGCGCGACAACAGGCAAGGCGTAGACTACCGGAATTGAAGCCTTTTTCTGCATATTCTCCAATTCAACTTGGATGGTCGAATCACGGCGGAATAACTGCGATTGATTTTTTGGTGCGTCGTCGAGCGGGTGGCTTGGTTGCCACGGTGACGACGCGAGGCGCACCCTGTTGACCGCCACAGAGGCTTGGTTCACCGCCAAGGGAACCCGGTCACCTCCTTCCCGCGGCCAGAGATTTATGCAACACCTCCAAAACAGCTGCATCCTTTTTTCCATCCCGCTCGCCAGCCTCGCTCGCCTCCTCCTTTGCATCCTCTACCGCCATCTCAATCGGGAAGCCTCGCGTGTCCTCTGACAGGGCAAGGTTCCCCGAGGGCCAACAACAACATCACCAGTCGCGCTGGCTTCCCGACGAACGACGCGCGCCGATCGCGAGCTCGGCCGCCCGGCCATGGGGAGCGGCATCCGCGCCGGCGCCTCGAGCCGTGCCAGCGCCAGGCCCGCCGCCGTCCGGGCTTCCTCGACGACGACGACGGGCCGCCACGCGTCGGCCCTGGGCAGCCTGCGCGCCGCCGCCCTCGATCGCAGCGGCGCCGTGTCGCCCGCCGACTCTGCCTCGACGTCGGGCATCAAACGCAAGGCGCGCGACCTCGAGTCGGACGCCGGCGTCGGCGAGGAGACCAACATCAACGTCGTGGTGCGCTGCCGCGGCCGCAACAAGCGCGAGGTCAAGGAGAACAGCACCGTCGTCGTCCGCACCGATGGCGTCAAGGGCAAGCTCGTCGAGCTGTCCATGGGCGCAAACTCGCTCAGCAACAAGACGTACAACTTTGATCGCGTCTTCTCCCCCGCCGCCGACCAAAACATGGTCTTTGACGACACGGTCAAGCCCATTCTCGAAGAGGTCAGTGCCTGTGCCTGTGTCCAGAGCCTCGTGAGCTGACGACGCCCAGATGCTCGCCGGCTACAACTGCACCATCTTCGCCTACGGCCAGACGGGCACCGGAAAGACGTACACCATGTCGGGAGACATGGAGGAGACCATGGGCATGCTCTCGGACGAGGCCGGCATCATCCCCCGCGTCCTCCAGCAGCTCTTCAACAAGCTCGAGCGCGACGACACGGAAAACTGCGTCAAGTGCTCCTTCATCGAGCTCTACAACGAGGAGCTGCGCGACCTGCTGTCCGTCGAGGAAAACGCAAAGCTCAAGATCTTTGACGACGTGTCGCGCAAGGGCCACGCCGGCACCATCATCCAGGGCATGGAGGAGAAGCACATCAACAACGCACCCGAGGGTATCAAGGTGCTCCAGGACGGCAGCTTGAAACGCCAGGTGGCGGCCACAAAGTGCAACGACCTCAGCTCCCGCAGCCACACCGTCTTCACCATCACCGCCTACGTCAAGAAGACCAACGAGCACGGCGTCGACGACTTTGTCAGCGCCGGCAAGCTCAACCTCGTCGACCTGGCCGGCAGCGAAAACATCCAGCGCTCGGGCGCCGAGAACAAGCGCGCCGCAGAGGCCGGCCTCATCAACAAGTCGCTGCTCACCCTCGGCCGCGTCATCAACGCCCTCGTCGACCGCGGCGCCCACATCCCCTACCGCGAGTCCAAGCTCACGCGCCTGCTGCAGGACTCGCTGGGCGGACGCACCAAGACGTGCATCATCGCCACCATATCGACGGCCAAGAGCAACCTCGAGGAGACCATTTCCACCCTCGACTACGCCTTTCGCGCCAAGAACATCCGCAACAAGCCCCAGCTCAACCCCATGCTCAACAAGAAGATGCTCCTCAAGGACTTTGCCAGCGAGATTGAAAAGCTCAAGAGCGAGCTCATCTCGACGCGCCAGCGCAACGGCGTCTACATGTCCAACGACATGTACGAGGAGATGACGGCCCAGAGCGAGTCCCGCAGAATCGTCCTCGACGAGCAGGCGGCCAAGATTGAGACGCTCGAGACGAACCTGCGCAACAAGGTCCAGGAGCTCTTCTCCCTCAACACGTCCTTTCTGGGCGTGCGCAAGGACCACGAGGGCACAAAGAGCCTGCTCGACGACACAAAGTGCGTGCTCGACAAGACCGAGATTGTCCTGACGGCCACGCGCGCCGCCCTGGCCGAGGAGACGCACCTGAGAAGGGCGCACGAGCAGACCGAGGAGAAGCTCACCGAGATTGGCGGCGAGCTCATCGGCAAGCTCAACAGGACGGTGCACGACGTCGGCGGGCTCCACGCCAAGAACAAGCGCAAGTCGGACCTGCAGTCGCTCAACCGCGCCGCCTGGAGCACCTCGCAGGCGCAGGTGGCCGACGTCACCTCCATGGTCGAGCGCCGCGTGCTCGAGTTCCAGGACGAGCAGCTCGAGCACATTGCCAGCGTGTCGAGGCGCATGGGCGACTTTGTCGGCGAGGAGCTCGGCAAGCTGTCGGCCACGCAGGCCTTTCTCGACGAGCACCTCGGCGTCTTTGTGGATTCCAGGCGCCAGATGCTGGAGCAGCGCCAGAGGTCAAAGGACGACATGGACGACGTCTTGGAGGACATCAAGGCCATCCGCGACAGCGTCAAGGAGAAGATGGGCGAGAGCCTGCGCGTCATCTCGCACGCCGCCGACAAGATGTCGGCCGACGTGCTGCAGGAGCTGACCAGTCTGCACGGCACGGTAAGTCCAGCGAGGTCCAGCGACGGGCCCCCGCGGAATCACGCGCTGACGTTTGCGCAGTTGCACAACTCGTACAGCTCTCTCGGCAAGGACTTCAAGTCCATCTTCGAGGACCTCGTCAGGCACATGACGGCCCAGCGCAGCGAGGCAGACACTCTGCGCCGCCAGCTGCAGAGCGCCACGAGCGCCGCCGTGCTGCAAAACGCGAGCTTGGCCACGCGCGTCCAGGACGCCTTGGACGAGGAGCGTCGACAGGCCGCCGAGGACCGTCAGAAGCTCATGGCGCAGATTGCCTCGCTGCTTAACGCGCAGGTCGAGTCGCAAGAGGCGCGCATGTCGGAGCGGGCGTCGCAGATGCAGAAAACAATGGCCGACTCGAGCCTCTCCCTCGAAGGCGCCGTCGCCCACTACGGCCAGGGCATGGAGACGTGGGACGAAAAGGAGGGCCGGCTGCTCGACGACGTCAGGAAGTCGCGCGACCAGCTCAAGCTCAAGCTCAAGGACGACTGGACGGCGGCCAGCGAGCAAAGCACGACGATCCAGAACACGGCCAAGTCGGTCCACGCGGAGACGGCGCGTCTCGTCGACGAGCGGGCCGAGGACCTGGACGCCCAGATGGAGGCGCTCGACGACTTTGTCGGCCGGGCCAGGTCGGAGAACGCGAGCCATCACGAGACTCACTCGCAGTCTGTCCAGGCGCTGTCCAACACGGTGGAGCAGTCGTTTGGCAACATCTCGGCCCACTTCAAGGCCACCTTTGACCGGGTTAAGAACCTGGGCGAGGACATGGAGCTGGACGCGGCCGACATGCAGGACGGGCTCGAGCCCCTTGACATGCACGTGTGCCAGCCGCTGGCCAACCTGCGCGAGGCCGTGACGTCGACGTCGCTGCACGAGTACCAGCCCACGGGCGAGACGCCGCAAAAGACGCTCTACACGTATCCCACCAAGCTGCCCCGGACCAAGCCGCGCGGCACGCTCATGTCGAGGATTAACGAGGCGTCGCCGTTGCGCGACGACGACGGTCACGACGACGACGACGACGGCACAGAGCTCGAGGACAGCATCCTGGCGCCCCCCGAGGTCCGCAAGATGGCGTCACCCCGCTCGCGCGCCCGACGGCCGTCCCACGCCGCCAGCCCAGAGGCCAACCAGCTGAGCATGAGCCTCCGCGAGGTGAGCGCCAACGTGGGGGCGGCGTCCATGGCCAGCCTGACGGTGGCCGGCCTGTGCTTTGACGGGCGCGCCGGCGCCGCGTCCGTGCCGGCCGACATGGCGGTGCCCATTGTCAAGAGGACGCGCGCGAGCCTTAAGAAGCAGGGGGCCGGCGCGGCGCTGGGCGTGGCCCAGGGCAGGGAGAACCTGCCGCCGACGGCGGATGCCTTTTCGCAGAGCTCGTCGAGGCGCAAGAGCCCGCGGCACAAGTGAGGGGGCATCGGCGGGCTTGGCGGCGTCTTTGCCGTTGCCGTCACCTCCGTCACCCGTCACCCGTGTGTGTCTTGGGGACCCGCGTCTCGGCAATGGCACTACAGAAGGAATGGTGCCTTGGACTCTTGTTTGTAACAGGCAAAAGAGCTATGGTTGCAGAGTTGCCGTGTATTAGATAGATACCCCCCTTTGTCTTTGACGAGGACTATTGAATTTGCGTCTTTTCCTGCATACACACGCAGGGGGGGAGGACGAGAAGAAGCGGCTATAGGAACGTGGAGCGGTCCATGACCAAGAATACCAGTCCAACCAAGTGCTGTGCCTCCATCGCCTTCTACGCCGTGACGAGAGCCTTAGCCCGACTCGTCCACTCGACGAGGCACCCAGCATCGTCATGGTAAGGACTGCCACGGCCCTCGGCCTCACAATGCTCACCGTCACGGCTAAGGAGCGACCTTCTTCCGGATCGCCAGCGGCGCCTTACGCCGCACGCCGTCGCCTGGCCAGCTGCGGGACACGGCAATGGGGCGCAGGAAGCCGTCGACGTGCACGGCGCCGAACACCTCGTCGTCGGCGTCGGCGTCGGCGTCGGCGTCGGCATCGGCGTTGGCATCGGCATCGGCGTCGGCGTCGGCGGCGCCGCGCGGGTGCACGAGCTGCATGTGGCGGCGCAGGTTGTAGCGGCGCGTAAAGCCCCTGGTGGCGCGCTCGCACGAGGCCACGGGGCAGTAGGCCAGCCCGGCAGAGGAACGCGAGGCAGAGGCAGAGGCAGAGGCGCTCGGGGCCGAGGCGGCGCAACTTTGGCGGCCCCGGGGAGCAGGCCTTGAGGCGAGGGAGGCGAGGCGGCGCTGCAAGAGCGTGGGGCCGGCGTCGTCTTCGGATTCGTCCGACGAGGAGCATGACGTGGCAGCACCGGAACCTGCAAAGGGGCGGATGTGCTCGGGTCGGTATTCGAACTCGGTCGTCGGCACATGGGCCGCGCGCGAGGCCGGTCTCTCGTCGAGGCGCCGGATCAGCATGCCCTCGCCTAGGAGGCGGCAACAGCGCTTGGCCGTCCGCTTGACGACGTCCTCGGAGAAGCCCGCCAGCGCAGCCGCGCCTACGACGTCGCTCCAGTCCCGGAGCCTTAACCGTCGCAGCTTGGCCTCGATGTTGCTGCCGCCTTCGTCTTCGCCCTCGGTGGCCGTCTCCCCGTGCAGGCCCGACCTCTCGTCCTCGCTCGCCGCAGCGGCCTCCTCCTCCTTGACGCCGGCGGCGCGCGTGTTGTGGAGGATGGTGAGGGTGCGGTCGAGCTGGCCGATGATGTGGCCGACGCACGGGTCGAGGAGCTTATAGGACAGATCGTCGTTTGCCGACACGACGGGCTCGTAGGTCGGGGAAGCTGCCCGCTTGGAGCGTTTGGCTGGCTGCCCATGGTCCTCGTCCTGGCTGGAGCGGCCCGAGTCATCGTCAGTCTGCACATTCCTGTCCTCGTCGCCCGACTCGGCGCGGGCAGACATGGGCGGCGACGACGGGAGAGAATCCGGGTCGTGGCCGACGTCGGCCTCTGTAGCAGCATCAGCAGCACACGTCTGTACCGGGAGACTCCGTTTTCTCTTGCGGACGCGCTCCGTTGCGAGGCGCAGAATCGTGGCCCCGAGCTCCTCGTGTAGTTCAGACCGCGGCAGCCTCGGGTCCACTCTGCGAAGGGTAGACCGGTCGCCGTTGTGCTTCTTTCCGTTGTGCTTTTTGCCATTGCGCTTTTTGCCGTTGCGCTTCTTGCCGTTGTGCTCCTCAATCAGGCCCTCACGCGGCATATGATTCTCCTTCAAGGGCCACGCCGTCCAGGCCTTTGGCGGCGCCCAGACGACATCCCGGCCGCTATCCTATAGCCGTTGTCAGCGCCGCCCGTCCGAAGAGTAGAGGCACATGACTTACCGTCCTGATGGTCAGCGCCCGGGCCGTGTCTGCGCTTCTGCCGGCGCGTTTGAGCGCAAATGTATCGTATAGATGCGGCGCCAAGTCCTGGTTATGCAGCTGCTGCATCGACCGCCACAGCAGCCGCTCCTCCCGCGTGAGTGCCCGCCAGGTTGACGGGGGCCCAGTCCAGCGGTTCGGGCGGTTGGCGTGTAGGTCCTCGGAAATGACGGATGCGATCTCGTCGGTATCCAGGTCCCAGCTTTCCCGTGACTGTGTGCCTTCCATGGTGCTCGCGTAAACGCAGTAATCGCCCAGGAAATTTCATGCGTGTTGTCGTCAAGATTCACCGCCGGGGTTGGGTCGAGTGGGAAAAAAGAGTTGGCTATCTTGAGTGGCTAGGTAGTGTGGCTAGGTAGTGAGTGGCTGTGCGCCAAATTCGGACAAAGGGTCGGCCATGTTACCCGTTGGGAACTAAGGGACGCTTAAGGGACGAAGGCCCTTAGGTCCCAACGGGTACATACTTATCGTTTTCTCTATTTCCCAACACTTTCATACATATTTGCATCGTGGGCAGCGAGTTGAGCCCAGTTATTGTCAGCGCGGCCCAAGACGACATTGCCGTGACCGTCGATGCCGGCATAGTAGCTGTCGCCTACGAGATCCCGGAGGATGTGACTCGTATTCTTGTGTACTTCGTACGCCCAATGACTTTACATCGACCTCATTTCATGGCACAAAAACGTCACCACCCAGTCAATAAACAACAGTTATAGCGACGCCCGAAATCCATCTATGCCTTTCCTCGCGCCTTTTCCTTTTCCAGCCTTCTCCGCTTCGACCGCAGCTTCTGGTCCTCGGCGCTCTTCTTCTTGTTGGTGTACTCCATTTGCTCAAACAGCTTCCTCTTCTTCTTGCTGAGCATGCCCTTGGCCCGCTCAAGCTCCTCCGCTTCGTCGCGCGACTTCTTGGACAAGGCCTTCTTCGCGCCCTCGCGAGCCTTGGTCTTGGCGTCAACCGCCTTGGTCTTGACCGGGGCGCCCGTCAGCTCAGCCTCCAGCTCCTGCTGCCGCAGTGCCACCTCGTCGTTTTCATCCTCGTCGTCTTCATCCTCTTCCGCCTCGTCCTCGTCTTCCGACGGTCCTTCAGACCCGTCGTCTCCACTGCCATGACCCTCGTCTTCATCCTCCGAGCCCGCAACGTCCATGCCCTCGACAGTCTCGTCGGCCTCTCCATCCTCGGCCGCCTCCAGAGCCTCGGCCTCGGTCTCTTGCTCCTCGAGCGGCATCGTCGGGTCGTAGGCGCCCTGCACCTGCTTGACGAATGGGCTCAGGTGGGGGGGCAGCGAGGCTCCAGGGGCATACTCGTGAGGCTCCCTGAGCTCCTGGTCGTTGATGCTGTCCCAGACCCACTGAGGCTGGACGTATATCCGTCCCGGCACTCTCTGGTTGCCCGCGAACTTCTGCAACGTCTGGTTGTCTTGTCCGTCCCCATCCTCCTCCATCGCTGCCTGGACCGGGGGTCGGTCGACGATTTGATGTGTGATTGAAGGGTCCAGCTCATCTGTTGTGAATGCGCCGTCGCCCAGTACCGCATCCCACCCGACGCGCTTGCAGCCAAACGCCTTGAGGAGAAATTCGAGGGCTTGTCGCGGCACCTCACGCGACAGGTAGACAGTCAAGTTTGAAAAGAGGGACCCCTGGCCGTTTCCAGACGTCGGCTGAGGCAAAATGTCACCTCCCTCCGCCGTCGGCTCAAACTTGTCCATGGCTCCGCTCGTCGTGTCCTGCTCCGTCTCGTCGGCGATGCCGGTAGCCTCGCCAGTCTCCTCGTTGTCGCCACTGTTGATGGTCTTCAGGACCTTGTTCACGGCTGCCTGAACCTTGGGGTCAGGCTTATGAGGGGCGTCTTCGAGCTGCTTGGGCTCCTCGGGTGCCACCAGTGACTTGCCCTCGAGGGTGAAGGCGCCCAAATCTGCCGCCTTGTCATCCTTGGTCACGTCGAATTTGGGAGGATACTTGAAGCCAAGAGTTGTGTACAGCCGAAAGTTGACAAAGCCCAGCAGGGTCATGTAGAACTCAACAAAGGTTCCCATGATCCTAAAGTCGATGTCGCCGACGATGCGCTGGTTAAACTTGTACGGCACCAGCCACAGAACGTCCTCGCCCTGGATGTTGGCTTGGTAGTAGATGCCCTTGATGGACAGGAAGGACTTTGTCAGGCTCTTGGAGACAATCAGGTAGTGCTGGAACTCGAGGCATAGTCGCTCGCATCGGGCAATCATCTTGGCGGGGACGCTCGATGTCGAGGGCAGGTTGGCAAAGAGGAAGAGCATGGAGAGGCAATCGTCCAAGTCCCTAAGCGAATCGTTAAAGGTCGGGTAGCGCTCGCGAATGACATGGTCGAGAGTGTAGCGCGGCTTGCCCGTCTTCTCAGGTCGAGCCGCATTGGTCTCGAGGCGCTTGGCGTCGGAAACATTGCCGCGGTCCAGCGCCCTCCGAATCTTCTTCTCGAGGGCCTTTTGGTCGCGAAACCTGTCCAGGAGTGGCTCGTGGAGGAGATACTGGACGTCCTTGGCATAGTAAAACATCGTCGATGCCGTAGACGACTTGGACACCTTCTTCTTGCTCCGGGGCTCGCGCGGATAGATGCCCTTCCAGATGCAGAGCTGGCGGAAGTCGGGCAGTCTGATTTGCAGTTTCCGGATCGCCTGGTTTCGGGTCACGTAGTTTTTGGCCGCGCCGGCCTGGCCCTTTTTCTTTATCCGCGGCATTGCCGGCTTTGTGCGTTGGATTGGTCTGGAGTCTTGTGTTGAGACCTGGCTCGGCCGCTGTATAAATGATAAATGCAACAGCGGCGGGGCACTGAGGATATTCCGACTTTTTTTTTTCTCTGGAGACCCATGGCGATTTTACTGCCATTGCCCACCGCCCGCCGTACCATCCAATCGGGGCCTAGTGCCGGCAACGACGCCTCACCCCCCGAGCCTCTTGTATGCTGCCCTGTAAGCCCTGTAAGCTGCCCTGTAAGCTCGCTCGGCGCCCCAATTGCCAAGTGGCCTCGGTCCCCCCCACGGTTATCGAAGCTCCACGAAGCCGCCCCCCTCTCCACCCCCCCGTCGCCAGCTTCACAATGGCCTGAGAAATGCAATGTCCAACACCATGACCCTACGAGGCAAGGCTGGCGTCTACGCCGGCGCCGCGCTCTTGCGGCTGGTCCTCACCCTCGTCTTTCCGGGCCTGCCCGACCTGCTGACGGGCCGCGTTGAGATCTCGACGCCCGTCACCAGTTTCAAGCGGTGTATGTTCGCACACCGGCAGGAATGAATCGGAGACGGCCACGTGTGCTGACTTGGCCTTGCGACGACGCAGTACAGGAAGGCTTGTTCCTCTACAACCACAACGTCCCGCCCTATGACGGCGGCGTCTACCACCAGGCGCCCTTGCTCCTCCCGCTCTTCTCGCTGCTGCCCGACGTCAAGGCCTGGCCCATCTTCACCTCGCTTCTGTACATATTGGTGGACCTCCTCAGTGCAGATGCGTTGATTGGGATTGCCGACTCGGGCGAGGCCGGCCAGTCCAGGCTGTTTGCGTCCCCGCGGCGAGCGCGGCGCGCATCGGGCCTGTTTGTGGCTGCGGCGTGAGCCTGGCCCGTGCAAGCTTCATCTGGGCAGCGAGGCTGACGGCAGCAGGTTTCTCTTCAACCCCTTGACGATTGCAACGTGCATAGGACGCTCGACCAGCGTCTTCACGTCTTGCGCCATCCTACACGCCATCTCCAGGGCCATCCACGGCTCCCCCCTAAAGGCAATGGTTGCCCTCTCCTTCGCCTCCTACCTATCCATGTACCCGCTGCTTCTCGCGCCGCCGCTCGTCCTGCTGGCTCTCGACCGCCAGTCTCCGAAGCGCCGGGAAGGCTGCGTGATCAAGTCTGCCGTCAAGTGTGCCCTCGCCATGGCTACTTGTCTCGTCGTCCTCCTGGCCATGTCCTTTGTGCTGACGGGCAACTCGTGGGAATTCCTGGCCCGCACCTACGGCATCCAGCTCACGCTCTCGGACCTCACTCCCAACGTCGGCTTGTGGTGGTACTTTTTTATCGAAATGTTCGATTCCTTCCGCGCCTTTTTCCTCGCCGTCTTTTGGCTCCACTTGTCCTCGTACGTTGGCGGCCTCACCATCCGCATCCGCTCCCAGCCTCTCGTCGTCTTGACTCTCCTGTTGGGCATCTTGGCCATCTTCAAGCCGTACCCGTCCATTTCCGACACGAGCCTGTTCCTGGCCATGCTTCCGCTGTTCTGGCACGTGTTCCCCCTCATGCGCTACACCTACGTCGCCTCGGCCACCATCTTGTACGCCACATTCCTCGGCCCGGCCTTTTACCACCTTTGGATCTACGCGGGCAGCGGCAACGCCAACTTCTTCTACGCCATCACCTTGGTGTGGAGTCTGGGGCAGAGCTTGCTGGTGTCGGACCTGGCCTTTGCCATCCTGAGAGACGAGTGGGAGGTGGAGAGACCCGAGATGGTTGGGAGAGATGTCAAGCAGATATAGCATCTATTAAAAACGCAAGCTTCCGCGTGAAAAGCTTCCGCGTAAAGTTGGAGGGTGCATTCCTTGCCATTCAGCATAGGCGCCATCAAGACATGAATAAAAGAAACCGTTGACGCTCATCCCGGGTCTTTAATGATGCGGCATCTCGTTTCCAAGGAAAGGGGTATCACGTTCCGTTGCGCCGCAAGACTGCTTCCTAATCCACCTCTGAATCCACCTCTACAAGCCGACCCTCGCCAGTAGACAAGCCCCCGGTGGCTGGCGTCGACGGCATTGGCGCAGACTGGTATGCCCCCAGGGCACCGCTCAACATGGTCCCGAGCTCTCCAAACTGGCTGAGGCCGGATCCTCGGCGGGTGGCTCTCCAAACTTGCGACCGGGTCCCGAAGGGCTGGAGCGACGTGTACGCGTAGAGGCCGTACCCAACGACGGCGGCGGTGGCCACGAGGCTCGAGGCAAGCACCAGCGCCCTGCGATCCAGGCCGCGAGACCCTTGTTCGGCACGCAGCCGCATCTCCTTGGCGTAGTGCTCGCCGAGGCTGGGGGCGTTGAGGAGGATGGAATCGACGACGCGGACGCCGGAGCCGAAGACGGTATGAGGCTTCGACGCCGTCCAAGGGAGGTCTTGTGGCGCGACGCTGTCTACGAAGTTGGACAGCCGTGGGGCCTCTGCTTGCATCCAGTCGCGCAGAAAAGACCGCGGGACAGCAGGCTTGAGCATGAGGGCGAGATAGCCGTAGGCCAGACAGTCTAGCGAGGAGACGGGGGTTCTAGCAAAGAACCGCGGTGGCTCCCGTCTATGCTGCTTCTCAGGGTCGACCATGAAGGCAGCCACGTCGGATAGGCAATCCTCGACAAGCCCATGTAGGCGGATGGCGGCGGCCTGCTCAGGGGTCATCCCGTCACGGACCGTCTTCTTGGCCGTCATGGGCAGGTGCGTCCGAAACGTCTCGGGCAGCGCGTCTCGGGCAGCCGACAGATGCAGGCCGGCGTTGGGGTCAAAGTCGGTGTCTAGCTCGGCGAGCCCGAGGTGCTCGGCGCGCTTGATGGCGTCGGCGCGTATCAAGGGCGGGACGGTCCAGGTGAGCGGGAAAGGGAGGAGCGCGCTGTAGGCTGGCCGGGTGGCGGCGGACCAGTTGGCGGCGGAGACGTAGAGCGAGAGGTCGACCAGGGGCGCCGCATGCGCCGACAGGTACGCGGCGTAGGCCACGCCGTCGGCCTGCTGACGGGCATCCAGGCCCTCGTCCAGGTCCCTGCAGAGGGATTTGGAGGTGAGGTAGTCGACTATCTGGCCGTGGCCGCTGGTCCAGACGCCGTCGTGGTGGAGTGCGGGGAGATGGTCTTGGGCGACGGGGTCAGTCGAGGCTCAGGCGTCGCACGACACCAAGTCACCTACGTGATGGGCTGACGGACGGGTCGCTGCTCGGGGTGAGGCGCCAATCGGGTGGTAGAGCGGCATGATGGAGGTAGGCGATGGTGGCGAGACACTCGGGGTCGATGGAGGGGAGGCCGAAAGCCGGCCCCCAGACGTGAAGGTTGAGCATTGCGATGGGCTTGAGAGCGAAAAGGAGAAAGGAGGTTCGGCTCAGACAAAGCACGCGAGGACACGTGACGCAAAGGAGGCTAGCGCTTATGTAAGCAGAGGACTACTACGCATTAAAGTCGGCATCCCCTCCTTGCTCAAAACTTCTTCCCCATCACCTCCGGGTCCGCGGTATTGACATCTCTCTGAGTGCCGAGGACAAAGCTGCGTAGACTCTGATCCTGATGGCGAGCCGGCACGGTGACGTTGCACGGAACTCGATTCGTGTGATGAAGGTACTTGGCTCGCGACGAATCCGGCTCAACAACACAATTCCTTCTCCAGTACGAATAGTGTTGCTCGCAGTAACCACGGAAACCATAGCAGATATCCAAAGGCTTGTCTCCTCCGCACAGCAACATGGGCTCCACTTCACACTGACCGGTTAGGGTGACTTGAAACGACACAGTCATGAGTCTGCAAGACTTGTTGGACGCGCATTTCATTCCAACGTTTGCGCCCGTCGTTTCCGTCTTCGTTGCGGTGACGGTGTCCGTGTACGTGGCGCCAACGGCCGCGAGAACCTCGCCTTTGCTCATCGGTATTTTGGCCTCGAGTCTGCCCGAGTAGGTCCATCCCTGCGATGTCCCGCTCGCGATGGCGGTTGATTGTAGGATGGTGACGTCGATGGGGTTCTCGTTCCGGTTGATGACATCTTTCTCAATCCTCGCCAGCGGCTTTACCTGGACCTCGTCTATCTCGCTCAGCCAGTGGCGTTTGAAGAATTTCGACGTCAGGCAATTGAAAATGTAGGGGAAGCAAGATGCCTCTTGGATGACATGGCGGTCCTGGTAAATTCGATCATACCCAGTGCCTGCAGGACCAGCGTAACTTTGTCTTATATCTTCCATCATTTCTTGCATGGTGACTGCGGGCTTTGGTGCCTCCCAGGCGCCGAGGTCGCTCGCGAGGGTTAAAGTGGCCCAAGTAAAGAGCGTTGTGGTGGCCAAAGTACGCATCATGAGGTCGCTGCGACCAGAACAGTAGGGAACGAATCAGGAATGAGAGTCTTTGCCTGCTGCAAGGTGTAGAGCGATAGGCGGGCTCCCCATTATGGCGGTGAGGAACAGAATTTATATCATTTCTCTCCAAGCAAATGAGCAGGAGAGAAAGGGAAAGAAAGGAGAGCCTCGCCCTGGCATCCCAGCTTGTCGGCATAACTCGTACCCACACACTAATTATATAAAAGGAAGAAATTGGACACTACTCATGCGCTAGCTTATCTAGGATGGTTCCTCATCCAACAATGTTGATGGGGAGAACAGCACAGACGGGACCCACGCATGTTTCAGCCCTCTGATGACATGGCCATATAGCTAGACTCTGTGACTTGTTATCGGCCAAGTCTGTCGGCAAACATGGCGGCCCATATGGGTATGATGACGTACAAGCTTACGACTGTCTACATGTTTTCCTCATATAAAAGGCAGCCTCCCACACCGAACAGATGACCGTTCACTTGTTCCAGTCAAGTCATCAAACCAGCCACGGTTTCTTCTACACAACATCGACCGACCTAGTCTTCTTCTCCTTGCCATTCCCATCATAATGAAGGCATCTCATCTTCTGTCCATTGCTCTGCCCTTGGCCACCGCCCTTGCACCCCCTGGAGATGGAACATACATCGAGCCCCAACCAGATACATCACCGGAGGACCTCAGTCTCATCAAACTAGCGGTCGCGGATGGGGAGGAACTACTCAAAAACGTGGGCCCTGGGGAGGAACAGAAGCCTCAATCCTTGGAAACGAGAAGCGATGTTGGCCACATGGTTGACCTTGCAGTATGATGGCAACTTGTTCTCTAGACTCCATGGATAGATTGAACATTTTTGGTAGACGCCTGTTTAGATGCAAGGATGAATGATTTCTATTAGTCACAGAAGAAGCTGTTTGTAATTGCATAGCCCGGAGGTTGCATGGGCCGGGGGGATGCATTACAAGTAGCTGCTCTAGCATGAACAAAACATTAAAGCTGAGCCTGAAACAACACCATGACAGGTTCATGCGGACGAGCGTAGCATTGACGTGCGGGCATCTCCATAGTTCCAAGGTGAGTTCCGCAGCTATGTAATTGGTAGAGTGGTAGAGCACGAGTTAACCAAACGAAGCTCTACGCATACCGCATGTTTGGCAGGATGGTGAGGACTTTGGCCAGTTGAAAGTATGACATTGCCATCACAATTAGTCAGGGCACTACTATAATATTCTCCCTCTCTAGGCTCTTCTATTAGTCCTTGTTGCTATACTTTTCCCCGAGTGAGAGCTTCACGAGAGAAAACCCAAATCCTAAATTAAGATTTTCCCCTTCTTGTTATAAAGTCAAAACGTAAATCGTTTTCTTTTCTCTTTAAATGCCCGGCTCCCGGCTCCTTTTGTGCTGCGTGGCCCCCGGCTCCCTGAGGGGAACCTACGCTAGGTGGCGCCGGCGAGGCGCGCGGGGTCGGCGCAGAAAAGGTGGGTTTTTTTTTACCATGTGCCCGGCCCCGGCTATATGCCCGGCTACGTGCCCGGCCCGGCTCCCGGCTATATGCCGCTGCTCGACTAGTTACCTGCTAGTAAATTGATTATCGCATCTTACCCCGAGTTGAACAATGTTAAACAACATGGCCTCCAACGTGACCGTGTCCAACAAGCCATCATCTATAGCCATTGTCGGTGGCGGCATAGGCGGGCTTTGTCTCGCCATCGGCCTCGCTAACCACCAGCATCTCCGCGTCTCAATCTTTGAAGCCGCCTCTGCCTTTACCGAGATCGGCGCAGGGCTCGCGCTCGGCCCCAACGCTCAGCAGGCCCTGAGGCTTCTTTCCCATGCGGCCGAGCGGGCTTTCAGAAACCAGGCGACGGCCAACTCTTCTCCCGAGTTCAGCAACACCTGGTTCGACTTCCGCCGCGGCATCGATGGCCTGAGTCTTGGCAAGATGGAGAACAAGACTGGCCAGCAGCAGACGGTGCACCGGGCCAAGTTTCTCGACGAGCTGGCCAAGCTGATCCCGCAAGGCGTCGCGCATTTCGGAAAGCGACTGGCGCGCCTGGAAGAGACCGGCTTGAGCGATATCCTGCTTCACTTTACAGACGGCACCACAGCAACGGCCGATTGTGTGATTGGTGCAGATGGCGTCCATAGCACCGTCCGCAAACACCTGCTCGGTGCGGCAACGCCTGCCGCCACGCCCGTCTTCTCCGGCATCGTGGCTTATCGAGGCCTCATTCCCATCGAGGTTGCGGATGAGGTGCTGGGCGAGTACGCTCACAATGCGTACTTGTGGTGCGGAAAGGGAGGCATGGTCATGTCCTATCCCATCGATTTCGGGAGACTTGTCAACGTCGTGGCCGCGTGCGACGGAAAGAGCTGGGACCAAGGGGCGTCTGCTGTGCCCTCGACGCCGGAGCAACTGAGCCAGAACTTTGAGGGCTGGGGGGGGGGGGGGGTGCCCCGAAGAACCATCGAGGTGACTGGTGTGCTTCTGCTGTTCTCACAAGCCTGGGACTGACTTAAGCTCTGACTGACTTCAAGCTCTGGGACTGACTTCACTCTGACTGACTTCTCACAAGCTCCTGGACAAACCGACGCTTTGGGCAATGCTGCATCACCTCCCGGCGCCGCGATACCGTTCCGGCAACACGGCCATCATGGGCGACGCAGCCCATGCCATGACCCCGTTCCAAGGGGCGGGTGCCGGACAAGCCATCGAAGACGCCTTGGTTCTGTCCACGTTGCTTGGACGGGTGCGGTGCCCACTTGGGCTTGGCGTCGCCCTCGACGTATACGATGCCGTGAGACGGCCTCGGACGCAGCGTGTTGTTCGCACCAGTCGCGATGCGTGGGAATTGTTCGCAGACGGCACCGTCAACGGCGACGCAGACAAGTGGAACAAGGCATGGGACGGAAGAATGGATTGGATCTGGGACATTGACCTGCAAAAGCACGTTGCCGAGGCATTGGAGTTGTTTGCCCAAAAGATGAGTAGTGTTTGTCCAGGATGAGCAGTGTTTGATGTCATGGCCAAAGGAGAATTCCTGCACGGTCCCGACCTACGAAGCACACACACTCAGAGTTATTACCCCTCAACCGTGACACAGCAGATGACAGCCACATGGGTGACCATCACCAATGGGACGCGAGGATTCATCGGTGTCTGCTGCAGACCATTCATGCGGGGCACCACACGTGACGTGGACCGAGCATATGTACGTAGTACTTCGTACTTCGTAAGGCCCCTCGCATTTCGTTTCGTGTCAAGCAAACCAAACTCTTCTTACTTGGTCGGAAGACAGCAACAACCAAGTCCAGCACCCACGTGGGCGACATCATCAGCCTTTGAAGCGCATATGGGATCATATATTCACCTTTCCCCTTTTCTTCCAAGCGGGGCCAGCTGAGAAGCAACCGGCGACAGCTCACTGATCTAGCCCCTCATCAACCGGGCAGGGCCATCTTGTCGAGTTTCTGGACTTCTAGACGGATAGACAGTTCTACAGACCCTGGTCGGGAGACTGGCAGTCATGGACCCGGAAACGCTTCGCCGATCTCTCCGCGCACATCGTCGCCTGACTTGGAACGCGCATGGTCTTTACGCCTATCTACGAAGTCGTGCATCTCAGTCGCCCGAGAACCCTGTCTTTGACCTCGGCCGGTTCTGGTCCCGTGACGCTACTTGTCTAGAGGCAGGAAGCCGCTGCGCCGTGGTTGTGTACTTCCTCTTTGAAAGTGCAGGGCACATGAGTCAGTGTTGGGAATCATTGGAGCGATCCTTGGCTGTCGACGCAGACGTTTACCACTTCAGCCCCGGCGACGATTGTATGGGAGGCTATGCCGTGGCGCTCCTGTTCAGCCACCTCGCCCCCTTGATCGGGCCCATGACGTACGGAAAGGTTGAACAGGCAGTTCAGCACTACCTTGGCTGGTGTTCCAAGTTGGACAGCAACTATCCCCTCTGGAAGGACGCAGAGCGGGTGACAGTGGAGCTCCTGCCACGCACGCAGAAGATGGAGTGGTACAAGGCGAGAGAGAGAGCCTTTTCAGACCCCGAGGACAAGCGTTTCTGCGCCGGTTCGGGTTTCCACTGCAGGACCCCATGCGACGGTGAGGCGATGGACCTTCTTGGACTATGATGTATTCTACTCCTCGTTCACATAAATACGTTTCTCTCTTTAGAGGAAGTCTAATAGTGCGGTATTTCGAGGCTAGAGACGCTTTGCTCGACACTTTTAGTGCCCCAACGGGTAACAGTACTCGCCCTCTAAACAGATTTAGTCCTTAAATCGCAAAATGTCATGGGCGTGAGGCTTACAAGCAACAAAAACAACCACTGCATATTCCAACAGAGGCCTGATTCCAACAGAGGCCTGCATCAATCGCCACAGCTGACCGAAGCCGGTCGAGATCACGCTGCAATATCGTGCGGCTGCCGTCCCACAGCTGCGTCCAGGGTGCGCGACTATACGCGGGGAAGCGGTTCGTGCCATAGCCGCCGGGAGACGCCAAAGAGTAGGCGTTGCCGGAATGTGCTGCTATAATCGCCTAGACCGTCGTAATACGGCTCTTTTTTTCTTTCGCTGCCGACTGTAGAGGTACATAGCGCGGACGAGTCGCTGGTGTAGAGGCGCTTGTGGGTTGTCGAGACGAAGTCGATGAATGATCGCATTGAGGGCGCCGTTGGCTTGCTTGACTTTGCCATTTCCTCGTCCGATTCCCGTGCCCCGCTGACGATGATGCTCGCCATGAGACGTTCAATCTGGTTGGCTTCCTGCCTCGTCATCCGAGCGGGGAGAGCTTGGGAATGGTTGAGACATCTCGTATTTCGGTGCGTGCGTGCGTGGTATTGGTGGTGAAGTTGTGTGCGTTTTGCGTTGTGTGCGTTTGAGTGGGTGGGTTTGCGTTGTGAATCCGATTTCTAAAGAGCTGAGGGTGACTCTTCAATTTTTGAGGCTTTCGGCCCAGGCTGGGGGGTCGGGCTTATCCGGGTTGCACCTATGGAAGCGTTGAATAGCCTCAGGACAGCTTCGCAGGTCGTCATCGGGCTGCCAGGTTGGTTCATTATGGTGTTCCCACTTCATCAAGTAGGTCAGGGTCGGGGAGTCTTCGTCGTGTACGTCCAGGATCTTCTCGAATTCCCATCTTTCCTCGACATTACCGTTATCGTCATGTTCCGCAACGCGGCCTGCGACGTTACGTCTTTCATATTGATTGAACTGTGCTTAACCGGGTATTGTCTCTAGTATCCAGAGTCGAATCTTTGACGTGTGGAAGGATTTGTTGACTCGGATGTATGCGGGGAGGTCGACAACCACGGCTGACCATGTCATGTGATGTGTCATGATGGTACTGTGACACAGGCTGAGGTTGGTCTTGGTGTTGTGACATATTCCCTCACGTCCTGGGTTTGGGCCACCTGTCGAATCACCTTCTCCGCCATCTCCTCCGGGAACGAGCTCGTCGCGACAGGCTGGCCGGCTGGGGGGTAGCGATTCCGTTGAAGAAACTAATAAAAGAACTTCTGACAATCTTGGTGTACGAGGCATCTTCCTTAACCCCAAGTGAACTCGTCGAGATGGTGATATTGGTGTACGATGCCTCTTCCTTGGCGGAAGGGGATCGTATGCGTCGGAACGATCAAACAGCCCAGGCTTAACCCCTTAACCCTAACCTTTTCTTTTTTGACCGTGATTTCCCGAGCCTTCTTCGGCCGGGTCGTACGCACCTCGACGGAAGAATCATCAACTTGGAAATCGATCCATACGACAATTTTCCCGTTGACAACCTCCCACTCGTATCCCCCATCCTTTGCGAAAAGATCGGCTACCGTACGAGTCGTCTTGGGTTCCGTCGCTGGAAGCTTATTAAAGCTATGTTTCTTATCCCAAGACTTGCCAAGTTCCCATTGAATATTCTTTTGAAACTGCTTTTCGAAGTTCGGTCGTACGTATTCATTGATGACCTTGTTGTCGAAGTGTCGAAGAACCTATTGATATCCAACTTCTACTCGTACCATTCCGGACGAGCGGTTCCGGGGCTGGAAGCTTGTTGAAGCTATGTTTCTTGTCCCAAGACTTACCAAGTTCCCATTGAATGTTCTTTTGAAACTGCTTTTCGAAGTTCGGTCGCACGTATTCATTAATGACCTTGTTGTCGAAGTGTCGAAGAACCTATTGATATCCAACTTCTACTCGTACCATTCCGGACGAGCTGGTCCAGTAATGCCTCCAACGCGTGATTTCTTCAGAAATCCCTAGGCGGGGGGCGGCCTTCTTCTCAAGCTTTTGGCGATGGGCGTGGTTGGCAGCTTTCCGAACTGGTAATCCTTGATGGAACCCATGATATTTGTTTGAGATTTTTTGATGAAGAAACGGGTATGCGGGTGAGACGTGGTGCGGGTGAGACGTGGTAGCGAGGGAAAAGGCTAAGTATCCGGTCCTTTGCCTGCGGGTACCTCCGCCATTCTTGTCGAGAAAAGTCGATATTCGTAAGAAACCGGAAGTAAGTGAGGTGTTCCTAAGTAACTAAACGGGTAGTATAGCGTTGGTAAAGAGACCGGGCCTGCCGAGCCTCTCGGGCCTCGCTAATGGCGGTGGTATGTGGTTGAAGAGAAGGGTGACGGCAATCAACGCTCTTGACAACACGAGTGCCCTCTTCAAGAGTGACAGAGGTTCTACTCGTACCATTCCGGACGAAGCTGGTCACGATATTGCTCATAAATTCCTAAATGAAGGGCCTCGTGTAGTTTGGTTGGGATCGTGATGATCAAGAACCGGGAATCGCCATCGTAACGGCGAAAGTGGAACATGCGTCTTGAATAGACTCGGTACGTTATCAAATCGTACAGTCGGGGCGTCGTCATCTTGTTTCGACTCTACCGAAGTAGGCATAGTAGAGGCCGACGGAGCTGCCGAAAAAGCCGACACTGCCGGAGATGTGTCGGCGCCGTCGATGCGATTGACGCCCTGGTGAAGCGTGAAGCTGAGGGACGTGAAGCGGGATGCGTCCGGAGGGAGGTGAAGCGCTGTGGTCGGCTCGTCGAGATTGCTGAAAGCTGCCACCTTGGTGGTCTGGTTGATGGCCGTGTACTTCGTAGAGATCATTGTTTTCCGCCAGCAGACAGACACACAGCCGCGTCGAAGCAAATAACCCAGTGAGCCGGAACGCCGCACAGGAATGCGCATGTTGCCATCGTCAGGGCGGGGTTGGTGTTCGTCCTGATTTCGGCGAACAAGGCCGGTGCGCAAGTGTGCGGACGAGGGACTCTGCCGCTCGCCGCGAGTATGCGGACAAGACGGCGAGAGCTGTTGAGGGAGAGCGATGAGCGTTTTTTTTTGTGTGCTGAAAGTGGCGGGGTCCGCGCTAGCCCAAGACGGCAGCCCAGACACCAAAACTTTAAACTTTGGACAATGGGCAGTTGGGCCACGAGCGCCCCACGGCAGCAGCAAAGACCAGCCCGCCACGGCTTGCCAAGGACCAAACAGGGGATAGAAATCCCGCCATCCTAGGTATGTTCGTCTCCATGACGACTCGTGCATAATCTTGGACCGGCTTGCCTCGGAAGTCCAACCCATGGGTTTTCTCCGCCGAACCTTTTTTCCCCCGACCCGGTGAAGGCGGCGAGCTGCGGCTGAGGTCCGCTGGCAATGAACTGGTCGTATTCCGGATCGTAGTCTTGGTTTGTGACAAACTGCTTGGACAAGCGGTAAAGTCTTTGGTCTCGGGCTTGACTCTTTGGCCTTGCTTTGTGAAGGGGGGTAGCCTTTTGGGGTTTCAACCGCGGTCACGGCAAACACGACACCGGCCTCGGTACCCTCGTTGATGGTTATCTCGTCCTGCATGTCAAAATGCGGCAGTCTTGAATGGTGGAGAAAACGGGATTCGGACTTGGAGTAACGAAAAGTACATTGTACTGGATGATCAGGGTCAAGCCACGAGAAGCTCCGCGGAGGCGAACTTAGGAGCCTGCCTCGTAACCGGATGCTGCCTCGTACCCAAGCCTCTCAGCTGCTGCCTCGGCCAGATGGCACCTATCTCATCACGGGTGGGCTCGGTGTCTTGGGCCTCGAAGTGGCCGACTTCCTGGTGGGCAAGGGAGCTCGGCGAGTGATACTCATCTCGCGGCGGTCCCTCCCTCCCCGGAACATGTGGGACCTGGTCAGCAATGAGCTGGCCCCAGTCATCAACAGGATCAAGACTCTGAATCACGGGGCATCCTTTCATGTGCTGGCCTTGGACATTGGTGTCGGGAGCGCTGCACGGGACCTATCGAGTGCCCTGGACCGGCTGTCTCTGCCCCCCCCCAGTGCGCAGAGTGGTGCACGCATATGGCAGCGGCAATGCGTTTCTAGACGCTCTCGCGACGCACCGTTATAGACGGGGAGACCGTGCCTTGGCAATCCAGTGGATATAATGGCGCGGCATGGGCATGGGCGCCAGCACCGACTTTATCAACGCAGACCTGGAGAGCAAAGGAATCACCGACGTGACGCGCGACGAGGCCTTTGCCGCTTGGTTGCATCTGGCCAAGTACGACGTCGACCATGGTGTCGTGTTGCGCAGCCGTGTCTTTGACCAAGGAGAGCCTCTGCCCACGCCCATCATCAACGACATTGCCATTCGCCGCGCGGGTAGCGTGGCGGAGAAACAGGGTCGTGACTGTTGCTCGATCATGCCCCGCTCGGCAACCGAGTTGAAGACATACTTGGACGACAAGATCCGCGCCTGCGTGGCACAGGCTCTTCACATGGTCCCAGACGACGTCGACTCCGAGGCCGCGCTGTCCGACATGGGGTTGGACTCGGTCATGACGGTAATACTGCGGCGCCAGTTGCAGCAGGCTTTCAAGGTCAAGGTGGCCGACCTTGACTCGGAGTCATAGCAGATGGGCGGTGAGGAATAAGCTCGATTTTGCAAATTGTCAGGTCACATTCTCTTATCTCGCCTATCGCACGTGACCCCAGCTTCCGTTGTTCTGACACCCCCCTGACGATCACCAGTTCGCGTCCCGACGTGCACCAAAGGTGACGACACGAATTATCCAGACCCCACCAAAAGGAACTTTGGTCACGGCTCGTCTCGAGCCAGAACAGAAACATTGCATGCCCGCATCCAACCTCGACGTCAGAGATTGAGTCATTTCAGAGACTTGTTCCCCGACTTTGCACACATGACAGCCTGTCATCAATGCAACCCCTGGAGGGAGGGGGGGGCTGCAGTAGTTGAGACGAAAATTCGAAACGCAAAGAAAAGAGGTGAGAAAATGAGTCTTGTTTCTTTTTTCCCTCGTGGAAATTGACCATGTCGCCCCCGGGCGGGCCGATTGGTTTTCTCAGCGTGCTCTTGAAACCAACATTTCCTTCAATGTACCCTGCTAGCGGACATGGGATGATGGATTGAGGCGTGGAGTTTGGCGGTATGGAGCACCTATGTACCTACTCGTAGCTGAGAAGCAAGTGCCGTCGGGCCAAGGAGAACGGGGAGATGGCAACTTTTACCCAAGATTGACCTGGAACGGCTTGACTGTCGGCTTCTGGTAATGAGTGACATCGCAGCGACAGGTTGCGAACCCAAGCACGGGCGCCTTTCCAATTCAATTAGAACAAAGGACTCCACGCCATCTACCTGTCACATACCTCGCGTACCTGTGCGCTTGTACTAGTAGGTAGTCTATGATATGAGACCGAGTGAGGGCTAACCGGATTCCAGGCCTAGCCGGCAGGACAATCACTAGCAGAGGCGGGTATGTGCAGAATTGGACGAGACTTTTATTGCAAAGTCACCATGATCCTGTGGCAATCCCATTCCCATTACCGTGTGTAATCATCAACTTGTCCTTCGTATCCTTTGGCATACAGCCGCGGCAATGCCGAGGGTATCAGAGACGCAAGCGCATGAAAAAAAGACGTGAATGAAATGCTTCCAGTGATGCAGATCCTCCAACAAGTGACATGAGCCCTGAAAAGCATGAGACGTGAATCCTTCCTTCACAGCCGAAATGATTAAATTATCGTAAAAAGGGGCATAAAGAAAGCCAGGCTGCAACTCGGGTGCAGCCAGGCAGAAGGGAAATAGTGTTGCGATCCGCTCGTGCCAGCGAAGGCGGGATGGGTTGAGGCGACCCGTTCTGCGGCCGGCCGCCCAAGGTCATGCCACGCGCATGAGGTTGACTTTGGTGATTAATAAGGGCCGGGCGAGTCGAGAACCATGTCCGGTGCGAGCAAGGAAATTAATTCGACGTCTGGAGAGGACGCGGGCTGAAGGCGGCGTCGTGGGGGCCGTTTGAGGCAGATGACCACGACATGCAGAAGCCAGATCCAGGGATAGAGATGCATATTCGACCCGCCGCGGGGCGACTTGACAGTCGACATGGCGGAATTGCCATGCCGCAGGATTCGAGACGCACGACGCGAGATGCGGCTCATTTTCTTGCAGGTTCCCGAAGGTGCATGTTTCGATGTGTGCGTGTTTCTTTGTCCGAGGCGACGAGTGACCGATTTGAGGATACCGTTGACCCTGAGATGAATTGCCGTCGACGAGAGTCCGACCCGTCTAGCCACGGTTGGGCAGGGGGGGAAGAGGCCGGCTGGGAGGAGGCCCGGGGCAGGGAGGGAGGTGAGAGGGACGCTGAGCAGGCATGGCTGTGGTGGTTGAGTGGTTGTTTGGAGATGATGAGATGCTCGAAGCTCGAATTCGCGACAGTCGAATTCGCGACAGTCGGTTGGTGTGGGCGAGAGAGCTGTAGAGAGCAGAAAGCTTCCGAGGCAGTCGAGAGATCCTGGTGAGCAGGAGAGGTGAATGTGAATGAGCAGACAGGAAACTTTGAAGTGAGTGCTGGTGATGATCGAGAGCAGATGGAGTGCAATGGTGGAAACGAGGGCAGGCCCGGCGCCTTATGTACAAATTCCAGGACCGACTCTGGAGCTGCGTCCCCCAACGGTGGATGACGGACAGGGGGCTACAGCAGGTACCTACAGAGGGTGATGCTCTTGCACGTCAGCGCAGAGCTCGCGCGCTGAAAGTGCCTGATTCAAAGCCGGGGGGGGGGGGGGGGGGGGGGGTGTGGGCCCCCCTGCAAGCCTTTCCCGTGCCACTTTGAGGATCTTTGTCGTGACACCCCCCCACACACCCTCCCCAGGCAAAAAAGCAGCAAAGTCCAAGCAGGGGAAGGGAGGAAGCGGGGCTTCCCCTGGCTACTTGCCAAGGTAAGGCAGGCAGGTACGGAACCTCGACACTGACCGCCGCAAGCGTTATGGAAAATTTCCATTGGAAATGGGCAGGCAACCACACACATGGCTCATGGCCTGGGACACGAAGAGCCTGGGCCTCCAGGCGGGCTAGGCGCCTGCCGAGGGTAAAGGCACCGCCCAGAGAGCCATCCGTCTGGCCATGAGGATGACGACGAGCACCGCAGTCGCGAAACCCGCAAGACACGGCGGCCGCGACACAAGGCGTTGGCGAGCCTGTGCTCTGTCAAAAATGCAATGCCATGACCGTACGACGGGATCCGCGTCAACAGACTCTCGCTCCCTTTGACGGGTACCACGTCGTTGAGCTCCCCGTCCAGTGTTTTTGGTCGTCGTGGGATGACGGCCAAGCAAGCCGCTCAAGCCTCGTTTTTTTCCTTTTCATCGTGTTTCTTTTGTCCGACGTTGGTTGCTTTTCTTTGTACGCCTCATCCGTGTAATGTATCCGTACCTGCATACGGGGTGCATGCAATGCACATTTTTGCCCTTTCGTCTGCGTTATTCCGTCTTGGTCCATGGCTTGTGTGCATCGTCGTCGTCGACCCGCCATCGCCTCTGGCCTGGAAATGGACGGCCATCCCTGCCCGCTCCCTTTGCGAGTAGAACGTGGCGAGCCGGATTGTGTCGCGCGATTCCAGACACTCACTCACTCATCCCACTCATACCAGCCATCACATTCGCCGCCAGCAGCGAGGCATTCAGCCTCGAGCGTGCGCGCGACACACGACAGGGCGATACTGCAACGGCATTCCATTGCCTCGCTCTCTCCTTTCATCTTGAAGTAGTATTACTAATTCTAAACCCGCCCACGTGAGCGATTTCGACAGAGGCTCTGGGGCGCAATGTTGGCTCGCTCGCTCTCGCCCTCCCTCTTTTGCGGCTGCTTCGCATGGCGTGGAGACGAATTCCTCATTTCGCGTTGATGGACAGACAACGCTCGAGCCTGGTCACGCGGCGGCGGCAGCTCCAGCCGGGCCGGCAATGGGCAGAGGCAGGCGGCAGATAGACCGAGGAAAAGAAAGGAACCAACTCAAAAGACGGGAATAGAAGGCAAGCAGATGGAAGAGAGACTTTTGATGAGGGTGGGGACTCATTAATCGCACCCAGTAGGTTGTATTTCCTACAGAACACCTGGGCTGCATGCACCCGTGGCCTTTTTCACTGCTGCAAGGCAGGTTGAGATTTGTATGTAACTCGTACATGCCGCTGTACTCGTATGCGCCTCTCCTTTTGTCTGCACATGGGCGCATGCCTGCATCAACCGTACACTTGCTCTCCAGATTAGCCTCGCGCAATTGGCCGTCTGACGCTTGTCTAGCCGAAACAGCAGACGACGATTTGGAAGGAGAGGAGCCGATGATTAACACAAACGGCCGCTTCGGAACACGGCAGGGATGGGCTCGGTGGCGATCATCAAAGTCGGTCAGGTGGCCCGTTCGCCCTCTTGGGGGGCCTGTTTGCCGCTGCTGTAGATCCCTGCCAGCCCGGACGGCTGTCTGTGTGGCCTGCCTGTCAGCCCGCCAGCTCTCCGTGTCCGAGGCCGAGTCCCGGCGCATTGAAAAGGCAAACCAAAGTTGACGGGCGCTTGTTCCTCTCATCCTTTTTTTTTTTGGAAAATGCATTTCTCCCTCACCTTTGAAAAGAAATACAAGGAAATTTCTCAGAGAGACAAAAGGAACGACCCATCGGTCCACGACAGAGCGCGCGTCCAATCGACGACCGAGGGTCGCCCACCCACCCTCACTCTCTCTTCCCGAGCCCGAATTACAGCATGCACCGCCAAAGTCTCGGTGCCCTCGCAGGCTATCCGTACATGATTATGTACGGGTAGGCGGGCCAAGAGCCAAGGTAGCCTTCGGCTGCACAGGAAAGTGGCACAAGCGGCGCGTTTCGCGTCCTCCTGATCGGCAGGGTTGTGGTGAACCATGACTAGATCCCGATCGCGGGGAGGTTGCTGTCAAGGCTAGGAACGGATAGCAGAGCGGCCTCTGTCTCTGCCCTGTAAACTCTGTCTGCTCTTGTCTTGGGGGATGCTGCAAGTGTGTGCCGCCCTGATCTGCTCGGAATACCCGTAGCGGAAAGCGGTCGCATCCGGGGGTGGTGTCTGGCTTGTTTCACCTGTCCCGTGTGCATTCCTCGGTCGGTTGATGAAGGCGGGAGGCGGATGGCTACCTATTATGCCGCTGCAAGCGCCTTGCCGTGCCACGGCGGTTTGCTGAGCAATGCGCGCATGCAAGTATCCGTCAATGTTGTACGCAGCAGGCCTCTCAGCGCCTCCAAGGAGACTCCAAGGAGGGCCGTCGACGAGGCTCGGAGACAACGAGGCAACCTGAACGAGGCAACCTGAACGAGGCAACCTGTCGTCCTGGGGAGCGTCATCGACATGCCTTGTCCCGGCATGCGGGAGCCAACGCCCGCCGCCCGAATCTTACGACGTCGCCGACGGCTAGCGAAGGGAGCATAATTTCGAAGTGGACGGCCTCGGCTCACGAGCGCGTCACGCGGTCGCTCATGATGCTGATGCAGCCTTACCGTCCATCCCGCGGGCCTGGGCTGTTAAGCGGTTCGCCAGTGAGGGGGGACCCATCGAATGCCCCTGTCAATGCCGGGCAGGGCAGGCCCCATGACTCACTTTGCTACAGTAGTCGCATGTACATACTGTACGGATACAATCCGAAATATATGCCGGCAATCATCCTCGAGGTGTGTAAAAGAAAAAAGTGCAACTTGGGACAGGGGGCCAATAAGCACAGAGCAGAGATGGCCTTGATCTCTTTGTTCGTTCCCTCCTCTCAGCATCGCTTTGTCTTTCCTCAACGAGGGTGGAAGGGGGACCACCCCGAGACGGCTTTTTCTTCTCTCGAGCTCTTGCCAGAATCCGGAGATGACGGGTGGAGCCCCTGGATCCCTGCGCAGCGGGTCAGGGTCAGGAACAGCGCGCCATGAAATCATAAGGGTCCTCGCCTCGCGCCACGGGACCAGCTCCAGGCACAACGAGGGACGGCACGCAGCCTCTTTTCTGCCGTCTCCATTTTTTTTAGCATGATTCTGGCAGCAGTACTTCGTTACTCGCCCGCCACACGCATCACGACGGGGTTCCATCAACCTCTTCAGGCGCCACCATGGCACCATGGGCTTCACCACCGAGTTTCCTCAGTGGCGCAAGGGTGATGCGACGGGCCCCCCGACTTGTGCGCCAACCCAGTCAACTGTCATCTTGAGCTGGCCTGGCTGATGAGCATGTCGTGACCATGGCGCGAGCGCACATGACATGACATGATATGACAGATTGTGCTCTTTGTCCGCCTGAAACCGCCTCTGAAGTCATACACATTGACTTCATCGCCTGCGCAAGTCTACTACCTAGTCTGCCAATCTCATTCTTTCCTTTCTTCTTCTTTGCATTGTGCCAGTCCATAATGTACCCGTTGGGAAACTAATAAATGTATTTATTCGTATGTACGAATAGGTAACCATGTCATACTGGGCGCTCAGACGGGGCCACGTCCGAGCATCAGCAAGTTCGTGCCGCCTTGGCCACCCCAGGCGGCGCGGTACGTACTGTTCTCTGTTACCCCTGCTGCAAGGCGCTGACATGGAAAGAAAGGCCACAAGATGACTCGTTCATCGACTAATTGGGACGTGGGGGCGGGCGATAATAAGCTCCCCGTCTGCGTGCGTCTGCCGTTGCTTTTTCCTGCTCGAGACATCATAAGCTCCTGGCAGAGGACACGGGGCTTCAACGGTTTTGCTTTTCCCAGAAACGAGTTGTTGCTTCGCTGGCGTCACTGCGTCACGTCTCTCGAGTCCCTTGATTCCATGTCCGTACCTGCATCACCGTCGTATGTACATGATGAGAATAGTACTAGCCCTTTGGAACACAGGCAGCACGCCAAGGTGGCGTGGGCCGAGACTCCTTCACCGCGGATGTCACCCTTGAGGAGGCTCATGGTCCCTCTTCCCGAGACCATTTTGCCTTTTCCCCCCGTTGCTCCAAAGCAATTGTCTAGACAGATTAAAGCTGCCCTGTCCAGCCCAGTCTGCCGTGTTCCAGGCCAACCTGGGCCTCTGTCGACTGTCGGCCTCCCCCCAGGTTAGGTATCCCCAGGTTCGACCAGCTTTGTCTCGGATCTTGTGCGATATGGGCGCGCCCTCTCCGACAAGGACGGGTGATGGACTGCTCGCCCGTCGATGGAGGAAGGCGAAAGGGCATGTCCGGCTGCCGTGTGACACGGAAAGGCCATTGGCTCCGTTCCCGAATGCAGAACCTGCTGCCCGCCGTGTCCTGCCGCGAGTTGCGACTGATACGGAACGAGGTGCAGCGGCAGCGGCATCGTCATGACGCCGTTTCCCCTTGGGCCATGGGAATGTACTGCTACTTTGCCTGAATGTTGCACGGCAGAGCAATCCCGTGCTCTGGCATAATTGCTCATGTCTATCTTTATCTGTATGCACGCATATGCATGCTCTGCCCTGCGCACGCCCGCGAGCCGGGTAGTACTCCCTTTGTCCGGTGGCAAGCGCACGGAGACTTGACCGGCCCCGTCACAGGCACGGCAGCCATCATCATCTCGGGCGCTGAATAAAGACGCGTGTACGAATTTACTCTGTATGTACAAATACAGCGTCCTCTCCTATCGCGGGCAGGGCTGGTCACACAGCGCAGCCTTCAGCTGAGCCAGAGTTGTTAGCAACTTGGAACCGGGTGGGATCACGTCGATGCTCGAGGCCCTCGTCACACCGAGACAAGACGACTCACGCCACACATTGTTCCGCGGGGGACGAGGATGCGACGCAACGCTGGCCGAGGGCATTGAAGCTCGGCTTCCGGGAACACGGCCAAGTGTCGAGTGTCTATTTGCTCACGCTGTCGACAAGGGACAAGTTGAATGCCTTTTAATCCGACCCCCCAGTCTTCGTCATTGGGCCAATAATGCCACGTGGAGACCAGGAGCAGGGGTCGAGGGAAATGACGGGCTTCCCCTTGTATGTACATATGTACCTGTCTGACTGAGCACGCATTTTTTTTGGTGATGAATTCGAGAAATTGATTTGAACACACGAGGGTCCAGGGGTACCGGGACATGGTGACTGGCGGCGCTGCCAACTCTACCAAGTACGACCCGAGCAGATGTGACATGGCTCGGCCAAAAAGCATCATCTTGTGCCACGGGCAAATGTAAGTACGATGGACACGCTGCAAAGCCAGCAAAAACTCCCATTCGCCGTTGGGCGCATGCCACGTGCAACAGCGCAGCACAGCACAGCGCAGTCAGTCCACGACGAAAAGATGGCCACATGCACGGGCTCGCCGACTTTCCGGATCGTCGGAAAGGGACCAAAAGGGGTACCTGTATGTATGTACAACTGATGAGCCGACTTTTCGCGGCTTGCCATTGGTCGAGAGCAGCACCCCCGTCTCTCGCTCGCCATTTAACCGATTCTGCCGCATGAACAAAGATGCTCCTGCGTCTTCGTATTCGTACTGTCCAAAGTTTCGACACCGAATGATTCACTCGATTCAACCACCGGCCGCATCCTTCCCACACTCACCCAAAACCTTATCGGCCATGGTCAAGTGACGAGCCCCTTTTCTCGTCAGCCCAACCGGGAGAGACACGTCAGATATGCCTCGTCTGCGCCGTCCAAGGAAATCGGCACCACCCCTGCCCCGTCCCCGAAGGATGGCGCGCGTGTCACAAAAGAGGTGCGGGCTGGCATCAGGGCGGCGCGCGGCGGCCTCGTTTCTTCCAAGGGGGGAGGGAGGAGGGAGGAGAGAGGGGGCGCGCGTGATGATATGATGATACAAGGCCAACCGGCTGGTAAGATGGATGGCAAGAACAAGCTCAGATGGCGCAGCACAACAGGCGGCTGCATAACGCATGCAAAGGCACCCGCCGAGGGAGAGGCTCGGGATTCGACGACTCTGCAGAGTAGGTAGCAACGCGGCGAACCTGCGGCGGCACACGTTGCCTCTCCCAAGAAAAGAGAAGGTGTCGTGACCCGCCCTGAGTCGCTGGCCCTCTCCTCTTCCCGCCGTTGCACAATGCTGGTACGGGATGCTGCCTGAAGCCACTCGGATGCCACCTTTTCGACGCCCAGGTTCAGTTTCGCAGGGTCTGCAGGTGAGCCGTCTCGGCATTCGCGGCAGCCTCGCAACCCGACGCTTACCGGTGACGGATGTTGGTTCGAACGCGGGGAATGTATTTTTTTCTTTTTTGTTTGATATCGTGATCGACCCTGCGGACAGACCCGTCTGGGGGCGCCACGGTGAGTACGGAGTATGCAATGGCGATAGTATACATGTCTCACCCTTGTTTAACAAACTCGCTCGCGTCTTGATGATGGTAGCACGCACCAAAGAAAGCATTCCCCCGTCTTGTCTTGTCTCGTCTCCTCAAACATGAGTAATTGCGATCTGGTCAGCCGTCCCGAGCCGTCAAACCTGGGGTTCGCTGGTCTGCTGACGTCCTCAGTCTGCCCTGAGTCGAGTCAAGCCACCAGTTGCACGAAAACTGCATGTAAGACGCGTCATGCGAGAAATGCATCGAATCTTCACCAATCACAGCCTGTCTCGAAGCCTCTCACACGTTTCAAGACCTGCCAACAGAGCACAACAGGGAGCGCGGGCAAGGAGTTGCCTCGGCCTTTACTTCCAAGTCGACACCACTGTGCAACACGGGCCATATCCCTGCCTTGTCGTCTCTTCCGAGGCAACTAGCTGGCCAACTCACTCCCACGCTCCCTTGAATACCCGTCATTCATTCGCTTCCGCAAACCTTGTACGTATATGTAGTAGTAGCTGCAACGTCGTAGCCGTCCGTGTCCGCGCAGGAAACCGTACGTCACGCCACGCACAGGGAACACCAATACGTTTTGAATCTCCGGCCATGCCGAACGCACGACATGAGCCTGTACCCGACACACGTACTTCGTATGTACAGTATGTACGAGTTACATGGTAGAACTGTCCGCCAGCCAAGACTGCAACGGCGTGGCAGCAGACAATGCTCCACGGACAATGTGCCGCATTCGCGCCCAATTTCATCCCTCTCACGGCACCTTCTCGCCTGCGGGCATTTGCGTAGATGAGATCCAATTCTCCATCCTGGCTTGCCCCTGCCCGGCCGACCTGGACCCCTTTGCGTTGCTTCGTGCGGCCTGTGCCTTGCCATCTCGTTTCTTGACCACGAGACAGAGGACGCGACCGTAGATTGCGAAGCCCTCGTACGATACATCCATGGCCATCTTCTTCTTATCGCCGTCGTCATCTCGGCCGTCTGGCCGTGGCCGCTTCGACGCTGGCTCTTGGGCGTCCGAGTCTATCTCGATTTCCGAGGCTGCGCCGTCTTCGTCCGCGGTTTCCCCGTCCTCGCCGCTGGTCTCCACGTTTCTTTGGCGCTTCCGCCGCGCCCTCGGCTCAGCCAGAGGAACTTCCGCAAGACGAGCGCCCTCGTCGTCGCTGTCTTGCTCGCCAAGAAGCGGCGCGGCCGTCTCGGCGTCGACATGGACGGGCGTGAGATCGGTCTCGCCAATCAGTCTGGTCGAGTTGGACTGCATCATGGGCGGCGCCTTTTCGCGAAAGTGCTTGTGCTTGGTAAGCAGCGAGTGCCGGGTGCTCGTCTCGGTCAAGAACATGGAGATCTCGAAATCATCTGTCGGCCCGTGTCAGCGCAGCCCGGCCATGGCTGCCGGGAACAGCAAACCTTGGACAATGACGTCCTTTATGCCCCGTTTCTTGGAGCTCTTCTTCTTGCCCCTATCCTTTTCTTCTCTTAGCTTGGGCAGCACCAGTGGCCGGATGCTCTCAAAGACGCGAGGGAGGACGGGGTTGCGCGGATTCAGCAGCCATGACTGTGCCAGAGCTGGGTTGTCGAGGTAGATGCGACACTCCAGGACCGAGTACTTTGTGATTCTCAGGTAACGGCGTACCGGCGCCATCTCTCGTAGTCGCTGGATGAGGGCATTCTGCGCCGTCGAGTTGTCGAAAGCGGCTCGCCGAGGAGGTTGGAGTATATGTATGTACACGTAAGCCCCCACCCCCACTACTAGTACTTCGTACCAGAATACTTGAGCGCGCTAGAAAATCCCCAGCTTCAGCTTACGCTTCGACGCTTCTTGAAAAAACAGCACCAACGGCCCGTTTTTCCAGGCTTCAATTCGTCCATCCGCCTATTCGGCATGTATGAAACTCAGACATGACCAAGTCTTGGAAGGCAACGCTGAGACTACCTTGCTCAAGCTTTCCGTATGCGCATCGGTGCGCCGTTGGGACAAGCGCATAGCTGACGCGAGTCCAGAGCCCGTCCGGACCCGAAGCTCCAGCAACAATACCTGCGCCAGTGCACCGACAATCTATACCAGTGGCAGACAGCCCATCTTCCTCGGCATGATGCCTTTGTGCTCCACGATGGCCCCCCGTACGCCAATGGGCCGTTGCACATCGGGCATGCAATCAACAAGATCCTCAAGGACATGATACTTCGTTTTCAGATCCAGAACGGGAGGCGCGTGGCTTATAGGCCTAGCTGGGACTGCCATGGCCTCCCCATTGAGATGAAGGCTGTGGGGGAAGTCCCTGCCAAGGGACTGAGCCCGGTCAAGATACGCGAATCGGCGAGGAAGCTGGCGAGCAAGACAATTACGGAGCAGATGAAGGCCTTTCAGTCCTTTGGCATACTGGGGGAGTGGGAGAACAAATGGACAACCATGGACCGCGAGTTTGAGATCAGGCAGCTGCGTGTGTTTCAGAAGATGGTTCGCCACGGACTCATCTACCGCAAGCATAAGCCAGTCTACTGGTCGACGTCGTCGCGAACAGCGCTGGCCGAGGCCGAGCTCGAGTACCGCGACGACCACCTCTCCCACGCTGCCTTCGTCAGGTTCCCCATAGTCTCCCACTGCGGCTCTGTGCCTGGCCTGGCCGGCTTCAACCGACGCCTATACGCCGCTATATGGACCACCACCCCCTGGACCCTCCCTGCGAACAAGGCCATTGCGGTTCATCACAACATGCTGTACTCCGTCTTACGCATCGACGACTATGGTCTGATTGTTGCGTCAAGTCGAGTCGAAGCCCTGAGAGACCATCTTCCCCCCTTCGAGGTTGCAGTCGAATCCATCCCTGGGACAGACCTCACCGGACTCCAGTATCGAAACAAATTGCGCGGCAGAGACGCCCACGCGCAGCCCGTCGTGCACGCGGATTTTGTATCGGCCGACTCGGGAACTGGCCTGGTGCACATGGCTCCGGGCCACGGCCAAGAGGATTACGAAGCTTGTTCCGGCCTAGGCATCGAAGCCTTTGCCCCCATCAACGACGAGGGATACTTCACCAAAGAGGCGTATCCTGACCAGCCCGAGCTCCTTACATCTGCCCCGTCCATCTTACAAGGAGGCGGCCAGGCAGTTCTAGACCTGGTTGGAGATGATGTTCTGGGAACACGCAATATCCGTCACAAGCACCCCTACGATTGGCGTACCAAACAGCCCGTGGTTGTCAGGGCCACGGCGCAGTGGTTCGCCGACGTGGGAAGCATCAAGGAGGCTGCTCTGAAGGCGCTGGGCCGTGTCCACTTTGTTCCGCGATCGGGCAGAGTCCGCCTGGAAAGCTTCATCGAGGGCAGAAGCGAGTGGTGCATATCTCGTCAGCGGTCATGGGGCGTCCCGATTCCCGCCTTGTACGACGCAGAGGGCAACGCTGTGATGACGGACGAATCCATCCAACACATCATCTCAGTCATGCGAGAGCGCACGTCCGACGCATGGTTCTCCGACGATGCACACGATGCGGCGTGGATACCTCCCTGGCTCAAGGGATCGTATCGTCGAGGCAGAGATACGATGGATGTCTGGTTCGACAGCGGGAGTAGCTGGACGGAAGTCAACCGCCAGGTCGACGTCTATCTCGAGGGATCAGACCAGCACCGGGGCTGGTTTCAGTCTAGCCTCCTGACATATGTGGCCGACCAAAAGGCTGATGGCAAAGCTGATGACGAGGTCGTTGCGCCTTTCAAGACACTCATCACGCACGGCTTCACGCTCGACGCTCAGGGCAAAAAGATGTCCAAGTCCTTGGGCAACACGGTAGGCATCGACGAGGTCATGGACGGGCGCTTGTTACCTTTAAAGAAAAAGGGCAAGGGAGGTCAAGGGGCGCAGTTGGACGCGCTGGGTCCCGACGCCTTGCGCTTGTGGGCGGCGAGCAGCGACTTCACAACCGACACGTTGATCGGGTCCTCTATTCTCCAGCCGATCCACAACGCGCTCATCAAGTATCGGACGATTCTCAAGATGGTTGTGGGCTCGCTCCATCAGTCGAGCCGCGAGGCGGCCCTGACCAAGCTCGATCAGATCGCCATTCTGCAATTGTGTGAGACCATGGAGGAGGTCGGGGAGGCGTTCGACAGCTACGAGTTTCACCGGGCTGTGAGCCTGATCAACAAGTGGGTCGCGACGGACCTGTCTGCCTTTTACCTGGAGGCTCTGAAGGATCGACTTTATTGCGACGACGGCGGTGGAGCCCTCGAGCCCATCTTTATCGGATTCCTGCGGATGCTGGCGCCCATCACCCCGGTGCTGGTCGAGGAGGCATGGTCACATCGCCCGTCGTGGATGGCCGAGGACAGGTAGGCTAGCCGGTGCGGCTCGAGTGTTGGTGGCTGCTGACAGGCACAATAGCTCACTACAGAACCCCGCAAGACAGCTATTCGACGCTCCAGTGGTGGATGCCAGCCGCTTGACAGTGGCGCAGGACAAACTCTGGGGCGAAGTTCCGGGTTTGATGGCCGTGCATGAAGCCGTCAAGGCGGGGCTAGAGGAAGCAAGGGAGGCCAAGGTTCTCGGGAGCTCGCTGCAGTGCTCTGTCACTGTGGCTACCGATGATGGCGAGCTTGCGGCCACGCTCGGAAACTACCTGGATGAGCTCGATGCCATGTACGTGGTCTCTCACGTGGAGCTCAACGAGCCCATTCGCGAAAGGCCCAACTGGTGCTTCACGAAGCATTTTGAGTGGCCAGAGCCTTTTCTGATGGGAGGTGTAGGAGCCAAAGGAACGGTGCATGTGCTTCCTCCCAAGCAGCAAAAGTGCTCAAGATGTTGGCGCTATGCAGCAAAGGAGGAGGAAGGGCTGTGCTGCAGGTGCCAGCGAGTGGTTGGCGCAGCGGCATAGAGGTCTATTTGGTTGATGTCAGGTTCCATATACCCCCCTTCCTCCCTGGTGTCGGAGACGTTGTATCATGACTGTCAGAACGGTACTCGGTCGAAGAAGGGAAGGCGAACAAATAAAAGAACATGTTCGCACGGCCCGTTGCCGAGCCGAGGCGGGTCGTGGATCAAGACGCTGCCTAAAGAGGCGCGTTGGCGCGGCCATCAGCCAGTTTATAGTAAACAAGTACCGAGGACTTGGCGGATGTTTCAAGCCTCGGGGAAAGAATGGCATCGGCACATGAGATGAGATGCTTGCGCGGCGTTTCATTGGCATGTGAGTGTGGGTGGCCAGGGAGCGGGACGGAGAGGGCGTAAGGAGTTGCAGGGACAATATGTTTGGGAGGTTCATCAAACAGGATCGGAGGTGTTCTCGACTCGATGCCCGAGACTGCCCGCAAGCTGGCAGTCGAGCCCCATAGGAGGAGCTCCATGCTGTGCCACCCCAGAGCGCCAGAGCGGCATCGGATGCAGTAAGGTTTGTCTCTTTGTCCCAAGTGCCGACAGAGGTTAGTCATGCATCGGTACATGCATTAGCACCTCTCTTATGCTTTCGGCTTTACCGCCCACTTCAACCTCCCTCCCCGCCGCTCTTCTACTTCCCGCCCATCGCCCCGACCGCTCTCGCTGAAAAGGAGCGAGCAACATGCCGCCGCGCCGTCGACCGTCCCAGCAACCCCTATTGAGAAAGTGACCGTCCCCCTTTCCATCGCTCGCTCGCGGCCTCTACAGCATGCGTCGACCCCGGCACCATGGCGGATCACAGTGTCATCCGCCCGTCCAGGATCCGCGAGGGACTCTTCACGCCTGAAGCCGGCTCCAGGGCAAGCTATGAGACGGGCGAGTCGAGCACCGCCAGCAGCCACCGGGCGTATCATGCCCTCGGCCGAGACGCCATCGGCGGACGCTCAAGCTTCGACGATGCGCATCAACAGGAAAGCCCCCGGCGGAGACGAGCTCATAATCGCTCCTCCGGGGGCTTCTTGCTTCGCGACTCGGTCGCCGGAGACCGCCATCTAGCTCACCGCCGCCTGGCGCCGGATTCAACTTGCGTTATTCCCCGCACGTCCGCAGCACCTCGAACCCCCGACTCCATTCTATCTCTTGCCGAACCCGATGACACCCCTAGCCTGTCTTCGGACATGGCCTCGAGGCCAAGCACGACATCTCCGCGCTCGCGGGTCAAGTCCTGGCCCGACTCGGACAACGTCATCGCCGACGGCGTGCCGAGGCAGACCCCGCCGCAGCAAGACCTCGCCAGACTCGACGTCGACTCGGCGCAGATTGTCAGCATGGCCCTGAATCTGAGCGAATCACGCAGGCTGGCATCACGAAGGAACATCTCCCGGGGTACGCCGCCTCGCCTCGCTCCCGTACCGGACAGCAGCTCGGCCAGTAACCTGCAACATCACCTACAACAGCAACGTTGGTCCTCCCGAAACACCAGTCCGAGACCCAAGTTGCCCGCCTCGTCCAGGGTCCCATCTGGCATAACATTGGGCGGCCCTCCGCAGTCCGTCCCCGACACGGCGCACGACAGCCAGTATCGATACCACTTTTCCGCCTCGACACTAGCCAGAGCCCAAAAGGCAAAGGAGCACTTGGAGCTCATGGCGGAATACAGACGACTGCTGGAGACACTGCCGCCGCTCGACCCCGGCTTCCGGCGTCGTACCACTGCGAGCCCTCCCACCTCTCCGTCGGGCAGCAAAGCGTCCAGGTTCGGTTCGCGTCACAACGTTGGCCTCTCCTCAGGCCGTCAATACAACCCGCTGCAGTATATTCGAAACCGCAAAGTTCGGGCGCGTGAGCGCAAGGTTATCGATGCGGAGCGGCAAGGCTTTGGAGACGTCGAGAGCGTCAGGTCGTGGGTCGACAAGGTCTGTTCGCAATCATCATGGCTCCCCGCCTTCCCGGATGATGGAGACGAGCCGGCTCTGCCATCATTCCCGGTTGCCGATGTGTTGGAAATCCAGTCGTCATCGGATCCTGCAACCTCCAAGGCTGCCGCGCGCGTGAAGCGCCCAAGAGTCGACTGGTTTGTCGAGCCTTGCGATATGGTGGCCGATGCCTACTGGCTAGAGCAACATAACCACAAACACCTCATCGAGGATCGACACTGGCGCAAGATTTTTCCGCCCACCGCAGACCTGTCTAGGCCCATGTCTGGCGACAGTGAAACTCCAAATGACACGATGACGCCTCAATCTCATCGGCATCAAGGTCCGTCCGAGACGAAAGGCACTGGGGTTGAAAGGGCCGGTTCAGACATCTCGAATAACAGCACGAGAGACCGTGCCAGGCAAAAACTCCAGAACATCAAGACATTCCCCCATCGGCATAGTAGCTCGTTGCACGGCCATTATCATCTGCAGCGTCTGGGCAAAGATTCGGCCTCGGATCTTTCGGGCAGCGATAAAGAGGTCGGGGATGACTTGCGGCGAAGAATGCGGCTCGGGCGAAGTGGGACGCTCACCAGTAACACCAACAATGTCCTGGAGAAGCAGATGATGGAAATGGTTGCCAAGGAAGCTCGTGAACAGGAGCTTGCCGGCGTCGGCGCACACGACGAGCGAATCGGCTATCCCCCCATCATGTCCCCTGAAAGGAAGAATCCTCTGTCGCCGCCCACCAGTCACTCTCTGAGCAGACCCGGATCCATGGCCGATACGAGCGACTCGGGCCGCAAAGGGGCCATTGACAAGCCCCGGTTGGAATCGCCGCATCGCCGCCAGCCAGGTCAACGGGGCGCGGATGCAACGGACTTGCCGTCGAATCCATCAGCCGAAAAGCTCTCGTCGTATGCGGCATCACCGGAGCTCCCGCCATACAAAGCCAACGCCCCGGAGCCAGGCACCCTCAGTCCTCCATTCTCTCCTGCACGGAGCCGCTCGGGATCCCCTGCACGGAACCCGCTCAGCAAGATCAGAAACATCATTCGTGAAAGGAGCGGCGATTGTAGCGACGGGGCTCATCTGACAGATATGGATCAAGACGTGGAACGTCAAACGTCTGCCCAGGACGCAACCCCGGTGCCGGAAAAGATGGGCGTGACGCGTAGGCGCACGTCAAGCCCAACAAAGAAACTTGCGTTTGAGCGTACGCCTGAAAGTTGGAAAGCGCATCGAAGATCCGGCAGTCTACTGCAGCGGCTGGATGAACAGGGTGCCGGATTGCGTGACATGTTCAAGGGACCTCGGATCGACACCGTCATCAGAGGCGGTGTGTCCAGGTTGAGCGACATTCTCTGGAAGAAGGACGGGTCGGGCGAGCCGTCGCTGGAAGTGGACTCGACCGACGAATCAGAAAGCGAGAGGGCGAGGGGGCGGCTTAGAGTGTCGTCGCCGCCATCGCACGGCCAGTCGGGCACTTCAGACGAGAGCCGGCATGGCTCTAGACACTTTCTCGATACCATGCCCGAGTTCAGCCATAGCCTACGAGTCCATCCGCACAGTACCGGCGATTGCCATGCAAGGGAAGCGGCGGACGATGTGGCGAGTCAGAGCAGCCCGTCGTCACGCTTGGAGCTGCGCAAGCCTCCATTAATCGGAAAACGGAGTGCCTCGCCTTCCGTGTCTCCTCTTGCTCCCCGGAGAGCTCATGTGGGTGACTCGGAAGCTGGGGAGTCGGACTCTTGGCAAGAGAGTGTCGTCGAGGGCGCCCAGAACGCGGATAAGCGTCTCGAGGATGCCGCAGGACTCCAAGCATCCGACTCTGCCGACCGAAGGCAGAGCCGACATTGGTCGATTGTGGACCTTGGCCACTCGACAACAAAGACTCAGCTTTCTCGACGAGAAATTGCCCGCACGAGGGCTCTAATCCTGAGCTCGGGTATCAAGGCCCTGGAGATTAGCAGGCGTGCGAAGGAGATGTGCGAGCCGTTTAGCAGCGAAGCCTCGTCGGCCAACAGAGCCTCGACTGAGGTCAGCCGCGCCGGCATAGAGTGGGCAGATATTGCGCGGCTCAGCCCAGAGAGGCAGCAGCTGCACAATCACAAGGTTGCGTTCTGCGAGCTGTATCCCCTCGCGGCCAAGACGCTCGCCGCGGCAATCCAGGCCTCGGGCCAGCGGTGGCAGGCCTCGGCGGACAGGTTCACAACGCGGACGAGCCCCGACCTGCAGCGGCGCATCGGACAGGTGCGCTCGCGCCTCGTCGACTACGACTCGGAGATGACGCGCAAGGCGGCCAACGAGGCCGACGAGACGAGCAGGGACCTGGCGCTCAGGCAGCCCCTCAAGGTCAAGCACGTGACGGACACGATCGACAAGATGCTCCGGCGGCGGCGGCGGCGCCTCAGGTGGGTGCGGCGCGCGCTGTGGCTCATGGTCGAGTGGCTGCTCGTCGGGCTCATGTGGTATGTCTGGTTCGTCGTCATGATTCTGCGCGTCGTCGCGGGCGCCGCCAAGGGCGTCTGGAGGAGCGTCAGGTGGTTGCTCTGGATGTAGCGACTCCCCCCACCGCTTGACCTCGTCCAGGCGAGGCTCGCAGACGGCGCCGTGACGCGCCGTGCGTGCCATGGAAGCGTCTCGCGCCCCGACGACTGAGAGGGTGGTTTGGATGGCCCTCGTGGCTTTGGTGTTTAGTAGCGGTTTGATACCCACGCTTGTTTGCTCTATTATGTTTATAATTCGTCTATTCGCGTCGTCGGCTTTTCTTTTCCATGTCTTTTCTGTTCTTGGGGCTCCTCGTTTTAAAGCGATGCATGGTATTGCTCTAGAGCCCTCACGTATTTAAACAAAGCCAGGCCCTCGTCAGCCTTTGTCGACCCTCCATTCGTTCCATCGAGGGAGCAGGGACAGGCTTGCTCGGCCATCCAGGGCCGCGTGGATACAGTCTAGTCAAACAGGATTAATCAAGAGAACCGGCGTGGCAAGGCCAAGTAGGCGTCTTGAGAATACAGAGCCGCAAGACAGACGTCTATTCGGTCCTCTTCTTGCCCTCCTCAGCATTCAGGTACCTCGCCGCGCTCATCCCGCGTTTGTGCCGCGCGACGAGCGACCCGATGAGAGGGTCCTTGCGCGCCTTGGAAAAGTGCTCGCCGTAGCCATCGACGGCAAAGGGTCTGGGGTTGAGGCGGGGCCAGTTGACCTGCGAAGGAGACGACGTGAGTAACGCTGCAGTCGGGGGTGACTGGCCGAGGGAGTGGACACGGGGGCTTACATAGAGCATGCCGTGGTTCCAGATGAAATAGAAGCACCACGCGGCGGCGGCGGTCCAAAACAGGATGAAGAGCCGCAGGGGCAGCGCCCTTGCTTCCGAGTCGCGCTTGGTAAAGATGCCCACGAGGACGACGAAGACGCTAAACGCCAAGACGTAGGGGATGGACTGGATGAGCAGCGGGCGCCGGTCGACAAACACGAGGCTGGTGCCAATGGTGGACGTGCCTGGTTGGTAGGCGCCGAGAAACAGGTCGAACGAGTCCTGTCGCGGGCCGTCCCTGAAGTTGTTGAGGAAATACCTCGTGATGCCGATGCGCGCGTCTTGCAGGGTGCCCATCTTGGTGCGCGTGCCGGTGCGCGTCACGTCCGTCTTCATGGCGCCGGTTCCGGCATACGACGAGGACACGACGTCGGCATTGTCCGCCCACATGTTGCGGAACTCGTGCTCAAAGGCCGGGTCGACGTCGCGGAAGCTGACGCCTCGCGACATGAGGCCGACGTCTTGGAAAATGCGATCGAGCATGTGGCGCGCAAACATACTCTGGACGACGTTGGTGCGGTCGAGGCAGTCCATGCAGTTGACGCGCATGACGCTGGTCTGGAGGCCGCGCACGTCGACCCGGCCGTCCATGGCGGCCGGTGTGTCGACGCCGCGGAAGTAGGCTTGGGCGGCCAGGGCATCGTGGAGCTTCTCGACCAGCGCGTACGCCTTTTGCATCTTCATGCCCTTGGTTTCGTTGTGGTAGTCAAAGTAAATGTAGTGAAGACGGTCAAACTCTTGTCGCTCGGACCCGGGCTGGATGGTGGTGAACTTCTCCTCGGTGAGCCTGTCGGCCTCGCGCCTCTCCTTGGGTCCCGAGACGAGCATCTCGGCCATTTGCTCGTACGACTCCTTGACCCTGCACTCTCGTCCCTTTTGGTTGACGAGGTTAATGAGGTAGTTGTCGCCGTAGAGACGGATTTGCTCGTCAAAGTGCTTCTGGGCCGCCGCCAGAGCCGACTCGGTGCTGCGAACCTGAAGCTTGGGGACGTAGCGCAGGCTGTTGACCTCGGACCAGTAGGTCGGGACACTGCCTCGAGTCTGGACGTAGGACATGGTCTGCATTTCCTGGCCCGTCGAGGAGCCCAACTTGCCGCTCTGCATATCGGAGCTGCCGGCGTAGCCGCCCAGACCAGCGCTGCTGTCGTTGAGGATGATGATTTGCTCCGTCTCGTTGTAGTTTGCCACATGGCCGTCGTCGTCGATGCCGCGAGTGAAATATCTCGTTCCGCCGCGATGACGCGACCTGCGCGAGATCAAGGCCAGGGTGAGTCGAGTATTGTTAAACATTGTTGGCCGGATCTCGAGCATGCCGAAGATGCACGGCAGGATGTAGGGGTCGATGCCGGGCTGAGAGCCGGGCTGGCTCCGCGATCCTCGCCTGCGGAACTCGATGAGGTCCGACTGCAGATATCTGTTGAAGAAGAAGCGGTCGTCGGTCCTCATCCAGAGGGGGCTGGAGGTTTCGGCGTGGGACTGGCGCTGGAACGAGTTTGTGAGGTCCATGGAGTAGGAAAAGTACATGGGGCCTTGCTGGAGAAAGGTGGAGAGGAGGCCGATGAAGGTATCCTCGTCCGGGTCGTGAATCTGGCGCTCGCGCATGGGGAGCATCTCGGCGGCGAGGACCTTGTAGACCATGTGGCCCTTGAGGCGGCCCATGGGATGGGCCTTGCTAATGACGACGACATACTTGTCTGGACGGAGGGTCAGCGCTGCATGTCCCGGCGGCCTTGCTGGACTGGCCGACCTAGTCTAAGCTGGACGATGCCAAGGATGCCGGCAACGCTCGAGACTCTGGAGGCACGCTTTGCGGCATGCAGGGCGGCGTCGGCGAGACGGACGTCGCCAGTGGGCCGGTCGATGACGAGGGCGGGCGCATCGGGCGACGAGGGCGAGGTGAAGGTATATGCGTCGTTTGTGACCCTGACGTTGATGTCCCGGTAGGGGAGCTTCGGGGCGACGAGGGGAGCCATGGCTTCCGCGGCTGCTGCTGATTCTGATGCGGCTGCTGCTTCTGCTGCTTCTTGATGCTGCCGCTGCCGCTGATGCTGCTTCTTGGGCCGTTTGGTGTCGCACCAACAAGACGCAAAGACGACTTTGCCTTGCGGGCGGGCATTTGCTGAGCTTCCACGTCACCGAGTACCATGTACCCCCATTCTCCAGTGGGTCAGCGGTTGCGTAGGGGCATCTGCTTACCTAACACACCACAAGACATCTCACCCGATCCCCACTCAGTGGTCAAGCCACTATCCAGCCATCATCAAACCGCCGCCAACGTCCGCCGCCTCTCGCCATCACCTGGGCCCGACTCCGTCCACGTTGTTCAAGTAGCCGTCGCTCGCCCCTTGACCGCAACCGAAACCCTTCTACAAACGCCCATCGAGCCAACATGGCAGCCCGAGGTCCTGCCGGCGGTCGCGGCACGAGCAACCGCTTCGCACAGTTCAAGCTCGTACTTCTCGGTGCGCCCCAGACTGCCGTGTCCCATCACAGGCTTTGTACTGACGCATGTGATAGGAGAGTCTGCTGTCGGAAAGGTAAACCCGATGCTCGACTGCAAAGCCCACGATGGACCGACTGACGCTGTACTCTAGAGCTCAATAGTTCTCCGTTTTGTCAAGGTGCGTTCCGGCAGGCCAGCCCGCCCAAGTGCCTTCTTTCATGGCTAATCAAACCCGTCAGGACCAATTTGACTCGTTCCGGGAATCCACCATTGGTGCCGCCTTTCTCACCCAGACCATATCCCTCGATGAAAACACCACAGTCAAGTTTGAGATTTGGGATACCGCGGGCCAGGAGCGATACAAGTCCCTTGCGCCCATGTATTATCGCAATGCCAACTGCGCCGTGGTCGTCTATGATATTACGCAATCGGTAGGCTCGACTCTTCGGCGCCGGAACTGCCGGGACTAATCATCATGTCGCAGTCTTCTCTGGACAAGGCCAAGGCATGGGTCAAGGAGCTCCAGCGCCAGGCCAACGAGAACATCATTATTGCGCTCGCCGGCAACAAGCTTGACCTAGTCACCGAGCAGCCCGATAAGCGAGTGATCCCCAGAACAGAAGCCGAGGCTTATGCGCGGGAGGCCGGGCTCCTGTTCTTCGAGACGTCGGCCAAGACGGCCGAAAATGTGCGCGACCTATTCACGGCCATTGCAAAGAAGCTACCGCTGGACCAGGTTGGGCCCAGGCATGCGAGGCCGGGCCAGCGACCGGGTGTAAGTCTGGCTCCCGAGCATGCAAACACCAACATGAGCGGGCCTTGCAGCTGCTAGACTCTCCGCCGTCGCAAAACAGACGGGTCACCGGCAACAGTGCTGCCCACGCATTCGATGGAAACGATGGGATGACGCCGGGGATATAGACTGACTGAAGTGAGCGGCTTGGCTCAAGCGCGTCGTATGTTTCTCGGAGTCCTGGGTTTGGGGTGCTTCATAGGCAGACGCATCTATTGGCTTTTCTTCTTCGGGGTTTGATGCGTAATATCGACTTTTCCGTCTGAAAGCTGGGGCGGCGGTGCTGGCAGAGACTTGAGGCACTGCACGAGTGCTTCCGCCTGGACGCGTAGCGTAGTGTTTGACATTGGGCTATAGCGTCTAAACAGACTAGTATAGCGTCTTAACAGAGACAGTGTTTTGTCTGTTATTGAGCAAGTGTGATGCCATGACGGGCACGCGCAAGACCAGTCAAGGTCTGTTGGGCGAACAAGACACATGTTATTTCTTATTGTTTCCTTTCCGACAGCCTCTTTGGCAGCTGTTACTTTTCTTCCCTTTGCCCGAATGCGTTGAATATCGAGGTTGCCTATATTTAAAGCGTGCTGCGCTGGACCGACTTCTTGGTTGGTATTCGTACGAATACGAGTTGCGAAGTTACGGCAAGTCGAACGAACCCATTGGTGGCGTCACCCCCCCCCAAAGCTAGTAGCAGCTACCCTGTATTTAGCCGGGTTTTTACCCCGAGCGTTTTTGTCTCGTCGTCGACATCTTCAAATCATCCCTCCTCTCCCAAGCCTGACAAGCCTCAGCTGGCCATCCGCTTCCCCCATGCTGCGATCATCGCTCCGGTCGGCAAGGGTGCTTGGCGGCACTCCTGTTACGCCTGCTGCCAGCCGCCAATGGCCAATCGCCGCCGCCGCATCGCGACGAGCTTGCCTGCTGGGTGTTGTATGTTTGCCGACCGGCTCCATGCGTCAGGCAGCACCACGGGTCAATGCTTACTGTGACGCTGCTGCTAGAGGTCCTTTGCCGATCAAAAGAAGCCCCGGCCTGACGCGTCCAAGGCGGCCGTGCTGCCCTCCACCGAGACGTCGAGCTCCGAGCGATCCCCGTCACCCGCCAGCTTCGGCAAGATCAAGACTCGGCCTGTCGTGAACGTCCCTCTGACTCCTCCCACGCCCGAGGAAGCTGCCGTCGGGCGGATTAAACCTGCCGCGACGATTGACCATGCCGGCGGTTCCAGCGTCAATGCTGGCCGGGTGCCTCGGCTGCCCGTTTCCAGGCCACAGCCGACTGCCACAATCGACGACGTCGGCGAGTCCACGGTCCTCCAGGCCAATACGCCGACTCCGCCACCACCGTCGCCTCCCAAGACCAAGAGCTTCATGCGCCGGCTAAGACGCTTCGTCTTTACCCTCGTCCTGCTAGGTGTGGTTGGGTTTGGAGGAGGTGTTTGGTACTCTCGAATCAACGACAACTTCCACGACTTCTTCACCGAGTACGTGCCCTTTGGCGAACGGGCTGTCCTGTACTTGGAGGAGATGGAGTTCAAGAAGAGGTCCCCGCCCGGCACGGGACGCGACCCAAAGCCCCGCCGCCTGTCGGATCAGCCGGTCAGGATCCCGGCCCAGAGCGGTGCTTCGTGGAGGGTCGCGGACAACGGTGAGCCCGCCGGGCGTCAGTCGGGCGCCTCGGCCGGGAGCAGGAGCTCAAGGAGCTCAGGCAACCCGTCGCCAAAGGCTTCGCCTGATGAGCCCCAGAGAGCCTCGTCCCCGGCCGCCAAGTCTGCCGATAAGGCCACCCCCAAGGTGTCAGAGAAGGCCACCCCCAAGGTGTCGGAAAAGGCTGCAAAATCGTCGTCTGCAGACTTCAAGGCGCCCGAAGTCAATGAGCCGTCTAGGTTCCCTCCCCTGAGGCCAATCGACCTCATGTCGCTTCCCGACGCCAGGGAGCCCATCGTCCGAGACCTCGTGCATATGCTCAACGACCTGATACTGGTAATCAACGCCGATGGCGCTCATGGCAAGTATGGAACGACTGTCAACAAGGCCAAGAACGACATCGTCAAGGTCGGGGACCGGCTCAAGGCCATGAAGAAGAGCGTGGAAAAGAGGGCTGCTAGCGAGGTCAAGTCGTCGATTGACGAGTTCGACAAGGCGGCTACCGAGCTCATCAAGCGCGTCGAGAGGACCATTTTGGCACAAGATGTCGAGTGGCGACGGGAATTCGAAAAGGAGATGAAGACGGTGCGCGAGAGCTACGACGAACGAGTCAAGCTTCTCATGGAACGCGAAAAGAAGCTCAACGAGGAAAAGCTCGACAACCAGCTTCTGGAGCAGGCGCTAGCCCTCAAGAAGGAGTTTGTTCAAGACGTCAAGAAGCAGGTCGAGCAGGAGCGGCACGGCCGCTTGGGCAAAGTGGGCGAGCTGTCGTCGGCCGTGTCCGATCTGGAGAAGCTAATGGCTGGGTGGAACGACGTGGTGGACTCCAACCTCAAGACGCAGCAGTTGCACATGGCCGTCGAAGCAGTCCGTGCCAGTCTCCAAGACACGCAGCATCCTCGCCCGTTTATCCGTGAGCTCGTGGCCCTCAAGGAGATTGCCGCGGACGACGCCGTGGTGGACGCAGCCATTGCCTCGGTCAACCCTGCCGCCTACCAACGGGGCATCGCGACGCCTTCTCAGCTCATGGACCGGTTTCGGCGAGTAGCCGGCGAGGTGCGCAAAGCGTCTCTGCTCCCCGACGACGCCGGCGTGGCGAGCCACGCCTCGAGCTGGGTTCTCAGCCACGTCTTGTTCAAGAAGCAGGGGCTCGCAGCGGGGAGTGATGTGGAGAGCGTCCTGACGCGCACGCAGACATATCTGGAAGAGGGCGACCTGGACGCGGCAGCCCGAGAGATGAATGGGTTGCAGGGGTGGGCGAAGACGCTCAGCAAGGACTGGCTGAGCGAGGTGCGCAAGGTGCTCGAGGTTCAGCAAGCGCTCGATGTAAGTGTCGGTCCATTCTGCGCAGGCCGAGCGCCCTCGCTAACGTTGTGCCCGCAGGTGATTGCGACGGAGGCGCGGCTGCAGAGCTTGCTGGTAGAGTGAAGGGATATGCCCAATTGTTCTCGGTATTCGTATGCAGCGAATCATGGGCAGTGATTTGCTGGGTAGACGCGAAAAAGTTGATGCTTTTCAGCTTGACGATGCTCCCGCTGGGCACATGACTTTAGAAACAGTACATTTTTTAAGGTAACCTAGAGGAATACATTTGCCACGTGCCACTCTGTAAGAACTCTTTAGCGTCTCGCAGCTTTCACGCTTGTGACTCACCGAGACTCACCACGTCACCACCCACAGGTCGGATGCAGTCGCCGACGAGAGCAACGGCGACATGCCCCATGGCGAGGGCCGTCTGTGGTGGCTGCCGGGCCATGAGCGGGGGCAGCGCGCGCGGATACCCCAAGGCGCTGGAGAAGCTGGCGACGCTGCAGTCGAACCGCAGCACGACGCTCCTGTTTGGCGGCAGCGGCAGCGGCGAGCAGCTCAACGCGAGGGCGCTCAACGCGAGGGCGATTCCCGAAATGAAGGCCTGGCTCAGGCGCGCGGGCTACGGGCCTGCCGACCTCGCGCGCATGCGGCACATTCACGTCGCCGGCACAAAGGGCAAGGGCTCCGTGTGCGCCTTCGCAACGGCCATGTTGATGCGGCGGCGGGACGGCGGCAGCGTGGGCACGTACACGAGCCCGCACCTGGTGACGCCGCGGGAGCGCATCGCCATTGACGGGCAGCCCATCGGGCAGCAGGCCTTTGCCGACGCCTTCTTCGAGCTGTGGGATCGCTTCGGCGCGGCGGCGCGGCGCGAGGACGGCGCCGACGCGGCGCAGGCCGAGGGCCCCGACTCGAAGCCCTTTTTCTTCCGGTTCCTGACCATCATGGCCTGGCACGTCTTCCTGGCCCGCGGCGTCGCCGACGTCGTGTTCGAGTGCGGCATCGGCGGCGAGTACGACGCCACCAACGTGCTGCCGCCCGCGGCCGTGTCGGCGTGCGTGGTGACGCAGCTGGGCATCGACCATGTCGCCATGCTGGGCGACTCGCCCGAGCAGATTGCGTGGCACAAGGCGGGCATCATGAAGCCCGGCGTCAAGTGCTTCACCGGCCTGTCGGACCAGGCGGGGCAGCAACACGCCGCCACGCAGGTCCTGAGGGCGCGCGCCGAGGAAAAGGGCGCCCGCCTGGTCGGCGTCGACGACGAGACGGTCCGGCAATGGGGCGGCGAGCCGGGCCTCCTCGCCGGCGACTTTCAGAAGAAGAACCAGGCGCTGGCGGCGCTGGCCGTGCTCGAGCACCTGGCGCCAGACGAAGCGCCCCCGGAGGAGCCGCCGTCTCTCCTCGCCGCGCTGCGGGGCATCCCCGAGCACTTGGCCCTGGGCCTGCGCTCCGCCCGCCTCCGCGGCCGGTGCGAGGTGCTCGAGCGCGCCGACGTCAGCTGGCTCCTCGACGGCGCGCACACGCCCGAGAGCCTGGCCGAGGTGGCTCGCTGGCTCGCCCAGGCGCTGCGTCCCCCTGCCGCCGCCGAGTCCGTCGTGCTCGTCTTCAACCAGCAGGACAGGGACGCCGCGCCGCTGCTGGCCGCGCTCGTCGCCGCCGTGCAGCGCGAGACGCGGCGACGGCACGTCTTCCGCCACGCCCTCTTCACCCGCAACGACCACGCGCGCCATGCCGCCGGCGCCGTCGTCGACATGGCCGTGCAGGAGGCGACGGCTGCTGCCATGGCCGAGCTGGTGCCCGGGTGTGACACGGCGTGCTTGGACAATGTCGAGGATGCGGTTGCGCGCGCGAGGGCCTTGGCGGCCCGGCTTGGCCATGGACGTGGCGTGAAGCCCAAGGTGTTGGTTACGGGGAGTCTGCATCTTGTGGGCGCTTTCTTGCGCGTCTTGGAGCCCGATGTTCCGCTATAGCTTCGGAAAATGTACACGTGAAGCCGCTTCCCCTTTCCATGACTCCCCTTTTTATGACCCCCCCTTTTATGACTCCCCCTTTTATGCCTTCCCCCGTCCTACAGCGCATCCGCCCCCTCCAGAATGCTCAGCGCCCCCCCTACCAGGTGCAGGCTGCCCGTTACATAGGCCAACACGCTCTCACCAGTATCCCGGCCAAGATACATCGCGTGGCTGAGCGCCTCCTCGATGGTGAACATGACCATCACCGTGGCGTCCGGATCCAGCTCGGACCACCTTTCCGCGAGCCGGCGCTGCACCGTCATCTGGTGGACCTCCTTGGGGTCGATTTGGCGGTTGTCCAAGTCGCACTTGTAGCCCGTCGCGGCGTAGGTGACGTTTGTGCAGAAGACGACGTGGTCAAACGTTGAGCTCAGTGGTGTGCGCGCGGCGCCTGCGTGTATCGAGGTGAGAAAGTCGACGGCCTCGGCACGGGTTTGCTGGTTGAATATGAGGACCCTGGGGCCGACACTGCGGGCAGACAGGCGGCCATGGTCAGCGGCTGGCCATCGAGTGTTCACAGACGGAAAAGGACGGCTTGGCTTACCGGCCAGCCGTCTCTTGGGCGAACCATCGCGACGACATCTTCAGGCTGTCCGACGTGTGCGCCCCGTCGAGAAACCACGTCACGCCGTGCTTGACCTTGACCTCGCACCGGCCCCTGAAAACCGTCTGCTCCAGCCCGTCGACAAACTCGCGCGGCAGCGAGGACCCCGGCGCCGCGGCAGTGATGCCCAGCTTCGGCAGCACAGCTTGGGCGAGGGCCACGGCCAGCGTCGCGTTCCTCCTCTGAAAGGGCGCGTCGGGTCGAATCTTGACGCCGTCCAGGCGCGGGTCCACGGGCAGCACCGCGAGGTCGACGCCCCGTTCCTCGGCCCTCTGCCGCAGGACGGCGGCCGCGGCGGGGTCCTGATGGACGGTAAAGGCAGGGCTGCCCTCCTTGATGATGCCCGCCTTGTGCCAAGCAATCTTTTCGACCGTGTCGCCCAGGGCAAAGACGTGGTCGATGCCGAGCGCGCTGATGCCCGACGCAGCAGGCCGCTGCACGAGATTGGTGGCGTCATACTCGCCCCCAATGCCCGTCTCGTAGACGGCCACGTCGACGCCCTCTTGCAGAAATACGTACCAGCTCAAGAGCGTCAGGAAGCGGCCGTACTGGGGCCTCGTGCGGAGGGGCACGGCGTCGGGGGCCGCCGTCGAGGACCCCAGGCGGTCCCAGACGTCGAAGAAGTACTTGGCGAAGAGTTCCTCGGAGATGGGCGCCGAGTTGATGCGGATGCGCTCGCGGACGGCTATGAGGTGCGGCGAGATGAAGAGGCCGATCTTGCGGGGGCGGCCTTGGGCGTGGCGGTACTGGGCGAGGATGGAGTCGACAAAGGCGCAGGTGCTGCCTTTGCCCTTTGTGCCGGCAACGTGGACGATGTTAAGGCCATCGATGCCCGCCGGCTGTTTCCATCAGCCCACGCCCTGGAGCATGGAGAGACCATCAGCCCACGCCCTGGAGCAGAGAGAGAAGACGGGCCATGGGCCGACGCACCGTGTATCCGATTCTGCCGAGATAGACGCCCATCTCTCGCATCGACGCGGCATCGGGCCGGATCCCAGCCTTGCGCCTCGCCTCAATGACCGAGTACGGCGTCTGCAGCGAGTTGAGCGCATTAATGGCGTGCTGTCGGCGTCATCAGTTGCCATCTTTTGCAAGCACGCGGGCGACGGCTCACAGCGTACGACGTCATTGCGCGCACCAGCCGAGCCTGTGGCGGACCTATTGCTTTGCGTACGAGGAGGCCCGATAACTTGTTGGCCGAGGTCGGCTGAGGGCGAGGGCGGCTGAAGGCGAGGGCGGCGAGGTGGAGTGGCATGGGGTTGTTGTTCTGGGTGCGTTGACTCTAAAAACTTAAAGTGTCGAAGACCACTTAGTCCCCCAACGGGTACCGAGTCAAAACCTCACCGCTAGCCTCGACGCCTTGACCTCTTGCGACGGCTAACATTGCCTTAAATCACCATTGATACGACTCATTCTGTGCCTTGCATTACATCAATCATACCCCTTTGCATGCTCCATTTAAGCAAACGCCGGCGGACATGGTCGCTTCATGGACAATACCTGCCCCTGGTAGCTCGGCATCAGCCAACTTACAAGTCCACCTCTTCTCCATACCTGTCCCTTGTCCACGTCCTCATCCCCCGAGTCAACGCCTCAACAAAGTCCTTGTCGAAGCTCGCTCCGCTAGACGCAAACGCCACGCGCGTCCGCCACGTGAGCCAGTCCTCTGCCATGACTCCCTCTGGCGCCCGGATGATGCCTGTTGCAATGCCCGCCACGGCCTGCTCCGTGCTTGGTCGACGCCCCGAGTCGGTAAACAAGAGCGTGGCCCCGCACGTGCCGCAAAACGAGCGCAGCGCGCCAGCCGAGGACGAGTACGACTTGGCTGTTCCAATGGTGAGATTGGTGTCGATGAGCGGCTCGCACAAGGAAAGCGGCACAGAGGCCCAGCCCATGGCATGAGATCCAGACGTCAGACGGCAGTCTCGGCACGCGTCAAGGACCGCCGTCCACTTCCTCTTGTCCAGCGGCGAGACCAACTTGGATATGGATGGGTCGTCGAGAACCTGCTCCGTCGGCCGTGTCACGGTAAAAGACACGCCTCCGCAGTGGCATTGGGCACGCAGGCGGTCTTGACCATCGTCTCCCGTCTCGGCCTCGGATGTCACGAGCGCGGCACGGGCATCATCGTCTGGCGGGTTCCAAGTCTCCATCTCGCCGTCGCCCATCCGAGTCAGGATGGATGCTAGCCCACCCCCCTTGGCACTCTTGCTAAAGACGTGTTGCTTGATCTGGAGCTTCTCTGGTCCGTGGTCTTGAAAGATGGACGTGGCCATGGTCCACTGTTGTCGGTCATGGCTGACGCCGGCAATGTGGCAGCCACACGTCGAGCAAAAGTCGTAGCTGCAGCCCATTCCCGTCACCGTGTACGAGCTCAGGTTGTCCTTGGTCGAGTCGCCCAGGAACCGGGGCAGCACACCGACTGGCAGCTGCGTATGGAAGATGCACGGTGAGCCCGTGGCAAAGCGACACAGGCTGCAGTGGCAAAGATAGACGGCGAGGGGGAGGGACGACTTTGGGACGTCAAACTCCATGTGGATAGAGCCGCAGAAGCACTTGGCTTCAAGTGTCTCGGCGGTTCCCGAGTCTGCCATGGCGTCGGATCTTGGAGCTCTGGCTCTCTGTTTCTGGGCGAGGCGAGGACGCGAGAGACGGCTCGACTTGTACAGGTCGGCCTGTCATCGTCAAACTGATACCTGACAGCCCCTCAAGGGCACGAGTACGGACAAGCGCCGACCTTGCCGACGCCCTAGGCAATTCTGGCCCGTCGTCAAAGTGTGAAGAGCAGCGTCGTCGAAGGCAGAGCAAGTACCCACTGGATTAGGTAAGTTTTTCGGCCCGTCAAAAGCCGAGGCAGATCTGGGCCGAGGATCAACCTTCCCTCCACACTTTGACGCCACCTGACCGGCCTAAAGTCTTAAAGTCTTTCAAAGTCTCAAGTCTTTCAAAGTCTTTCCTCCAACCTCGCAAGGCTCGGTGAACAACCCTGATCGACATGGCTGGTGTCAAAGACAGCTTCCCCGACCTCGAGTGGCGTCGACTCCAACTGGAAGACAACATCAAGCAACTACGCAAGGCCCTCCAGCATTGGCAAACGTGGGACGCCGAGTACGAAGCCCTCAAGGAAGAGGTCGACGCTGCTCCGGACAGCGCCGACGATGAGGCCCAAGAGCTGCATCGGATCCACGGCGATTACGAGGGCGAGCTTCTGCGTGGCAAAGAGCTAGACGACGTCTTTGGCCCCCAAGGCTCGCGTTCCAGGGAGCAGGTTATCAACATTTTGCAACGGCGGATAGACTACGTGACCAAAAACGTCGAGAGCTTGCAGAAGCAGCTGGAGGCGGTCGAAAACGAGCATGCCGCTGCCACCGTCGTCAGCCAGCCCGACGCCACGGACGAGAATGGCGAGCCTTTTACCGAAATCATAGAGAATCTGGACCATGACGACAATGTTGTCTCGTTCCGCTTGAACCGGCCAGGTGATTCGGGAACCCATGTCCTGGATGCACTGGCCAAGGCAGGTATCGACGAGGTTCCGGAAGGGCAGTCAGACCCCAAGCAACAAGCTGTTGGGCCACTTTCGGGGAATTCCATATCGCTGCCCGCTCGACCGATTTCGGACTATGCCAACGGAACGAAACAGACTCGACCTGTTTCTCCCCCCCCAACACCCAAGAAGGCAGTCTCCTTTGTAGAAGATGCGGATTCAGGCAGCACGAACACGCCCGCTCTCCCAACTGACATGTCGCGACAAGCCAGGCGTCTTGAGCGCGTCATGCAGACGGCAAGGGACCAGGAGATGATCAGCCTACGGGACGCGGTAATACCAGAAGATGAGGAACCAGAAGACGCCGCACTGCGGCGGCAAATGCTCGAGTACTGCATGGGCGAGATCGGCTCAGTGGTTGCTGAGCTTCAGCTGGAAGAGGGCGATACTGACGATGGCGAAGCCTTTGATTACGGCCATGACCGTATCGACCAAGTTTCCGACGAGGACAACAAAGACGACGATGGCGAAGCCTTTGATTACGGCCATGACTGTGTGGACCAAGTTTCCGACGAGGACGACGAAGACGACGATGGGGAGGATCGATTCGGACGATCAACGAGCCGCATGGTCACCGATGACTATCGGCAACGCATGCTCGAGCTTGAAAGAAAGCTCGGTATCAAGTCGCGCCTCACCCAGGACGCCGACGACGAGCATGAGGATTCTGGCGCTGATGACGAAGGCATTGGCCGCATAGTTGTCAAGCACGGCCAAGAATCGCCATCTTCGGCGTCGAAGCCCTCGCCCATGAAGTCGGGCATCAAGGATGGGCAGGGTGATGTGGATGCGAAAAAGGGCGTCCGGTTTGCCCAGACGCTGGACGTTGCTCCAGAAAACGAGCGTCCCGCACCTCCTGCGAGCGAGAGGGGAGAGGTCCTCGTTGAGCCGCTCGGCGATGTTGTTGAGCGGTCGGCCCCTGCCAGAGCTAATGGGGCCGCCACTGAGCCCAAGGCGCCTCGGAGAAGTTCACGCTTCGCCAAAGGCAGACATGAGACTGCTTCAAGCGGAGAAATTCCCAAAGGCCCGTTGGATGTCCCTGCCCGATTCGCTGATCAGGAAATACGGGAGACACGGGCATCCGGGCCCGAGGGGACAACCGTGGCGGATCGACTCGTCGAAAGGGAGCCAAGGCTCAACCCCCTAGCACCCGGCAAGCTTGAAGATTCCATGGATCACGACGCAGTGGCGGCCGAATACCAGGCACTACGCAACAAGTTCATCCAGCGTCGCGGTGGGTTCCTGCAGGAAGACGAGTCGCCTGACCGAGTGTTGGATGAGGCCGAGAATACGTCGGAACCCGTCAGTCGATTCAGAGCCGCCCGGCTGTCCCGCCAGTAGTGAGCTGGAAGCTGCCTCGGCACAGTAGTCGGCATATACCTAGGTAATCGATTTGCCGGTACCCGTTGGGAACTAAGGGACGCTTCTTGCGGTGACTGGCACTCGTGACTTGGCTAATGGCGTCGTCTCGGGAGCCATGAGTCCCTTCGTCTGCGTCTCACACTAGATCGCTGACCTGCCCAGGGATTGCTCAACCCGCGAGGCCGTGAAGGTCAATATCGTGCTCGGAACGTGCTTCATCTGACCTTTGTCGGTCGATCAGTGGGCTGCAGTCTTTTGCTCTGCTTCCCATTACCACGCGATTCCAACATTATCGTTGCTGACAAGGGCATCTCTGACCCATGACCTGCGACTGCACTTCTGTGGTCTTGGCGTTCTTTTGCTACCTGTACATTGCTTGGCGGATTTACGTTGCTTTGGGGGCATATAATCCATTCGGTGCTAGCATCCGCTCGTAGAGCAATCAAGCAAAAATCCATTGTGCATTCGTCAAGAACCCTGCGCGTACGGTTCATGGCCGTGCTTTTTTCACTTGACCGTCCCACTGCGAATCTCGGGTTGCCGTCTGGCTCGCAGACACCTGACCCGCCCTACCCTATACACAGCCTGTAAGCCCAAGGTCTGCGCCAACGCAAGCAACGTCGGTAAGGGTATCAAATCAAAGATCAAAGACAATATGTGTTTGGAGGATAGTACGTGTTGTATTCGTAACGCGGGTGAGACGGCAAATCGCGGTGACCGCTGACGCGAGTACGAGAGCACCGGCGCAGTCGTTTCTCACACGATAAATTACATTCCAAATGCATTTTACGGGGAAAGCTCTAAAAGTAATTGACGCCGGACAAGGTTGTAAGGATCTAGCCAAGACACGTCAGCATGGCCATGATGCCGCCGCCCCGACCAACAGGAGCCTGAGGGGAAACATGAGAATGCTTGGGGATGGGGTGCAAAAAAATCAAAACGCTGTACACAGATGTAGAAAAAAACATGATTCCGCCCGGACTCGAACCGGGGACCGTCTCGGTGTTAGCGAGAAATCATGACCAGCTAGACCACGGAACCACACGTTTCATTTTGGATGGGGGACCTGCCAGCTAATACTGCATAAGATCCTTTGACCTCGCTCCAATCAGGTAGACTATCTGCTGATGGCGTAGTTGAAGATTTGGCCAATGGCGAAGACGAGAGCAGCGCCAGTGAGATAGAGCATGGGCCGGGCCTCGCCAAGCACCCGCAACACGAGGATGGATTCGAGAACGTAAAAGGCCACGAGGAAGATGAGCGGCGCGAGCTGGTACAGGACATAGAGCGAAACGTGCCGGTTGGGGAGGTCGTAGCTGCGAACTTGGTGAGCCCGGTAGCCTGCCTACAGTCTTGTACGAAGTTATATTACTTTAGACGCGCAAAACGCAAAACGTCAGTCGGCCATCACTTCCCCCCTCCCCCAAAGAGCGCAACTATGCCGTCGAATAAAGTTGCCTGCCCCTCGGCCATTCGCGCGTCCCGCTCCTCCCGTTGCGCCTTCAGCACCTTGTGCACGTTGGCCGCCACCTCGGCCTTGGCCTCCAAGTCGGCTCTCAGGGCAGCCTCCTCGACGGCGCGCTCGGCCTCGGGCAGCTTCTCCAGGCCCTCCCTCCACTGCCTCGCCAGCGTCTCCGAGGGCGCTGCGGCGACTACCTTTGCCTTGGGCAGGACGACCTCAAAGACGGGTATCGGCGCGCCGCTCTGCTTTGCCTGCTCCACTGCCGCTTCGTGCTTGAGCATCCGCTGGAACAGCGAGTCGGCGTGCATTTGTATGTCCTCGTCGACCTCGGGAGATCGGCCCATGACGGAGCCGAAGCCCAGGGCCCTGAGGAATCGCTGGAGGGAGTCAGCGAGGAGGACACAACAAAGGCCGGCGTGATGCGACTCGCCGACTGCATCCCGTAGCACCTCTCGAACCGGCGCACTTGATGTCTGCACATTTGCATCTGGTCCTCCCAGCTGCCGCGCTTCATGCAATTGACCCATTCCTCCTGCTGCAGCGCGCAGTTCTCCAGCGCGGCGCGCCCAATCGCGGCCTTGCGGCCCTTGTATCCCTCGAGCACGTTGGCGAGCTTGTCGTGATCGCTGGCCGTCTCTGCCTCGATCTGCGACAGCGGACGGTAGCTCTCCCACAGGTGGGCGTAGCGGCCGTCCTGGAACAGGCTGGCGGCGGGCACCTGCCGTCTCTCGGGCCCGGGCTCTGGAGTCTTGGCTTCATCCTGCGAGGTGGGACGAGGCGGCGACTGCTGCTGTGGCGAGTATTTGACGGGTGACTCTTTTTCGAGAAACTCGCGGAGCTTTGGGTCGAGATTCTTGAGCGGATCGGCAGAGGTGTTGGAGCCGAAGACGGACGACCACCAGCCCATTTCAGCCAGGATGCGAGACGGCGCAGGTCTGTGTTTCGAGAATGTAGGATTACGAGTTACGAGTGGCGCTGTAAAGCTTGGTGGGTTGAGTGAGTGGCTGGCCGGTGTGGCTCTGACCAATCACGCGGCAGCGGGCAATTACCCGAAGCCGACTTCACTTCGACCGCCACATCAACTCGGAATGCGTCGATGCGCCATAAGAACGGTAAATATTGCATGTCAAGATTGAAATCACAACCGCTCGATACCAATAGTTGGCCCTCTCACCGAAGAAGCATGGGTCATTGCGTCGTATCGCGCAGAAGGGGGCTTCAAGTTCCATTTCTGCCGTTAACCCATTTCGACGGTTGCAAGGACAAGAGTTGTTATTGTTTGCTCCAGAGACGTGTATCAAATGTTATTCTCAAAGAGTTTGCAGACCAGCTTCCTCAGTCGTCGGTTGGCTGAGCCGGCAATCGAGCAGAGCAACCAGACAGCGAGCCGTGATCCATATAACCGGCGCCCTCTGTACCAATCAAAAGAATGCTTCAAGTCGGCAAAGACGCTGGCTGACAGCCCGATATGTCGTCATTTTTGTTGCATTCATGAACCCCTTTATTCTAGACTGCAACCACAGCAGAGAATCACTTGTCCATCAGCTTCCGGTGCCCGGCCCTCCAGGGAGAATGCCATCCCCCTGTTGTTTATCACGCCAAAAATGCCACAAGAGAAGCTCGACTTAAAACTTGCTAAACTTCTTGATCGCCTTGCCAGTTCGGGGCAGCACGCGCAGGACGTTGAATCGGACCTGTTGCTAGTCAGTCCCAGTATGTTCGTCGCAGACCCCCAATCGCCTCATGGTAGACGTACAGTCTTGCTCAGGGGGCGGCACTGGCCAACAGTGACCTGGTCACCTTCCTCGACACGGAAGGCGGGGGAGACGTGGGCGGCGAGGTTCTTGTGGCGCTTCTCGTAACGGGAGTACTTGGGGATGAAGTGCAGGTACTCTCTTCGGATGATGAGGGTTCGGTGCATCTTGGTGGAGACGACGGTGCCGGTGAGGATACGGCCGCGGATCGAGACGAGGCCGGTGAAGGGGCACTTCTTGTCTGCACGGCACATAGTAAGCATTGGTCGCGCGCTCCATCTCGTGGCCAAGATTCCATGTGGCGCGATCCTTTGTCCTTGTCCGTTCATCCTCGTATGCGCCCTAGTCCCCGCTCATCGAGAAATCGTAGAAGCCGCTCGCACGTACCGATGTAACTGCCCTCAATCGCGGTTTTGGGGGTTCGGAACCCCAGACCAACGTCCTTGTACCATCGTCGACCGCCCTTGCCAGGCCGGGAGCTCTTGGCCTTGACCTTGGCGTTCTGGAAGATGTGCGGCTGCTTCTGGAAAGCACGCTCCGATTGAACGGTGAGTTCGGTCGCCCTGAGCACGCGGGTTAGCCGCGACGAGTCACGCCGACAGTCGCAAATCAACGCATCGCGAAAACTGACATCTTGGTTGATCCTACTCCGGAGAGGTGTCGTAGCAAGTAGGCGTGTCGATGGGTGCTGACGGGGCGGGATGTTGCTTGGGCAGAGGTGATGAGCAGGTCTTCGCACACCAATTTTTTGCACCACTCGCGCTTTAGGGCTTGCAAAATTCGGATTGGCTCACTTGCCGGGCGGACCCGCCGCTGTCGGGAAGTTGTACATCACAAGTAGCCACGGCTCACGTGACATCTCGCCAGGCCGGTATTTGACTTGTGGAGCAACGGATCGTCGGTACGTACCGTGGCCTGCCCGCCTCTGGCAAAGTAAACAAACGCGGTCATCGCGGACCTATCATTTGCCCGCCCGCAACGGTTCTCCGTTCATGCCACCGCCTCATCAGATCAGCCTCTCGCGCTGCCGTCGCCGAAATGCAGTCAACAACCGATCGCACCTTGCCACTCGTACGGCGAACCCGCAAATCTGTCGGTGCGCAACCGGCAGCACGCAACGCCATGGACAAGGAGAATGCGATAGTCGATTCGGGCAGCTCCCAGGCTGCCAGTCGCAAGTCTAGGAGCAAGAGCATGGGCCCTGGTGGACTCGACGCCTTGAAGCAGTCCACCGGTAATCGACGTGCCGTAAGGAGAGCATACCCGTTGCTGGTCATCACTGGCTAACAGCAGCGCAGTCTCTTGCCGCCCCTGTGAAGCTTCCGCGGTCGATTCTAAAATCAAGCATCTCCTCGCTTCCCGATATCCCGCCCCTGAAGAAAGGATCTCAGAAAACTAGTGCTGCTAGCGAAACTTGCGATCCGGCCCCAGGCTCGAGCCTGTCGACCGAAGACTTGCTCGGCTCGAAGCTCCCTCTGCGCACGGAAGAGGAACAGCAAGCAGCCGCAAGGGAGAGAGAAGATAGTGACAGACGGGATGCTCGCAGAAAATCACTTGCCAACCGAAGGGTCTCTTTTGCGGCCGAGGCGACACTTCATACCTTTCATGAGATCGAATACATGCATGACTCGACCACCTCGACCGACTCGACCAGGAGAGCCTCCTCGGCTGGCGGCGGGTCCCCGAAACGAGACTCTACTGTGGGCGGTCGTCCAGAGACACCGCAGTCGCAGGCGGAGAACATACCTCGGTCTCCTGAAAACCGTTGGGATCAACAGCGCCGACAGCGTAGGAATTCGGGGATCCCGCCCATGAGCTTTGGCAACACAGACGATTATACGCTAGCGTCGACAGTCTACAGCTCTGATTCTGAGCCAGCGGACGCAGTCGAAGATATAGCCGAGGACGAAGAGGCCTCTAGCAGCGACTCTGACGACGGCACACTGATGACCATTGACGCTGAAGAGGTGACGGGCTTCTCAGTCGCCTCATATCGATCAACAGCGACAGCCGAAGACGCCACGTTGGACGAAGCTCTCAGAATTGCCGCCCAGAGAGCCGGAGCACACAATCAAGATGACGACTCGGACGATGGGGAAGAAGTCATCATACCGTCTTTTGGCTGGGTGAAAAAGGGCAACCGATCAAGCGAGCCCGCGAGCGTTGAAAGCCCACTCAAACGACAAGCCGAGAGTCAGCAAGAAGAGCAGGGCGACGGAACTGAAATGGACATGGAGATTGACGCGGACATGGACATGACTCACGCCGTTGGGCGAATCTTGACGATAGCCAGCGCCCGCGGGACCGACCTATGCGGAGACATGTCGATGGATGTCACCCGGGCCCTTGGTGGAATCCTGCCGCAGGACCGAGCGGACGGTGCCCCGAACGACCAGGAAGAAGAGGCGACGGACGAGGCCACCATGGAGTTTACCACTCCCATGGGCGGAATCCATGGTACTCTAAACCAAGACCCAGACGACGTCGAGGACAACGAGGAAATGTCGATGGAGCTGACCACCATCATCGGAGGCGTGCTCTCCAAGCCCCGGGACAAGTGCACGGCGGCCAGCCGACGCCAAAGCCCCAATCGCCAGGCAAAAGTAGAGGCAAAAGTAGAGGTGGACGATGCCGCAATAGACATGACGGTCAGTGTCGGTCGAATCGTGTCTGCTGCCAGCCCCAAGAGCAAGGACGAAACAGACGCAACCATGGGCATGGACATGACCACTGCCATTGGAGGCATCATGGAGATGAGTTCGCGGACTCTCAATAAGCGCATCATGGAAGAAGAGGCCGACGGACCAGACAGCCCGATAAGAGCAATTGTTGCGGCAGTGACCAAACAGTCCCCGTCGCGGAGGTCCTCCCGAATCTCGCAGATGACACCATGCCGGAGTCCTGGGATATCGGCGTTTCAAGGCAAAGGCTTGCGCCGAAGCCTTGGACCGCCAACGCAAACCACTCCCAGATCTGGTTCACCATCACGGACGCCGTCGCCTTGCAAGCCAACGACGCCATCACGACGGCCGGCCTCGGCCAGCAGAGGAGAAACGGGGCATCAAAGCCCGAGACCACAGCCAGCCTCGCCAGAGAAGCCCAGTCCAGCGAACAAGACACCCTCGCCGACAAAGGCTACTCCACAGAGGGTCTCGTTCTTCCAGCACAACCCCGAGACAGGCAACAAGACTCCAACAGTCGTGCTGACTCCCCCGAAGCCAACAGTCGTGCTGACTCCCCCGAAGCGCAGACTCTCGGGCGTCGGCATCGATCGACCCGGTCTAGGGTCTCCTGTGGTGGCGGCGCTGTGCGACCGCCGCCGATCCATTGGCGAATTGGCATCCGTCTTTGTCCCGGGGGAGCGAGCAGTTGCGTTTTTGGAGCCGAAAGAAATGGAAAAGGAGGTGGACAGAGAGCGTCAGGATGAAGAGGACAAGGAGAACCGACGCAAGATTCTACAAGGCGAAGCCGATGGGCCACGGGAAGACAGAGATGTCACCTTTAACCTTCGCGAGATGATCAACAACCTCAGCCCGAAATGGAAACCAGTCAGAGGAAGGAAGAGCCTTCACGTTGGGAGTGCCAAAGGCCTGCTGGGCAAGCGACCTGCCGAGCTAGAAGGCGACGAGGAAGCCGAAGACAACGACGGGGTCAAGAGGCTCAAGGGATACCAGAGCAGCCCTGTCAAGAAGGTTGGACTGCAGCAACCATGGTCGAAATCCGAGACCACCGGACGGTTCACGAGATCGGCTCGAAAGAGCCTGGAGCAGGCTGTCAGCATCTCCATGCCACCGTTTTCTTCACCGCTCAAGGGCCAGCCAGCCACGACGCCGCAGAAACAGGGACGATTCGAGCGTGTCGAAGATAGCCCGGGTTTGCGTGGCGTCAACTTTGATGACTTGACTGTCAAGGACGAGGCGGGGCTCGAGCGAGAGGTGGACGAGGAGAAGATTCATCTCCAAGACTTTCTCAACATGACTTCGATTCGCTTCATGGAGCTGACGACTACCAAGCGCCGCCACACGATGGCTCCCGCAACTCGAGAGGACGGAAGCGCAGACGACGGGCAGGATGGCATTTCGCTGGAGCGCTGCGTGGTGGCGGGCGCCTGCACGGTCCCCATGCTGGAGCTGTATCAACACTCGTGCCGAGAGCTCAAGCAATACATATCCGAAGGACGACACATGGTCAAGGAGATTGAGAAGGAGACGTTTGAGGAAAACCCGCGTCTGTTTGGCGAGTACACGTCGGCGCCGCCGAACGTCAAGGCACTCATGGACAATCAATTCAAAAACGTAAAGACTCAGGCCAGGCTCTTGAGCAAGGCCATGTGGTACGAGTGGAGGATGAAGCTACAGGACGGCCTCAAAGAAGGACTCGTCAAGATTGCCGAGGGAATGCAGAGGGATTCGAAGCTTCTGCAGGGACAGCAAGATTTGCTGGCTTCGGTGTTGCCGGCTGTGGTGGCGCGGCACGACTCCCTCCAAGAGGAAGACGACAACCTGCAGCAAGCTGCTCGAGAAATGGCCGACTGCGACCCGGCGGAGCTCGAGTTGGCTCGGCAGGAGCTGGAAGTCTTGGAAGAGGACGTGGCCACGAAGAGGCAGCATATTGCGGAACTCAAAGGGCAGCTCGAGATTTCGGCGGCAGAGGTGGAGGAGCTGTCGCTGAAGAAGACAAAGTGCCTAGCAGAGATGGAAGAGTGGGAAGCGATGAGAGAAAAGTATCGCGGCTGGACCAGCAGAGAGGTGAATGCTCTGAAAGGTAGGTGGACGATTCGAAGCCCGTTGGCGAGGAGTGACGACTGACAACGGGCACAGCTCGCGTAGAGGCCATCGAGAAGGAGCTTGGCTGGGCAGTCAGCGGGCTCTCTGGGTCAAGGCTCTCCATGACATACAAGCGAGACATTGAGCTCGTCGTGGACATTGGCTCGGACGGGCCTCGGACGCCCCTCGATCTCTGGCACATTGGCGACGCGGGAGAAGCCGAGAGGAGTCCGGAAAAGGAAATGCTGCTGCAGTGCCTGCGCCATCACGCCAGGGGGCTGCAACAGAGCGGAGCCAAGACGGCGGACGTTGTCGGCTCGGTGCAGGCCGGGTGGGACAAGGCGCTGCTGGTGTCGTCGCACATCAGCCGCATCAGGGTGGCATTCCCAACGACGGTCAGCAGGACGTGCGACTGGGGCATCTCGGCGACGAGCTCGCTGCTCCTGGTGCCGCTTCGGACAAAGGTGGAGGTGACGCTCCTGCTCGACAGCTGCAGCGGGACCGAGGTGAGCATCTCGGCGGCGGCGAGGGTCGTCTACGGGGAGCACTTCAACGTGGGCAAGATTGAAGACTTTGTCCTCGGCAGGATGGGCAAGACGGTGGACGGGGACAAGGGCGAGGACTGGAGCGAGGTGCTCGTGGAGCTACGGCGGAGGCTGATTGCGAGGGGGAAGAAGTGAGGCGACGGGCGCGGTGACGACTGACGGAGCATGAATGGGCGGTGGGAAAGGGTTTGCGTGGTGGGTGGTGGCGTGAAAATCAAGTGAGTTGATCAAGTTATTCATGAGTTATTCACGAGTTGTGCGTTTTGATTTTCGACAGCAACAGCACTGGCAACAAGCACAACAATGGCACTCTGGCGACAAACTCTGTCAACAGCAGCACCCTCCGATTGGTACCTGCAACAGTTGCCTGCCTCAACTCGCGTTTGCCTTGCTCGTGACGTTTGCACCCTGCACCGCCCCTGGCCGGCAGCCTTGGAGTGAATCACTGCCGTCCCTAAACGGCATCTCTAAGCGGAACAAGGTGGGTCATGGAAATGAAAAAAAAACCCGGGGTTGAAAAAACCCACGGTGGCGGCAACAAAAGTCACTGGTGCTCGGCCCCGACAGGCTGTTTCTTCAAAGGAATGTCAACGGGCGAACAAGGTGGCTCCAAGAGCTTTGTTTGAGGGCGGGCCGCGGTTCTTTCAGCGTTGCCGTCCGTGTATAAATCGAGCCTCTGGGACTCTGGACTTTTCATCGTCGACTCTTCTCCCGACTCTCAACTTCTCCGGGGAGTCAGTCTCTCGAGAGGTTGAGCAAACTTGGTCCCTCTCATCTCGTGCCCGTTTCAGAATGGCTCCTCGGAACCTGCTGGGCCCCGTGAGAGAAGCCCATGGAAGCCTGTTGTTGATGGCTGGGCTGCCAGGCGACGGCCCTCACCGCAGCAGCCCCCCCCTGAACAGCTGCCAATGGCTCAACTTGGCCTGGCAACGCAGCCGTCTGTGAATCATGCAGCTGCCGCCATTGCCTATAAGGACGAGCCCTGATTTTCTCCCACAAAAATCTCTTTTTCCTCTTTTCCCTCCTCAGCATCCTCTCACCATAGCGAAGTTGAGACGATTATCACAGCTTTCCAGCACAGCTTTCAGCACAGCTTCCTTCACACGCACTCTCACTCTCGACACCATCGCCATCACCCTCTCTTTCTCCGCCAGCATCATCCGACCACGATGATGTTCCTCCACGACCCCGAGTCCGACGGCCTCTGCAGGCTCCTCGCTTGCATGCTGTGCGAGGTCTTCTCGGCCATCACCTCCGGCCTTCTCGACATCGCTCGCCAGTCATGCGAGCTCCTCCTCCTCTGTGCCGGGTGGCTCCTCACTGCCACCCGCATCGGCACCTACATCTTCCTGTGCCTCCATCTCTCTCTCGTGTCCCCGAGCCTTGGCTGGCTCCTCATGACGGTCTTCTGGTTCGGCGAAGCCGTCACAAAGGCCGGGGCGAGGGGAAACGACGTCAGCTTCGTCCTGGCGGAGATTTGGAAGGCATTTACCATGCTCGCCCTCTCCGACTTTTGTGTTTCGGAAATCCCGGCCATGGCACGATTGGTCGTCCAGCTGCTCACCAGCCAATTCGACAAAGCGCTGGACGTCGACCTTTCGTTGTCCGACTATCTCATCCGGTGCTACACGCCTTCCGACAACCCTCGCCGCTCCGGTGGCTCCGAGGAAGCGCCTGTGGCTCCGGAACACAAGGTCAAACAAGACGCCCCTCGCCAACACGATTCTCTGCGGGTGACGGAGACGTGGATAAGCGACGTCTTGGGAGAGGGACGACATGGACGCAAGAGGGCTCAACACGGTGCCCCCCTGTCCCGGTCTTTTCTGCACCGGATTCCGTTTGGTCCGACACGGAACCGGTATTCACGCATGCAGCTCGCCCAGACGATGCCTCTCGGCTTGGGCAACCTCGTCGACACGTCAGGGCCGCTGCGTGCCAGGAAAGACCGGGACGAGTCGGCGGCAGGGGCCAACGCCATCCAAGACCCCGTGGACGCTTCCGAGTCCTCGGGTGAGGATCAACGCCCTGCTGCCCGGCTCACGACCACATTTGAAAATCCGGACAGCGACCCAGAGCTGGGAGATGGTAGTGGTCGGGGGGAGATGGCGGCCGGTGAGGAACTGGATGGCTCGCGAGAGCTTGACGGTGAAGCCGGCCGGGGATCGATGATGGACGCCCATCCGGACGGCTCGCAAGGGCTTGAAGGGGACGGCGGCCCGGTCCCCGCCATCACCGCTCAAGAACCCGGCGACGGCCCGCGAGGGCCCGAGGGAGACGGCGGTCAAACACCGTGTTGCGCCGCTCAGGGGCCCGACGCCCTGCTGGAGGGGTTTTCGGGCTTCGAGATGCGGCGCAGTCCTCTTGCAGCTTCGGGGTCGAACGGTGAGGAGTTCGAGGCCCGAGGCACCCGCGACGTCCGGCGGCCTGTGGGACTGGGCGAGTCCATGGCAGCCGGCTTCGCTCACGACGCACCCGTCGCCCACTGCGGTCTTCACCTGACCCATGTTGGGGACTCTGGACTGGAGGCGTCTGACCGCCTCCTCGTCTGGGGGCCCCATCCATCGTGCGAGGCTGTGTCGGGGCTCGAAGACTCCATGGAGTGGGAGAGCACCGGCCAGCCGATCGTGGTGCAGGCATCGGCCTTCCTTTCGGGGTCGGTCGGTGTCGACTACGGATCGCCGATGGAGCTCGACAACGCGGCCCAGGAACCAATCGACCTCCGCGGGTCTTTTGGGGAGGTCGTCGACGACGCGGCCGACGACTGCGAGAACTCCATGGAGTGGGAGCAGACGTTTGCCGTCGTCGTCCACGGGCCCGCGGTGGCTAACGAGCTTGAGTCCGGCTTCTTGGACTCGCTCTCCGGCCTGTCTCTGCACGACGAGACAGCCGCGGGCCCCGAGCACATGGCCGCAGTAGAGGCGGCGGGTCGTCCTGGCGCAGTCTTGGAAGTGTTCATTCACGAAACCGCTGGCCAACTTTCGACAATGACCATCTCGGACCCCGAGGCATTCTTGGAAGACGTCGACATGACGGACGCGGCCGTCCAGCAGGTCGCCCCGATTTTCGACGCCGAAACCGATGCCCAGATCTCCGTGACGGCGGTGGACGTGACCCATCAGGAGCCCTCGCTCACGACCCTGATGGAGGACGCCCAGTTTCTCGACGACGTTGCGCCATGCTCTCCTCGCGCCGTCGTCGACGCGTCTGTCGCCGCCGTCACCGCCCCATCGCCACCTGGTGAGGCCATTACTTATCTGGCGTGGGAATCGCTGGTCGAGACCATGTCGGATGAGGAGGCCCAGAGGTGGTTGGAGATGGAGGCGGAGATCGACCTGCTGCTCTCCGAGTCTCCGGTCCCGGCCGGAGACGCCCTCAGCGCACCCGTGTCAGCCCAGGGTAGGGTACGTGTGGTGTCTGAGGCGGAGACGCAGCAGGTCCCAGAGATGGTCATCGCCCCCGAGGTCGGCCAGGAGAGGGCCCTCCTCGCGATTCAGGCACAGGAGGACGGGGTGACGGTCCACGAGGACCGTCAGGAGGTGTTGGACGGCGGCGCGGAGCCCCCTTCACCTCCGGAGCGACGACAAGCCACAGAGCCGGCGCCATCTCCCGAGGCCCCTCTGCCCGCGCTCCCCCCGTCCCCCATAGTCAGTGTGCCGCAACCTGAGACGCCCGCGCACGGGGATACCCAACGACCAAGCTTCGACACCGCCCCGGAGCCTCCTCGTATGGGCGAAAACGAGGAGGACCCGGAGGAGGAGGTCAAGACGGACGACGCCGAGACCGTAGCGGCGCGTCCCAAGCTGGTCGCAAGAGGCCCCCGTGTGGCAAGCACGGCTCCTCACCAGCCGCGGCAGGACGACGCGGAAATTCCCAAGGACGCCGTCGACGCAAAGGACGACGAGGGGATCGAGCCGGGATTGACTCCTGGCTCTCCTCCCGCCGCGCCCGAGCCGAGACGCGAGCCTTCCAGCGTCGAGACTGCCGCTGGTGAGGCGGCCACGTCTCAGAAGCGGGTTGACGGTGTTCACCCGACTCTCCCGGATTCGAAGACGACTCCCGGCACCGGTTCCGCAGCCGCAGCCTCGACAACGCCCGCTCCTGCTCCGACCACACCCCGACCCGGGGGCCTTGCCCAGGTCCCCCAGTCGGCCGAGGAAAAGGAGCGGATGAAGCGCGAGAAGCTTCAGAGGCAGGCGAACGCTCTGCGAAACCGGAAGGCCAACGTCTTCCACAATCCGAAAAGGAACACCGCCCCTTCGACCGCCTACGGCACACGCGCCGCGGGGTCTGCGGACAGAGATCGCCAACTCAGATCTGCCCAGACCCTGCAGGACTTGAATGCCACGGAGCGGCAGCCCGGTGGACGGGGACCCGACACGACAAACTACGGGCCCCAGACCATCCTGGTCGTCCCCGGTGCTGCCCTCCAAGGTAGGCTGCCGTCGGAGGGGGAGTGATGGGAGGACAGTCGTCTCGGTGGCGTCAGGGGCCGCTGGTCGGTCTCGGAGTCTGGGGGGGGAGACGGGCACTCTCCTTGGACTCTCAAGCCTCACCGGGACCTGTCCTCTTGTCAAGAAAGAGGAGGAATTGGGGGTCCATGTACAATGTCCGAGTATGGGGGTCGTCCGTCGCCGATGAGAAGCGGCCAGTCCACGTCTTTGTTCTTTCGACCGACGCAGACGGGCTTCAATTCTCTCGACGCCGAGCGGTCGGTTGGCCTCACCACAACATTCCACAACACGGCCTCGATCATCAGCTCGCGTCCTCGGCCAGCCTCTTTTTCTTTGGCTCCGAAGACACGGCACGACACCCCGGACCACATGCTTTCCCCCTGGACCAGCCCTCGCCAGGGAACTCGCATCTTCCCGCGGGGCTGGATATGCCTGTTTCCGGCTTGCTCGAGGTAAGAAGCCCACGTCTGTTGAATCCAGTCAGCCATTCTCGACGCTAACATTCCTCCTTCTCCAGCGCAGATTCAACAGCAGCTCGTCTGCCAAAGACGCGCTCGTCCAAGCCGGAAACAGTCACCTCGGGTCTCGGATTGTCCACCTCGGTCGCTCAGGATCACGCCATTGCAGAGGAAGGCATCAACAACGCCGCCGCCACATACACGACGCGGCAAGCCTCCTCGCACACCATACGGCGCGCCGGGGTGGACTTGACGAACAGCCTCGGTTGGCCAGAGCCTCACACCACTTCTCGGGGGGCCTCGCCTGCTGCTGCCTCTTCCTTGTCGCGGCAGGCCCCCCTTGGACTCGCTCTGTTGGCCAACCGCGGCATACCTCGGTCCACACGAATAGAATCGGCCTTGGCATCACTTCTGAGGAGGCCTCGCCAGCTGTTGCTTCCTGCTTTGCACGGCAGGCCTCCTCGCGCCAGCCGGCCGGTGGACCGTGGACCCGACCCGAGGTGCCCTGGATGAACCTCGACGCCTCGTCTTGAGCGTCCTCGCCGTCTCGTCTTGACGCTCAAGACGGGCAACTCCGGAACGCCGCAAAGGGAGACCACACGCTACATCTTCTGCTCCCTTTGACGGTGGCCCAAAAGCCTCTGCCCCTGGGCCTCGCCCATCGAGAACACGACACAGTCACCTCGACCGTTACACTTGACGGTGACTTCTCGATCATGGCTTCAGCGACAGCCAGGGGCAGATGCCGCCTCTTCCATCGAGCTGCTCTCCTCCATCGCAGCTCGGGCGGCTTACGGGCACCGGAGTCGAGGTTCATCGGCGAATATCCGCCAGCACATTCGCCTCTTCAGGCGGCCAGAGCCTATACAGCTGGCTGCCGGCACCGCGTCCCGAGAACCAACGCCTTATCGCGTTGGTCGACCAGAGCTCAAAATCTTCGACAACGACTCGGGGGGGAACTCCATCTCCTGTTCCCTCGAGCCGCAGCTCACACGGTCGCCCGCCTGACAGTGCCTCCAGTCCACCACTCTATTTCAACAGAGGCCTGTTGGGCGGTGGTCTCTTCATCGGACGCGGTGCCCGGGTGTTTCTCTGCTCCCCAGAGACACCTGCTTTGGCAGACGCCTGTGGCAGAGCAGCTCAGATGCGGAGCTCCTCTTGCCGAATGTGCAAACGGGAAGCTTTTACAGCTCCCACCCTCCTCTACGACTGTCAGAGCTCGAAACCACTCGGGACTCTTCGAAACACTACCAAAGACACCGACCAGCTCTGACAGTCGAGAAAGAGGAGGAGCTCACCCAGACGGGATGAGCCAGTCGGGGCCGAGATCAATCCAACTCGACCTCGGCAAGGGCCCTGCGGCAGCTTTTCTTCAACACGAAGCCCAGGGCCCCCGAACAAGCCGTGGATCCCGGTCGTTGGGCACGAGTGTCACCTCGAGACACTCGTCACCTCAAACACCAACTTCTTCACACAACAGACCGGGAGACACGCTTGTTCGTCTCGGTACACCTTGTCAGACTGACATGGACGACGTCCTCGGGCATCTGGGGAGCACGGCTCGCGAACCACACAAACACCAGAGCCGACAGAGATGCCCTTGGACGTCATCCGAGACGGGGGGAGCCAGACTTGAGGAGCCTCTTGCAGACATTTCACGAGAGGCCCTCGTCTGGCTCAACCCAAAGAAAGAGATGGCAAGGGAGGGGGGGGAGGTAAAAAGAAACCTCAACGACCACGGGGACAAAGACAAAGACGAAGACGAAGTCAAAAGCCGGACCGCAAAACAAAGCGGCCTACATCTTCAACGGCACAGAGCGCACGACAACCAAGGCGTCTCCTGCACTTTGACTCGCGGCGGCCAATCTCACTCAAGATAAGCCAGTTCAACAGCCCAGGCAACAAAAGCCACACACACACAAGGTTGCCAAGGAAAACACTGGCAAGACTCACGCTCACCACAACCACAACGACGAGTCTTGTCTGAGGAACACTGGCAAGACTCACACTCACCACAACCACGAGTCTTGCCACCTCCTGGCTGAGGAGTTGCGTCGCCGCGAGATGCTAGTCTGGTCACCACCCCCCCCCCACCCCAGGAGAGGAAGGATTCAGGGAGCAAGAGGAGGAAAGGGAACACGAGGTTAACATGAGGAGGAAAGGGAGCAACCGATGTCGACAATCTCGACATGGTGGCCATGAGCAGGCACACACGACATCAACCACAGCCATGCTCATGCGCCAAGTCCCCCAGCCGGCCCAAAGCCCGAGCGGCAGCAGCACGGCCGGGGGCCTCCCTCCATCAGCGCCACGCGGCGGGAACTCTGCCGGAGTTCTCGTGCCCCGGACCCCATGGCGCGCCAAACAACACCACATGAAGACGCCAGAGGGGAGGGGATGGAGGGAGAAAGGGGGGAGATCAGGCACGGCGACGCTCAGTCAATGGCACACCGAATGCCTCTTTGACCGTCGCCGGAACTCGCAGCAAATGCTCGGCCAACGGCACACCGCATGCCTGGTCGTGAGAACCCAGGGCACAAGATGCTCGGCCAAAGACACACCGCATGTCTTTTGGAGCGACCAACGGCACACCGCATGCCTGGTCTGGGAACTCGAAGCACAAAATGCTCGGCCATAGACACACCGCATGTCTTTTGGAGCACGAGATGCTCGGCCACAGGCACACCGAATGCCAGTCAGGGGAACTCAGGGCACAAGATGCTCGGCCAAAGACACACCGCATGTCTCTGGAGCGGCCAAAGGCACACCGCATGCCTGGTCTGGGAACCCCGGAGCAAATGCTCGGCCACAGGCACACCGAATGCCTCTCCCCCAAGAGAAGAGGAGGAAAGGGAAAGAGGAGGAAAGGGCGAAAGAGGAGGAAAGGGCGAAAGAGGAGGAAAGGAAAAGGGAAAGAGGAGGAAAGGGAGAAAGAGGAGGAGGGTTTTGGACACACAAGGTACGTTCTCCCCGCCCCTTCAACAAAGTACCATCACTAGCAACCGCGATACCTAGGAACCGTCCTCGATGGGGACCTCGGGAGCTGGCAGAATCGAACCGGCACGTCGAGTCGACAAGATAACCACCTCAGCCGTTCTGCCCGCTCACCGAGGTCCTACCCCGAACACGAGCCACCGAGGCCAACAGAAACAATACACGGGGCATTTGAGGGAAGAGGGCAAGCAAAGAAACGGAGGCAGACGAGCCTGGGAAGCCGAAAGAACGCGGAGGAGCAAGGGGGGAAGCAGGCATCAAGTGGGCAGGACTCATATGGAGGGACTGGAAGCGCAAGCTACATTTTGGAAAGCAAGAGCAAAGAGGCAAGGAAGTGGACATGTACAAGACTCGGGGTTTACTGCGGAAATCAAACCATGGCGCGAGAAGAAGACGACCAACATAGGGAAAGAAAACCAACTCTCCGATTGCAGACCTGGCTGGAAAAAGGCACATAATCAACGTGTAGACACAAGACGGAGACTAATGGTTGTATCAGACGCAAGCTCAACCCTCGGGACGATTACCCGTTGGGGGACGAAGTGTCTTTGGCACTTGAAATTCATCACAAGTCATGTTCTATGCTTCACCTTTGTCCAGCCATTTGACTCTGCTCGTGGCGCTGCCTTCCCGTCTCCATCCTTGGACAGGTCGACGACGCCAGACGTGTCCGCCTCGTTGGGTACCTCATCCACCTTCCAAGCATCGTCATCGAGCACCTCCCACTCAGCAGCGTTGGCATCGCCGAGCAGCTTCTTCTTGAGTCGGTCCGCAAGCTTCATGGGGCTCGGCAGCTTGAACGTTCGGACGAAATCGGTGCCTTCGACGCCGCCGAGGTAGTAGTACAGGGTGCCATGCGAGTATCGGCCGATCCAGTTCGCCTGGGAGTCGCCGGCTTCGTCTTGTGTCAAGTCTCGCCTGGCGATGGCCTTGACAGAAATACTGGTGTAGGCCTGCATCTGTGCCCCGAGGAGCAGGCTGTACAGGTTGCGACCCATGTGACACACGTCTTCAAACGATGCCTTGTCGCCGATCGAGACGCCCTGGGTGCTGCAGAGCCAGGCGATGTCGTACGCCAGCAACGTCACACCCTCCAGGAAGAAGGAATACGTCGCGGCGTCTTCCTTGGATAACTGGGCCAAGGGTTTATCGAGAAAGAGAGGACGGGGCCGGGGGACGTGATGAGAGCCGGGATCCTGGGGTCGCGGAGACGGCGTCATGTAGGAGCCGTTGGGGAAAGCGACGGGGCCATGCTGATATGAGCCGGCCAGATTAAAGATGGTTTGCTGGGGGAAATCGCGATGAGGGAGGGTGATTTCTGCTGGGAGGCGGATGGCGAGGTAGTGAGAGACGAGCATGAGAATGTGGGCAACATGGGCCAAGGATGTAGAAATGGCCTCGGGGGAGAGGGCTGTAGCCGAGGTTAGAGACTATAGGGAGCATCTGGACGAGGGACGAGCAAAGCCACGCACCGTCCATGCTGGCCAAATCCACCACCGGGACCCTGCCGATGTGATAGTCGTAGCGCCCCGTCGAACCCTTCTTGGTACGCTTCAGCCCGTAGAGCCGGACGGCCTCGTTGCACAGGAAAGCGCGGGTGCGGGCCAAGTCCTGTGCGCTCTGCGACCATCGGAACCGGAGCATCTGGATCGACTTTTCCACGTCGTGCTGCTGTCTCGCCCTGCGCTCCAAGAGCCCATGGGAAACCGAGGCCAGGTCCGACCTGCGGCGTGCGAGGGCCGACTTTCTCGCCTTGACCTCGTCCCTAGCAGCCTGGATCTCCTCTCTCAGCTTGTCGGCTATGGCGAGGATCTGGTCCGTCCGATCCTGGGCCAGTTCCTGCTGTGCGCGAACCAAGTCCAAGCTGTCCTTGCTGGGCTTGGTCGAGTCGGTCAGGAGATGGTCCACGTCGGTTTGCAGCTTCTCCTGCTCAAAGAGGAGCTGCAGAGAGTCGACACGTCCTTGGTAGATTTGATTGCGAGCGTCCACGGGGCAGAGAAAGGGCAGACGGTTGGCATCGTAGGCCCGGAAGCAGATGTCGCACTCCATGGCCGAGAGAAGACGCCTCGTTGAACGTCGTGAGTGAGGAGCGTAACGGGGAACCGGAAGAAGAGGGCCTGGTGGCGAGGGCGCGAAAGGGTTGAGACGAGGACGCAAGTCTTGATGTGGCCTTGGGAGAGCTTCTCCGCCGAAGAACTAGACGAGGCAGGCGGATGATGGATTGATGCGTGGTCGGTCACGGGATGCACTCTGTTTGCCACGGCCTGGAAGTCGGCCATTTACGCCATTTACAGTGACATTAGCGCTAAATCGCGACAAATCAGCGCTAAAGTGACGCCTCTACAGGTCCCTCTAGCTGGACAATGTCAGTGGAGAGCCTCGGTGGAGACTTCGGTGGAGACGTCGCTGGAGACCGTCGCTCCCGTCCACCCACTGACGATTCTCTCGTCCCGTCACATCAGTCCAGCCAATAATCTCGCATTCGGTGCAGCACCAATATCCTGCCACCGCCGCCCAAGCGCTGCGGCATCATCGGTCCAAGCTCAATTGACACGTGCGCCGGAGCCTCAGGGAACCAACCTCCAACAAAGCGGCTCCTCGCATGAGAATCAAACATGCCGGCTTAGACTCGACCTCAGTCTCGGCTCAATCACGCCGCCTATCCCTGTGGCTGCTCGACCGCCTGCAAGCAAGCCTCCTCTAAACTCAACACCATAGTTTCAGCCATGCCGTCCTCGGACGCCGCTCAAAATGGCCAACCGCCGGCTCCCAAGCACGAGGGCGACGACAACGACAACAGAGAGGGAGATGACGACGCCCCATCAGGACCCAACAAGCAATCGCAAACCGAGACCAAGACCCCTGAGCCGAAAATTGATCAACATAGCCCCGACTCGGATACTCCCAGCTCACCGGGACAACTTGGCCCCTTTGATTGGGATGACTTTGAGGCCCGCTACGAAAAGGCTCTACGAGAAGCGGACGCGCACGAGAGAGAAACTCTAAAGGAAGCCGAGCACCTATCCAAGGTAAAATCTAGCCATGCCGGTTCCTTGTTGCGGTCCCTGGTCACTCACGATCCGATGCTCTGCCGCAGTATTTCCAAGCGTGGGCGTCGGCCGCCTCGGCTCACGATGATGAGCGGGCCGTGAAGCGCTTGCGGACGAGACAGCGCTTCGTCAACCTGTCGGAAGAGAAGGCTGCGCAGAAGCAACAACACTGTGCGTACTCGCTCTCCCTCTGCAGCATGGATGCGCTGACCTGGCGTCGATGCAGATGAGGAAGTGGTGCGAGCTTTTGAGAGTGCCCTGGCACTGCTCCAGGCAAAGTGAGGGTTGGCGTGAGAACGATGCCAGGCACGTGACCTCGCGCGCTGTCACCCACTTGATTTTATCCACATTTTACCCACTTGATTTTACCCACTCGTTTTACCCACTGGTTTTTGCCCACCTTCACATCATCTCACCTCCTGCCTGCAGCCCACGTCCATCGAAACATGGACGCTGCACTGGAGGCAAGCTTCAAACCGCTGTTGGAGGGCTCTTCCATCTCTCAAGTATGCTCTTGAATCGTTTACCCACGGCATAGCCAGCATGTCTGACATAGAACAGGCTGACCTGGTCGCTTTTTTCCAAAATCACTTGAGCGCCGACGCCGTCGCCAATTTCGGACAGACATTTCAGAACCCAGCAGCTTTTCAGCAGAATTTTGATCAAGCCGAGATCTATGACTACGCAGAAGAAGACGATCTCGGCTACTACGACGATGGTGTCAAACGTACCTTGACGGATGAGCAGATCGAAATGTTTCGTCTGGCAGAGCTGAGAGAGGCGCGTCGAAAGCAGGAGCGGGCCCAGTCGCGTAACCCTCGATCGACCAAGGCTCAAGACGAGTCAAACGATGAAGCGAACAACAGTCAACCTTGCCGTCAAGGGTCAGGGCTACCACGGTCGGCTCGAGTCTCCAAGAATAAGAAAAGGGGCGGCCTGAAGCCTCGCCACGAACCAAAGCCGGATTTGAGAAAGCGAACCTGGGATGTGGTGGAGCCGGGCTTGGACACGCTCGAATACGACTGAGCCCAAATGTTTGGGAGCACAGAAACCTTGACCCATCGAGCCGTCCTCGGCATGAGCAAAGCTTCACCGTCAGCCTCGTTCAGCGAGCATGCCCACCACGTGGCAAGAGGAGTCTTGGCCTTGGAAGAAGTGAGTTGACCATGAGCTTGAGTCTGATTTTCCCTTGGCCATCATGATGAAAACCTTTGTATCGTCATCCTTAGTCGGATCAAAGTCTGAGATGTATGATCCATCGGTTCATCTGATGGGGACGTCTCAAGACGGCGAAATGACGAGGAAAATAATCTTCTCTCTGAGGCATACCTCTTTACCATGCGCGCTTCGATCCGAGGATTGCAGAATGCGGGCTAACATGTCGAGCGAGAATGAAACGACGACACGACGACAAGGATGATGAAGCGCAGGTTTAGGGGGAAGCTTGGGTGATGGGCGCAGGTTTGGCGGGAAGCTTGGGTGTTGGGTGTCTGAGCTGCCGAGGCGGGCTGGGCGTTGAACGTCTCGCTGGCACTCGTGTTGTATGTATAGCAGAACGTATCGCTGCATGTCTGGAGAATGGCGAGAGTGCGCACTCGTGTTGTATGTATAAAACAGATGAAGAGGGCGATGATGACTTCCAAAGCTTCCTCTGCTGTGCAAGCATGTCGTGCTTGGGGACCCAGCGGACCTAGCGGACCCAGCGCAGTCCAGCGACACTCGGATTTTTTTGGCCTTGCCTAAAGGCGGATAAAGGCGGATAGTACCTACAACCTAGGGTCTCTGGTACGAAGTACTTGTGCCCGCACGCACAGAGACGGTTAAGCGCCGCAGCCAACCATAATCCTCCCTTTTTTTTTCTGCGGAAAAGCGGGTCCCATCTCCCTCGCAGCAAGAATGAGACATGGGCATCTCACCTTGGGTTTTGGTTTTGGCATTCCCTCACCACCACCACCATCACCACCCACCTACGAATATATCGCCAGCCTCCGACCCGGGGGCCAGACCACCCGCCCGCCGGCCGCAATCGCACGCGCCTGCACCTCTCGCCCTCGTCGCCAGACTCGCCCACCCGCGAAGCAGTCTCCCGCCTCCAGCCCAGCATGTCGCGCGTATATGCTGACGTGAACCAGAGCATGCCCCGCAGCTACTGGGACTACGATGGCGTCAACATCAGTGGGTCGCCGCATCCTTGCTGCCGCCCTCGCACGCGCTGACTCGCTTCATGTAGGCTGGGGCGTCCTCGAGAACTACGAGGTTGTGCGCAAAATTGGTATGTCCCGCCCCCCCTGTCCCTCGGAGCGCGTCACTGACCCCCCAGTCCAGGCCGCGGCAAATACTCGGAGGTCTTTGAGGGCATCAACGTCGTTAACTACCAGAAATGCGTCATCAAGGTCCTCAAGCCCGTCAAGAAGAAGAAGATCAAGCGAGAGATCAAGATCCTCCAGAACTTGGCTGGCGGCCCCAACGTTGTCGCCTTGCTCGACGTTGTCCGGGACTCCCAGGTCAGCCTCCCCTCCCCGCTAGCCATCCAAGAGCCGTTCTTGCGCTGACCTGTTTCTTCCCGGGTAGAGCAAGACACCCTCGCTCATCTTTGAATACGTCAACAACACCGACTTCCGAAGCTTGTATCCCAAGTTCAACGACCTCGATGTTCGATTCTACATCCACGAGCTGCTCAAGGCCCTCGATTTCTGCCACAGCAAAGGCATTATGCACCGCGACGTAAAACCTCATAACGTTATGATCGACCATGAGAACCGAAAGGTAACGCCCTCCCCAAGGCGCGCCACCGACCGACAGTCACACTCTTGGCGGTGCTCGAGGCATACCTTTGCTGACGTTGACACTTCCAACCACAGTTGCGTCTCATTGACTGGGGTCTGGCCGAGTTTTACCACCCGACAACCGAGTACAACGTTCGCGTGGCATCGCGCTACTTTAAGGGTCCCGAATTGCTTGTTGATTTCCAGGAATATGACTACAGCCTCGACATGTGGAGCTTGGGCGCCATGTTCGCGTCCATGATCTTTCGCAAGGAGCCCTTTTTCCACGGCAACAGCAACTCGGACCAGCTGGTCAAGATTGCAAAGGTCCTCGGCACCGACGACCTCTTCGACTATCTAGACAAGTACGAGATTGAACTGGACGCGCAGTACGATGATATTCTCGGGCGATTCCAGAAGAAGCCCTGGCATAGCTTCGTTACGGCTGAAAACCAGCGCTTTGTCTCTAATGAAGCAATCGACTTTCTCGACAAGCTTTTGCGTTACGACCACCAGGTTCGTGGCTCGTGCACTTGATGCCAACCGACCACCTCTGACGCTTATTTAGGAACGACTCACCGCAAAGGAGGCGCAGGCTCATCCCTACTTTGACCCCGTCCGCGATCCCGAAGTTTTCAAGCAAAACTTGGCCAATCCCAACGGAACGGCCTACAAGGCTTCATGAACCATGACATGAGCCCTTGGACATGGTTGTGACAATCGTTCATCTCCGGCTCACGGCGCCATCCTTGATCCTTCCCACGATACCCTGAGCCAGCTGCATCATCTTGCTGGCTTGCCACATGTCCAGTCTCCATCTAATATTCGTGCTAGCTGGGAGACTGGATCAATAGCGAATTTCAGGGAAAGATGCTTCCGCCGTTCCCGCTTGGCTCGAATACGGAAGTCGGGCGTCGGATTCCGATTCACAGCCATCCACCTTTGCGTTGGAGACTTGGCGTAACGCGAGTTGCCAGTCCGGTCTTGGCTATCCTCTGTTCTCCAGATCTGATTCAAGCGCCTGCTCTGGGTTCCGAGTTGGTCTAGGGGGCCAAGAGCCGGCTACGGGAAGCGAGGATCGATGACGTCCCAGGAACGAGCGAATGAACTGACGAGCGGGAGGAAGGAGGTTCATGGTTCCCTGTGTGTGCGTCCTCGTCTTTTTTGCCGTTTTTTCATTCTTCTCTCGAACTGGACAGGACTGGACAGGTGGGCAAGGATTGACTCTCTCTGATCAGTGTTTCCATACAAGAGATAATCGGAGACCAAGCGCTGGGTATCTTGCGACATGGTAGTTGTCTTGCTGTTCCTTCTTGACTTGCCGTGGCCACGATTTGTGCGCTTTGATGCTCATAAGCAGGTGAAGCAAAAGTCGCGCCCGCACCGAAACCCGGCTATGCCACAGGCGCGAAGCGTGCCGCCAGGGGTCTTGATGATGCTGCCCGGGCTCAAGACGTCGGTCGCCCGCCGCTTGACGGGCGTGTGGTAGATTTCTGTTGTGCGCGCGCTCGACTTCCAGATCTTGCGGCTCGCGCCGGAGCTCACGAACGGCGCCGACGGGGTTGCGCCGGCGAGGCTGCGGCCCAGCTCGTCGATGTCCCCCTCGTCTGCGTCGTCGTCGGCAAAGGAGACGAGGGAGAGGATGGAGCGGCGCGAGGACGGAACCTTGATGGCCCGGGACGCGTGACGCGGGGTCTGGGGCTTGGAGGCGGGCGCTGTCCTCCGCGCTGGCTTTGCGGGCGAGGCGACGGGGGGGTGTTGTTGGGTTGAGGGCGCGGGCGGGCTGGGGGGAGCGTCGGTGACCTGGTCGGGTGAGGCGCCGACTTCCGCTGCGGCTTCGGAAGGAGCCTCGTCGTGCCCGGCTCCGTCTTGTAGCTGCCTGACAGACTCGAGCTCCTCAACACCGGGTCTAGGCGCGGGCGGGCTGGGGGGAGCGTCGGTGACCTGGTTGGCGGGTAAGGCGCCGACTTCCGCTGCGGCTTCGGAAGGAGCCTCGTCGTGCCCGGCTCCGTCTTGTAGCTGACTGACAGACTCGAGCTCCTTAACCCCGGGTCTAGGCGCGGGCGGGCTGGGGGGAGCGTCGGTGACCTGGTCGGCCGGGGCGCCGACTTCCGCTGCGGCTTTAGAAGGAGTCTCTTCGTGCCCGGCTCCGTCTTGTAGCTGCCTGACAGACTCGAGCTCCTCAACCCCGGGTCTGGGCGCGGGCGGGCTGGGGGGAGCGTCGGTGACCTGGTCGGCCGGGGCGCCGACTTCCGCTGCGGCTTCGGAAGGAGTCTCTTCGTGCCCGGCTTCGGAAGGAGCCTCGTCGTGCCCGGCTCCGTCTTGTAGCTGACTGACAGACTCGAGCTCCTCAACACCGGGTCTAGGCGCGGGCGGGCTGGGGGGAGCGTCGGTGACCTGGTCGGCCGGGGCGCCGACTTCCGCTGCGGCTTCGGAAGGAGTCTCGTCGTGCCCGGCTCCGTCTTGCAGCTGACTGACAGACCCGGGCCCCTCAACCCCGGGTCTGGGCCCTGACGCGGCACGTCTCGGCGGCCTGGGGTGGGCAGGCCCGTCGGCAGTGGGCGAGGTCTGGGCGAGTATCATGTCCATGGCAGGCCCATTGAGCTTCCTGAGCCACCGCAGCTCCTTCGTCAGCCGTCGCGACTTGTCTTCCACGGGCGCTGCCGGGGCGCTGCTGTCGTGCCTTGCCACAGACGATGACGGTTGCTGAACCGCGAGCGGCGGCGGCGGCGGCGGCATCGGCTCATCACGACCGGAAGCGGTTCGCGACTTTCTCGGCCTGCGACGCTGCCCAGACTGTCCCGACGCCAAGGGCAAACTTGGAGAACCAGCGTCGTTCAGCGCGCCGGCGTCTCCGGTCGGGCTCGGCCCTGTGGGTGTCTCTTTGATGCCCGAGTCGGGCAGTCCCGGTGGCATAGGTTGTGCCGCGAGCGGCAGCATCGGCCTGCGACGCTTCCTAGACTGTCCCGACGCCAAAGGCAAACTTGGAGAACCAGCCTCGTCCAGCGCGCCGGCGTCCTCGGTCGAGTCCTCGGTCGAGCTCGGCCCTGTGGGTGTCTCTTTGATGCCCAAGTCGGGCAATCCCGGCGGCATGGGTTGTGCCGCGAGCGGCGGCGGCAGCGGCTCATCACGACCGGAAGCCGCTCGCGACTTTCTCGGCCTGCGACGCTTCCCAGACTGTCCCGACGCCAAAGGCAAAATTGGAGAACCAGTGTCATTCAGCGCGCCGGCGTCCTCGGTCGAGTCCCCGGTCGAGCTCGGCCCCGTGGGTGTCTCTTTGATGCCGGGCAGTCCCGGTGGCATGGGTTGTGTCGCGAGCCTGCCGAGGGTGGCCGATTGCTTCGGCTTGGACCAGATGGGCATCTCGTCATCTGAAAGACAAAACGCCAAGCTGATGGCTTTGTGTGGCTTGTCGAGCGGTTTCCGCCTGCGCTCAGGTGCCCTAGCACGGGCATCGTCGGCGGCCGCGGTGCCGTTTTGCGACACCGTCTCCTTTCCGGGAACTGAAAGTGCCTCGTCCAGGCGCTCTGGCTCTGTCGTGTCCTTGTCTTTGTAATTTGTTTGCGGAAAGCCGCCCGCGAGCTCCAGCGCCTCGTCTGCCGAGTCAGAAATCTCCTCGACCACATCGTCAACCTCCTCGTACTCGTCGCGGCGCCATGGGTCTATTGGAGCAATCTCTACGGAGAAGCGTTGCCGCGCCAGCCTCTGCTTCCGTGCTGGACTGCGCATTCTCTCTCTCGAACGCTGCTGCTCGTCCTGCCTGGAGGCGCCATCCGTTTCGGCTCCTCGCCCGCCCCGCGTCTCTGTGAGGGCGGCCGACTTTTCGTCTGGAGGTTGGAGTTTCGACTGGGCCTCGACAGATGCACTGCGAGCCTGCAAAGAATCCTTCTTTTTCCTCTTCTTTGATGCAGAGGTTCCTGAGAGACCTGGCCGGGCCTCTTTGGTGATAGTTTTAGGCGTCGCTCGGGCAGGCGTATTAGACGACTTTTCTCCCTTGGCAGCCCGTCTTCCTGTCGGCGTAGCTTGGAAGGTAGATATGTCGTCCATGTCATCATGTCCGCTCATCGTCGCGTCCACCTCAGGAAGCTGGTGTTGTGAAGAGCTCTTGCCCGTCAGAAGATCAATTTCTTCGTGCGCGGCCACCGTTGGAGCTACCGAAGGGGAGATGCTCTTCATGGGCCTAGTCCTCGTCTTTGGCCGCGGCCGCATTGAGCCGAATTCTAGCTGAGCCGGCAAAACGTCTTCATCGTCCTCCTTGAAGCGATAGTTGGGTGCCCAGATGGAGTTACCGCAGTCTTGGGCCGGGAAGTTGTAGCGCTCTCCCGGCGAGGGGAGCAGCCGTGGCGCCCTCGGGGAGATGCTCGGGGGCTCCCACGCAGAGCCGGAGAGTCCGTTTGCAAGAGACCACGGTAAGCCAGCGGGCGAGACGCCAAAAGCCAGGGGAGACGCGCCGAAAGCCAGAGGAGGCGCGCCGAAAGCCAGGGGAGACGCGCCAAAAGCCAAGGGAGATGCGCCGAAAGCCAGGGGAGACGCGCCGAAAGCCAGGGGAGATGCACCGAATGCGAAAGGGGCGCCGCAAAGACCGCCAAGCAAGCCAGGAGACGGGAAGCTTCTGCTTGGCGACTGAGGCCATGCCACAGGCACTAGTTGCGACTGTTGAACAGTTTTGTGGCCGAACATGATGTCGTCGTCTTGTTTGTCGTTGCGAGCCCGTGTCTCCAGCGTTTCGGCTGTGCACGGGGACCAGTGACGCTCGTCCTCATCGTCCATGGGATGACCCAGCAAGACTCCTTGGTCCACGTCTCTCTCTTGTCCACAAGCGCCAACATCGCCCTCGTCGCGCATGTTCTGCAAATGGCCATTGTCGACGACAATCTCACCCGAGACCATGTCGATTTCGTCGCCAATGCCATCAAAATCGCGGCCGTATTTACCGAAGATGTGCGCCATGGTTGCCTGAAAGCGACGGTCGGCGTAGGCCCGCTGGAGCGAAAGTTTGTATCCGGGGTCTCGCTTGGCCGAAACCTCGACAGGTTCAAAACAAAGCTCGTCGTCGTCGTCGTCGTCGTCGGCGGTGGCCAGCGGCGACTTGCCGCGTCGGCGCCGCTTAGCTGGGGGCTCCATATCTGGGGCAGGATCTGGGGCAGGGGAGAAATTGATGCAAGTCACAGAATCGCGTCTTTGGCGAGCGGAGCAACGAAGAGTGACGGCGCGTAAAGTGGTTTCGCGCTTTATCGAGGCCCAGACAGTGCGGGCCGAGTGCAGATAACTGTCCAGCGCCCCACAAAAATCACCACCACAAAGCGACGTCACCCCCATTGTCATCGCCAAGTCATCATTTCCCCGAGACCATCTTCCGCCTCGATCCCCTTCACCCTCTCGACTTCGCAAACACGCTCGCTCCCACCATCGTTATTGATGCCACGCCCCACGGCAAGCACGCCCCAGGGCCAAAATGCACTGCCAAAAGTGTCGCCAGCCCCTGAGGCTCGACGGCTCACTCGAAGATCTCAACCCCGCGGCGTATGACCTGTTGATTTGTACGCTCCCGTCCCTCCCTCGCCGTGAACCTTCAGAATCTAACGCCCTCGGCTTTCGCACAGCTTCGTCGTCGGCAACATCGTCCCCGCAGAAACCCAAAAGGCCGCCCCAGCCTCGAACCCCGGCCGCGCCGTCCCAAGACCAGGCACGACGAGCGCTGTACGACAAGGTGTCTCAAAATGCAGGCCCACCGTCGTTCAAGCGACACCATGGGGGCCAGCCGCGCGACTCGGCCATGTCATTTATCTACCTGACCGAGTCCCAGGTCGGCCATCCGCTGCAGCAGCCGCAGCTCAAGGAAGCGCCCGCCACGCCGACCCGACTTCGGCGCTCCAGCTCGAGTAGGGCCTCCGCGGCCGCGACACAGGTGCCCAAGGCAGATGAAATGGAGCGGATGAATAGGCTTTTCGAGATAATCTCGGCGAGGTCAGACATCGATCACCCAGTCTGCGTCGACTGCACCGAGCTGCTCGTCGAGGGGCTCCAGAGGAAGCTCGACGTCGCCTCCAAGGAGAGAGACGCTTACGTCAAGCACCTGCGCCAAACACAGGCCGAACAGCCAAGTCAAGACGACATCAAGGCCCAGCAAGAAGCCCTCAAAAAGGCAGAGAAGGACAAGGCAGTGGCCATAGAGGAGCTCAAGAGGCTCGAAAATGACAAGGATGCTCTGGACCAAGAGATCCTAGCCCTCGAGGAGGAGTCCAAACAGCTAGACAAGGAAGAGGAGGCGTTTTGGCGGGAGAGGAACACCTTTGCCACCAAAATGGCCGAGCTCCAGGCCGAGAGGGCCGGCGTCAACGCAAGGTACAGCCACGACTCGCAACTACTGGAAAAGCTGCAGCGGTCCAACGTGTACAACGACACGTTCTGCATCAGTCACGACGGCAACTTTGCCACCATCAACGGCCTTCGCCTGGGGAGGCTGTCGAACAAGGCTGTCGACTGGCCAGAGATCAATGCCGCCTGGGGCCACGCGCTGCTGCTCCTCGTCACGGTGGCCGAGAAGCTCAACTACAGGTTCCAAGGCCTCGACCCCCAGCCCATGGGCAACACGTCCAAGATTGTCCGTTACGACGCCTCCAGCCCGGCATCCAGCCGCCTCGGGGCCCGCGCGACGCAGCCGCCGCCCAAGAAGCACGTGCTTGAGCTCTACAGCTCCGGCGACATGCCCCTGGGCCTGACGTTTATGCACCGCAAGTTCGACAACGCCATGGTGGCCTTTCTGGAGCTGGTGCGCCAGCTCGGCGTCTTCGTCCAGGAGCAGACGGAGCCCTCGGGCAACACCCTGAGCTTGCCCTACCGCATCGACGGGGACAAGATTGGCGACGTGAGCATCAAGCTGGGCATCGCGCAAGACGACGGCTGGACAAAGGCCTGCAAGCTCACGCTGACGTGCTGCAAGTTCCTCTTGGCTCACGCCAGCAACGTGAGCTCCAATTCGAGAGGCGCCGCCCCTTGAAAGAAGCACGCATGAACCTTGACCCACGGCGAGGCGTATTGGGGGAGACCAGTTCGCAGCGAGACGGGGATTTTGGCATACATGAGGCCTTGAGTGCATTAGACGGCGAGGCGTCAGGGGAGACTGGTGTGATTCAATATCATGGAGAGCGTGCCTCGGCTCCGCCTGCACACGGCAGCAGCATCAAAGAAGCCATAACAGGCAGATAGAGTATCGGATAACGGAGCGACTGGGGACATTCCCAGGTCGAACTTGAGCCGCTCCTTCCGGTTGACACTCACTTGCATATTTCACATGGCAACACAGAAGCATTGCCTCTCGTGAGATATCAAGTTGCAGTCTTGTAAAGCCCTCAATCAACAATTCACTTTCATTTTAGCGCACAACAGGCCGAAAGAGGCCATGGTTTTGGCTCAACTTTGTCCGCCAACAATCACCGCTCTCAGCCTTTCCCTTTCCCCGCTATGCTCGCACATGGCTCTAAACGCGCCACTCTCCTTGTCCCACAGCTCACGAGGCGTGCCAAACTCAGCCACGTTGCCGTCGCTAAGGACAAGTATGCGATCAAAATCAGCAACGGTACTGAGGCGATGCGCAATGACCATGAGGGTGCTGTCGGCAAACTCCTCGCGGATGCTGCGTTGAATAAGCGTATCCGTGGACATGTCAACAGCCGACGTGGCCTCGTCGAGCACCATGATCTTGGGGCGCGAGACGATGGCTCGGGCAATGCACAGAAGCTGGCGTTGGCCCTGCGACAGGTTTCCGCCCGATTCCGAGATGCCGCTGTAGAGATCACGGAACATGTTGACGTTCTTGGAGACAAGAGTCGAGCCCGCAGCAGAGTCGTCGACTCCAGAGGAGGGCTCATTGGCAGGAGTGGTGGGCTCGGAATCGACCAGGTGCACTCGACAAAGGCATTCGCGCAGCTCCTCATCCGTGTGTTCGTTGAACGGATCTAGATTGCTCCGAATTGTGCCAGAGAAGAGGACGGGATCCTAAAGTTTGGTCTTGTCAGTCTTCGAGCCAAGACACGATGCGGGAGACGTGGGCCTCTTTTGCCTACCTGAGGAATAATGGCCAGGCGAGATCGTAGGCTGCGGAGATTAATCTTGGAAATGTCCAGTCCATCAATGAAGACTGTTCCCGATGTCGCCTCGATAAATCGGAAAAGGGCCAGCGTGAGAGATGATTTGCCGGCACCGGTTCGCCCGATAACCCCGACCCTCTCGTTGTTGCGAATCTTGAACGAGATGCCCTTCAAGACTGGTGGCAGATGGTCGGCGTACCCAGCAACCAGGTCTTTGACTTCCATCTGCCCCGAAGCCGGCCAGGCAGCAGGGGGCTCCTCACCGGCGAGGTCTTCCGTGTCCAGCTCCGTGTATTCAATCACGCGCTCAGCCGCATTCATGTCCAGCTCCAGAGAGGCATACCCTCGAATCGCTATGAGCATGTTTCCGGAAAAATCGAGGGCAAACGACAGGGTGAAGCCTGCCATGGCGGCATCCACGAACGAGGAACCGACCACGATGGCACCAACGAGCGTGGTAAAGAGGGTACCAATGAGCGCCATGCGGAAGCCAAGCCACCGATTCAGCATCCACGTGTACATGCTGAGGCTGTCCCAGGCATCAAGGAGGCCATACATGCGCTCGACATAGACATGTGTCTTTTGGAATGCTCGGAGGAGCGGCACGCCGGCGAGTGCCGCGTTGAAGAGTTCGAAAACGGGCGACTTGGCAGTGCTTTCCAGACGCTTGACAGGTCTCGCTCCGTCCAGATATCTCTTTCCAACCAAGCCAGCTATCAATAAGAGGACGACAGCCAAGGGGAGGATATACATGGAAACGAGCAGGGCAGCGACGCAAACGCCGAGAAGACCCAGCAGTCGCCAAAAGAGGAGGCTCAAGTCGATGGTGATGTCGTTGTCGATAACCTCAAAGTCGGCAGTCAAACGGTTGAGGATACGCCCGACTGGGACCGTGTCTATCCATCGGAGCTTGGTCCGCATCACAGTGAAGAGAATTCTCTTGAAGAGAGCTCTACTGGCGCGAAGGCTCATGACAAATGACCACAAGAATCGAAGCGTTCCGATGATGGCGCTTCCGGCAGCCAAGGCGACATAGATGGATAGATAAAAGGACAGGGGCTTGTGGACGGCCTCGGCCACGTGGGCCTGTGCGATGGCGTGTTGCGTGCTATGCTGCAAAGTTAGGCCGTAAGCCATGCCGTGTCCTTGGGCCGAGCCATGTGGCTCGCGAGGCTCGTCGGTCCATTCTCGTAACCACCAGTTACGTCCTAGACAGGGTCAGTGAGTATTTCTACTGCAAACGTAGTCACATCCTTCTCACCCAAGTTGCCGGCCTCGAAGGCAATAAATAGAACTGCACACATGGTCCAGAAGAAAAAGCCGCCGCTGCTCTTCATGTATGTTGCGTAGACGTGTCGTTTTACCATGCCTTTTTCGCGAGTCTCTTCTGCCACGAACTTCTTGCCTCCTTTAGACGGAGTTGTAGGCTGAGGCTTCACGTCGTTTCCGTTGTTGGCGTCCTCGACTGGCATCCTCTCGAAACTTCCAGCCTCCCAATCATCGGTCGTCTCTTCGGCTTCAATCTCCGTGTGGGCTTGCTCATGAAGCTTGATGGTCTGCAGAGTGCCGTTCTCGGCCAGATAAGACGTCAAACCGTGATGTGACACGGTGCCCTCTCCCAACTCGACGAGATACTTGGCCTCGGACTCGACAAGGGCAACGTGGTGTGTGACGAGAACTCTGGTCCTCCCTTTGCACATGTCGCCTGTCACACACATCTCGAAGATCTGGCGACCAACATGAGCATCGACGGCGCTAAATATGTCGTCCATGATGAGTATCTCTGCCCGAGAGTAGATGGCGCGGGCCAGAGTAACACGCCATTTCTGACCACCGCTGAGGTTGACTCCGTTGGCCCCTAGCTCGGTCTCGTCGCCATCTGTCAAGATTTCCAGGTCTCTCTTGAGGGCACAAATATCAAGGACCCTGTTGTACCTGTCCTCCAAGAAAGGCAGGCCAAATAGGACGTTGTCGCGAAACGAGGCGCTCTCCAGCCAGGGGGTCTGCCCCACGTAGGCCACAGAACCGAGGAGAATCCAGTTTCCGGGATGCGCCATCTCATCGTGACGCTCCTGAGGCGGCGTGGTCGGGGGCATGAGTATTGATCCCTGCAGCAGGTCGGCTTCGCCGAGAAGTGCATTCAAGAGCAGGCTTTTGCCGGTTCCCGTCTTACCCGAGATGACGGACAGTTCTCCGGCGGGGAAGGACAGGTTGACGTTGCTCAGAATAAAGCGGTCCTCGTCCGGAACCTCTTCGTCAACAGGCCAGGCAACTGTAGCATCCACAAAGGCAACGCCAGTGCCCTCCGTCAGTGTCGTTTCCATTTCTGGGCCGTTCAGGTATGTCTCGATTCTGCGGATCGAGACGAGCGTATCCAGTCCGCTAGCAAGGCACTCTGGGATAGCCGACAGCGAGACCTCCAAGCTCTTGAAGATGCCTACACTGACAAAGGCGACTGATGGAGACAGAGTGCCGTGAACCGAGGCAAAAACAGCCAGCGAAGCCGCAGCCAGGAGGATGGGACTCGCTATCCAGCAGAAGAATAGGACAGAGTCCGCAGCAAAGACTCGCCTAATGTCCCCCAGTTCCGTCTCGCGCATTTTGGTGATCTTATCCTCCCACTGCTTCTCGAGCGCAGAAAACTTGATTTGGCGCATGCCCAATAATGCCTCATTGACGACGGCCAATTTCCTATCGCGAGTCTTCATGAGGGTGTCTTCGGCCTTCATGTAGATTTTGGAAATCCATGCGTTGACAGGGAGGACGAGCGCCCAAGCGAGGATGCCAGCCCCGAATGGCGCCCAGCCTATCAGTTGAACGAGAAAGACGGAATAGATGACGAGCTTAATGGCGCTATTGATGATGTAGTACTGAACCGCCAGGAAATCGGCGACGTGTTTGACATCGACGCTCACGAGATTCACGACTGCCTGACGAGACTTGGCGACGCTGAGGTCTTCGGGAGTAGTCGTGGTAGCGTCCTCGATCTTTCCATCGTCTTCCTTGCCATCTTCGACCGGCTTGCCATCGTCTTGCTTCTTTTCGGCAGCCCGCACGTTTTTGCGGCGTAGCGACTTTTCGAAGATGAGGGCCGATAGCTGGCCTCGAGCGGGTATGCATATCCTCCTGATGGCGTACCAGATGACCCAGCCGTCTATCCACTGCAGCTCGTTGTCAGTAGTCATGACGGTGTGGAGGCGTCTGGAAGAATGGTGCATAAGCGAGGACTTGCCTGGTCTGCCAAGGTGCAAGCTCCCATGAAAATCACGAGGGTCCATAGCTCCACGGCTGGCATTTCGATCGAGCCCCTTTTCTCGAGCAGCTGGACCAGCCGCAGCATGGCCCAGAAGGGACCAATGCCCAAAATACATCGTCCCACGATTACAACCCATTGTAAGGCGAGACGGTGGCCGTAAGCCCGGAAGACGGAACGCAAGAGACTGCCATGGTGGTTCGCCTTTGTCCACGACGAGACGAGGTTTTCGGCCCGGATGAAGTGGTCGGGTTGAGGTATGTCCTTCTCAGCGAGATCTCCCTTCTTGCGGGCGACCTTGAGCAACTTGCCAGCCCAGCTCCACGTGCACCTCTTGATGACGGAGACGGTCCACTCCGAATTGACTTGCTGGCCTTTGTGAAAGACGTGGGGGCGGCGGGGGATCGAGATGCAAGCGATGAGGAGAAGGAGAGTCGCGCAAATATTGACCATGCGTAGAATCAGAGAGATGGGCTCGTGGCCAACACGGAGTGCCTGTAGGACCGTAGCGGGAAGAATGACGAGGCATGAGAGAAAGGCCCAGAGACCGAGGTCGTGGACCTGGACGGGAGAGTGGTGGGCTGCGAGGAAGGTGGCTTGCAGCAGCACAGCGGCCTGTGAGCCGTTGTCAGCGAGGTCCAAAGAGGCTGGGTGCCAGACACTGGAGACCAGGGAGATGGCTGCAGAGCAGATTGGCCCGACTTACCCAAGAGGCAGTAGTCAGCCAGGTTTCGAGGAACAGCCCGCGATGCGTTGGATCAATCGCGGTCAGTACCGAGACAGCAGTGAGTGAGGCGAAACCGAGTGTCGACAGCAGGAGGATGGCGGTCTTGGGCGCCTTGTTGGAGAAGGCAGCGAGAGCCTCGGGCGTGCTCGCGCCGTCTCGGTCTTGGTAGAAGTTGTCTTTGGGAGTGCGGTTGCGGATCTGGGTCCGGACGGCAAGGGCACCCGGGACTGTGGCGAGACAGGCAACACCCAGTGCGACGGCGGACAGCGGCAGGAGCGCTTTTGAGTCCATTGTAGTTTCCCGACCTCCGGTCCAGACGGCAGTTCTTCCGCCGTTCTTCCGCCTCGCTTTTTTTCCCGCCGCTCAATGGGATTGGTGGGAAAGAGAGGCCAGTCAATGGTTTTCCTTCGACCTACCTACTGGCCCACGTCTACGCAGACACGAGCATAAAACGGGCGGAGAGGATGGAAGTGAGCAAAGTTGAGCCAGCGCACCAAGCCCATATCTTATAGGTAACGAGGTCAGCCGTCGAGGGAGGTTACAAGTGCATGAGTGTAGTTGCCCTACAAGGAACTTTTCGTATCCTCGGTGGCCGAACGCCGATGGGAGTCATCCGTCATCCGGTGAGTGACTCGACGAACCCCAAAGTCGTGTCACACCTACTTACATAAATCGGTGCATCACTTTATGGCCTGGCCGTGCATTTCGGGATCCTTTCGTTTTGGAGGCTCCGGCGTGCCAATTACAGTCAATGCCGCACAGCCACAGCTTGCAAGTGGCGAGATGATGTCGTGCACTCAGTCGCTTTTGTGCTGTTGTAACGTCACAAAGAGATGCACTCACCAAGAGACGCACTCACCAAGAGACGCACTCACCAAGAGACGCACTCACCAAGAGACGCACTCACCAAGAGACGCACTCACCAAGAGACGCACTCACCAAGAGACGCACTCACCAAGAGACGCACTCACCAAGAGACGCACTCACCAAGAGTTCGACCACCCTAAAGGTCAAGGCGGTTCCAGCGTCGCCTGCTAGGCATCATCAGGTGTGCTCAATTCAGTCCTGCTTGCGGCGTGATGCTGCTAACTCGTGAACAGAACTTGCATTAGAAAGGTTGACACCTCGCACGGGCCATCGGAAAGAGTCATACATTGGTAGTAGACTTCCAGTGAATGATTCCTAATTGTAAGGAGAGAGGCGCGGGGGTTTCGCTGGCGGCGACCATTCACCCGTCTTGACCTCCTTCTCACCTGCGGAGGTACATGCATGAAACTACGGCTTAGCTGCTGCCTGCTGTTTCGCCTCGCGCGCTCGAGTGGGCGAGGGCCCGGAGGCGCAGTGGCTTCGGATCATGATCCCTCGTTCCCTCCACCTTCGTTACCTGATGCGACGTTGGAGAAGAGGGCCTGCCTAGTGACATACGGAGTATCCATACGGATATAAAGTATGTGTGCGCATGGAGAGGCTGAGACTGGGGTGAAACTGCAGGCGACAAGCACGTCGATTGCTGGCTGGAAGTGACCAAGAGGGTTTCCAGACGGACCCGGGCGAGATACTGAGACTGCCAAGCTTGATCTAGTGTTGGCGAAGGAACGAACCTCTCGAGAATGGGAGGGAGTAGAGACTTTCCAAGACCGTGAGTCACCCCGAGGGGACAATCATACATGGCGCTGTCAGCGGCGCAGGCAGCGATCAAGGCCGGCAGGGCTTGGGGATTGGCTCCGTCTGTGCTCCGTCCAGCGACAAGGCCGTTTTTGTCCGTCCGTTGGCCCGTTCTGACGGTCAGCCATATGAGCAGGTAGCCAGCTGGCGACCGGCTCGACCAAGGAGGGGAAATAATCTGGGTGCCTCCAGGTCGCATTGGCGGCTCAACGAGGAAGGGGCTTGAAAGGTCAGACCGCGGCCGTCTGGAGATTCAGTGCAAATCTTGGTTAAGAGGACATGAAGAAGTCTGGTATGTATGTACCCAATTTGCGTAGTTCTGCTGCTCGTGGCTGGGGGGTGAGGAATCATCTCCATCCATACGAATAATGGAAGGAAACTGGGAAATCACGTGAGGCCCAGTTGCAGATACGAATGCTTAGGTACTTGGTACATATCGATGTTTCCACAACCTCTGCCTCCTATCGTAATTTGCCGCTCCGATGACACAGTTTCGTGGCTCAGATGCCACGGATTACGACGTGTGACGACAATCCCGTCTTGTTGGTCTGGGTGAGCAAACCACCAGGGCCCGGGTCGCGGCTAACAAAGGGCGCGGTGGCGGCCATGCTATGTTGGAAGAGTACAAGGCCGAATGCCATGGACAAAATACAGTGGCGAATCGTGGACTCAAAAGTTACGCCTCGATGCGAAACAGCAAAGCCTTTTATTCTGTGTCAACCTTGCTGATATTCCACCCCACGGGTCGTCTTTACCCACACGAACAAGGCTCAAAGCCTCAATGCACTTGCCGGTTACGACGGGTCAGGTACCGTACGAGTTACAGCTCCCGCGCTGGCTTTGCATTGGTTTGCTATCTCAGGCACTGCACTGGCCAATCGCTTGGGGGCACCGGTGCTTAGGCGGCGGCTCGCACAATGCAATGGAGAGCTTCTGCCAAACCAGGACCAGAGCTTGTCAGAGGAAGGCGGGCTGCTAGCCTAGCCAGGAATTGCTAGCGCTGTAACTCGAGGTACATACCTACGTATGCTATTGACTGGGAGACGGCATCCACCATCCATTGCATGAATGAGCTCGCCCTTGTCTTGCCCGACGGCCAATGGTACAGAAAGGAAAGGTGCACGAGGCGGGCGGCCCCAATCAAAAACCTGGGCCATGTTGCCCGTTATTCAATCCCATTGCTCCGGGTGTGTTGGCCAGCCGCGCGCCCTTTGTCTCACGGAGCTGGTCGTGCGTAAGAGCCCCCATGACCGCGCCGCCTTATGGCCTGTCTGCTAGTACAGCCTTTTCTGTACCTTTTCTGTCCGTATGCATTCCTGACATGCATGCTAGGGAGGTACCTAGGTAACTACTACGGGTGTCGCGACTCGACTCGCCATCCATCACACCACGTCCACACCAGCTCTCCACCTCGTTTGCCTTACCACCCACCATCAATTACTAAGGTGCCCTCGACCAATACGTTGGTCGAATGAGTGGCGTTTTTCTCCTCCGCCGTCGCACTTTGTTGGCTTGTGCTACAGGCAAGGCCAAGTACCGCCGCCGGGGACTCGCACCCTTGCAGCACCCTTGCAGCACCAGCAGCACCAGCAGCACCAGCGCCTTTATCAGCACCTCACCCAAATTGCAACCCCAAAGACTCACAACCACTTCCGCAGCCGCAACCGCAACCACCGCTCCCTCCCCCCTCCGCCTCCCTACCCCGACGACAACTTCCGCCTTTCTTCACCCGATACCCTTTCGGCGTCATACTCACGGCTGCGGCTGCAATCATTTCCGCCGGCTGCCGTACCGCTCACCACCATCGTCCGCTGCTCACCCTGCCGTGACTCAAGAGTCGCCGTATCCGCTCCCTTCTGACTACGCCCGCCATCAACCCCCAACTCCACATGCAGCTCGATAGCCGACCTCCCTAGCAGCCTTCGTCACGATGAAGGCCACGCCCCTCATCATCAATTGGCATGACCAGAATGCCCCCGTCTACTCTGCCCACTTCGAACCCAACGGCCCCAACAGCAAGGGCCGCCTAGCCACGGCGGGTGGTGATAATCACGTTCGCATCTGGAAGGTCGAATGCGTGGGCTTGGAGCGCAAGGTCGATTATCTCTCCACACTCGCCAAGCACAACCAGGCCGTAAACGTTGTCCGCTGGGCACCCAAAGGTACGTCCAAACCCCATGCCTCGTCATTCACCCATCACCCCACCCTCTGCATGGAATCGTCTGCTAATACTGGAGGCGAGCCTAGGTGAAATAATTGCCTCGGCAGGTGACGATGGCAACGTCATTCTCTGGGTGCCCGGCGAGCCGTCGTCGTCCAACTTTGGATCCAGTGGCCAAGACGACAAGGAATCGTGGAGAGCCAAGCACATGTGCCGCTCCAGCGGCGCCGAGATATATGACTTGGCCTGGTCCCCCGACGCCACACACTTCATCATCGGCAGCATGGACAACATTGCTCGAATCTACAACGCCTATACCGGTCAGCAACCGCAGGCCCCATCGCCCATGCTCCAGCTCCGACGACTCTCCCAACCATGAACTAACGCGATCGCACTTAGGCACCCTCATTCGACAAATCGCCGAGCATAGCCACTACGTTCAAGGCGTAACCTGGGACCCTTTGAGCGAGTACATTGCCACTCAGTCCTCCGATCGATCGGTCCACATCTACTCCCTCAAGACAAAAGACGGCCAGAACACGTTCAGCCAGGATGACAAGCCGCCCAGGCTGGCTGCCCACGTCAAGGCAGACCTCCCTCCTCGACGCATCTCATCCAGCAGCCCTGCCCCTCCCGAGTTTCCCCCACGGACCCAGCTGTCCGTCATGGACTCGAGCACCTCTGTAGGATCTCCAACTGCCTCGGCGCCGGGGACTCCGACTTCGTTTGCCGTCCCCATGAACCCGCCTAGCGTTGTTAGCCACAGCCGACGATCTTCTTTCTCGTCCAGACGCTCCGCCTCGCCCGCACCGTCCATGCCGCTCCCGGCAGTCATGCAAATGGAGGCATCGCCGAAGCCTCCATCTATGGCGGCAAGCTTCGGCATGGGCGTCAAGAACGCCAGCCTCTATGCCAACGAGACTCTCACGTCCTTCTTTCGCCGCCTCACGTTTACGCCGGATGGCAGCTTGCTTTTGACACCATCAGGCCAGTACCAAACCCAGCATCAAGGAGACAATAACACCAAGTCGACATACGAAGTCATCAATACCGTGTACATTTACACGCGGGGCGGCATCAACAAGCCGCCTGTTGCGCACCTGCCGGGCCACAAGAAGCCATCGGTCGTGGTCAAGTGCTCGCCCCTCTTTTATACTCTTCGTCACTCCACGCCGTCTACCAAGCACATTACCATCGACACATCATCGGCGGAAGAGCCTTTACCTTGTCTTCCGGAAGCCGTTTCCTCCAAACCGTCCCCGGCCGCCTCGGTCATGGACCCCCCGCCTCCGCCCAGCGCTGTGCCAGACCATGCACCAGGCGTAACCAAGTCGGACAATGCTGACTTGGACGCATCTTCTCCGGGCCCCAAGTCGGCCTTTGCGCTGCCCTATCGGATGGTCTATGCCGTGGCGACACAAGATGCCGTGCTTCTCTACGACACGCAGCAAAAGACGCCACTTTGCATCGTCAGCAACTTGCACTGCGCCACATTTACCGACCTTGCGTGGTACGTTGATCAATTCCCTCCCTCCCCTTCCCCCTGTCTGGATGCCGGACACTAACAGCCCGGCAGGTCAAGCGATGGCCTCACGCTGGTGATCTCGTCCTCTGATGGCTTTTGCTCTACACTCTCCTTCAGCCCTGGTGAGCTTGGGGAGATATACAGAGGAGAGGTGCCGACAAAAGCCCATGCAGGAGCAACTTCATCCACAGCAACGTCGAGTCAGAACACTCCCACCCCGATCACATCTCTCTTCTCCAACGGTGCAAAAAGCCAGCACCGCAACTCGAACAGTTTGTTCGCGGCCTCATCGCCCCCTCCTTTGGCGCCGTCGGGCCCGCAGCGCCCTTCGTCTCCGACCCGCTCGAACTCGGCATCGTCCGTGGCCACGCAGTCTTCGTTGCATCCTTCGACTGGAGTTGTGAGCAATCCGTCTCTCATTGTTGGCAATATGCCAACTCTGACAGCCATGGGTGGGGGCAAAGCCGGCGGTGTGCCCATGACGACACCGCCCGAGACGCCTCGAAGCTCCGGCGGCAGCGTCGCGGGGACGAAGAGAGACGCCAGTGAAAGTGAGAGGGAAGACGGAAATGAGCCAAAGAAGAGACGCGTGGCACCAACCCCGGTAGAGAAAAAGTCGGCTTAACTTGGATGGCTCAGGGCATGAGAGTGGTCGTTTATCGCGTTGAGCGGAGTATATCGGGAACAAGACGCAACGGAGCACTTCACGACGCGCATGGGATGGCGTTTGAGAGTTGTACCGAAATGCACTCGCCGGACTCGGCACGGCGTACTAATATAAAGGTCAAGGGCGGAGAGGCTTTGGCTTTTTGTCAGACCATCGCTTGTTACCGTCCGTATGTACGCGTACTATTTTGCATGGTCCACCGGGAATGTTCTGACAACTATAAGGGCTGCGAGGATGACTTATTTTCAAGGCACATGGCTGGCAACGCCGCCAAAAGGCCTGCCGTTCTCTCCCAATGAACTACCTATTTATTGCGACACTCAAAGCTTGATTGAGCCCGGGACCTGGCGGCGAAACTGTGGCAAAGTCGACTCCTTCGACAACGCCATCAATATAATGAAATCTGGTACGATTACTTCGTACTCGTACTCGGCTTTCATACTTCAAAAGTAAAGTAAAAAGTTGGGCCGATAAAAAAGAGGCCGAACGGCAAGAAAGCTAGGCCACATTGAAGCGTGATCCCAAAAAAAACTGGCAAGACTGGGGTTCGAACCCAGGAGGATCGCTCCAGCGTGGGTCAAAGGAAGATTTTCACGTGCGCTGTACGCGAGCACAGTGCTGGTGAGTCCTTAAACACGCCGCCTTAACCACTCGGCCACCTTGCCATTGATCAACAAATCTTGGTAGTTTACGAGGTGCGATTGAGTAAACTATACGCTGGTCCCCAAAACGACATCTTCGCTGGCGTTTCTTAACTACACGCACATGTCACTCAACACGCAACATTCAACTTTTCATTTTGCAATGAGTATTGCTATTTGTACAGTAGAGAATTGCTATTTGTACAGTAAATCAGGATTGTCTCCACAATTTCGGCGCGCACCCCGCGCGCCTATGTCCCGCCACCAAATTTCCGTAGAGGTACATGGCAATTAAGAGGGCCGCGCAAATCGTGCCTGGCCTCAATTCAATTTAATTCAATCCGGCTGCGTGCCCTACTGCGTGCTCTGCTGTGTGCCCTCTACTGCGTGCCCTCTGCTGTATGTGCGGCTCCTTGATGTATACGTCGTGCCCTGCTGCGTGCCCTCTGCTGCGTGCCCTCTGCTGTATGTGCGGCTCCTTGATGTATGCTTCGTGCCTAGTTCTTCTGCGGGCCCTGCTGCGTGCCCTCTGCTGCGTGTGCTGCGTGCCCTCTGCTGCGTGCCCTCTGCTGCGTGCCCTCTGCTGTGTGTGCGGCTCCTTGATGTATGCTTCGTGCCTGGTTCTTCTGCGGGCCCTGCTGCGTGCCCTCTACTGCGTGTGCTGCGTGCCCTCTGCTGTGTGTGCGGCTCCTTAATGTATGCGTCGTGCCCTGCTGCGTGCCTTCTGCTGCGTGCCCTGCTGCGTGCCCTGCTGCGTGCCCTCTACTGCGTGCGCGGCTCCTTGATGTATGCTTTGTGCCCGGCTGCGTGCCCTCTGCTGCGTGCCCTACTGCGTGCCCTACTGCGTGTTGTTGTTCTTCGCACGATTTGCGCGGCTCTCTTGGTTGCCATGTACCTACACTAGATTTTAGTGGCGGGACATGGGCGCGCGGGGTGCGTGCCGAAAAAGTGGTTTTACTGTACAAATAGCAATTTGTTACTGTACAAATAGCAATACTCTTTGCAATTGCAATAGCCTTGATATCTTGCATGCTTAAAGTATCCAACCAAGAACCCGCCTCAAGTGCAGGTCTGGGCATTCGAGGTGTCTGAATCGAGAGAAGACGTCAGATGCGCTTTATTCGACATGATGGGCGCCGGCTTGGGGGTCATGGTCCAGGACAGTGGTTTGCTTGCATCCATCAACAATTGCCAGCAGGCTCCGAGTTCTTCGGCGCACGGTCGTCGTCTTGACGCTTCCGAGCTGGAACCCGCCCGAGTACCGACCCCGAGTACCGAGGCTCGTGCCTGGTCAGCGGGTCAGCAACAAGTACGTACCGGCTTCTCCATCACTGCCGCATCACCAGCGACTTCGAACTTCGTTCGTTCTCCCAGACGCCACACCATTCGCTTCTCGACGACTCTCTCCCGGCTCTTCGCCTCCCGCCTGCCGCTCTCCTTCTTTCCGGTCCTCACACACCCCTTTTGGAGTCGCCATTTTCCACCCCATCTCTCTGGATCACGTCGTCGTCGCCCAGTACCTGGGCCTCGGTCCGGCGTCACCGCGAGAGGAACGAGATCCGCAGAACCCCTTTCGAGACCGCCATCCCTGCCGCCTTGAGAAGTTCAGTCTCCCTCTCCCCTTTGTGCCGCGCTGCCTGCCGCCATGGCATCGCCGCCTAAGCCATGGGAGAGGCTCGGCGCTGCCAGGGCGACCCCCGGTTCTGGTACGTCAGGAATCTCTCTGCGTTTCCTTTACTCATACCCAAGACTGACATCGCTGCAGCCGCCAATAGTTCATCCGCCTCTGCCGCCACCATCTCATCCGCGCCGTTGTCATCCGCCGCCCCTCCAGTCCCCGAACTTCCCTTCTCGCTCTCCTCGGCCGTCAACCAAAACGCTGCCGCATACAGTCGCGCCGGTGCCGGCCCCTCGCCATACGGTGCCTACGGTGGCGCCTACTCATCGCCATACTCCAGCCCTTACTCGCGCTTGGGCGGCATGGGCGGCATGGGCGGCTACGGAGGCGGCATGTACGGAGGCTACGGCGGCGGCATGTACGGGAGCATGTACGGCGGCGGCGGCATGAATGGCATGCCCGGGAACCCGAACGATCCCAACAGCTTGACGAATCGCTTCAACAACGGCACCGCCGCCACGTTCCAGATGCTCGAGGGCATCGTCACCGCATTCGGAGGCTTTGCGCAGATGCTCGAAAGTACCTACATGGCCACTCACTCAAGCTTCTTCGGTGCGTCGCTTTCCTCTCCTTGGCGAGATGTCTGGCCGGCTAGATACTGACTCTGTGCTACAGCCATGGTCTCCGTTGCTGAGCAGTTCGGCAACTTGCGCGACACTCTTGGCTCCATCCTCGGCATCTTCACCCTCATGCGCTGGATCCGCACTCTCATCGCCAAACTCACCGGCCGACCTCCCCCGGCCGATGCCACTGCTCTCACTCCGGCCGCATTCGCCCGCTTCGAGGGCCGTGCCCCCGGCCCCGACGGCAGCCCCGGGCCGACAAAGGCCAGCCGCAAGCCTCTCTTCTTCTTCCTCGCCGCCGCCTTTGGCCTCCCTTACCTCATGTCCAAGATGATCCGCGCCCTGGCCGCCTCCCACGAGGAAGAGGAGCGGCGGCTCCAGCAGCAGGCCCAGCAGGCGGTCGACCCCTCCAAGCTCGAGTTTTGCCGCCTGCTCTACGATTTCCTCCCCCAGGCTAACGGCTCGGGCCTGGAGCTCCCGGTCCACAAGGGCGATCTCGTCGCCGTGCTGAGAAAGAGTGACCCGGCCGGCAACCCGAGCGAATGGTGGCAATGCCGCTCCCGTGACGGACGCCAGGGTTACCTGCCCTCGACCTATCTCGAGGTCCTCAAGCGGCCTGGCCAGGAGGTTAAGAAGATCCAGGCCAAGCCGGCGAGCGACGCCGGCGGCGATGTCTCGGTAACAAGCACCGTCGAGCCCCTGGAGGAGGGCAAAAAGGAGTACGCCACGGCGGGAGGCATGCAGAGAAGTCACTTCTACTCGTGAAGCGTGGAGAAGATATCCGGGGTGTTTGGAAACAGGCTTAACAGGCTTTTCGCATAATGTCGGGAATCAAGCGTATTGGGCCGGCTGGCTAGTCACGGGCGTTGAAAAGAGTTGTGCACACCTACCTTGGTGGTAAGGGATGGGCGTTCTTGTGCAATTTCATTGATTTCATAGCGAAAGAGAAATAGCGAAAGACTTGGCCAATCAGCGGGATGGCTGAGCACATCTTGCGTTTGACCAAGCACGTCTTTGTGTGCATGCCGGTTGTCTCCAACTCTGCCCGAGGTCTACTACCATTTCGTGTTCTCACCATACTCGCTGTAGACCTCGCAATGCGAAGCTGGGCAGGGGGGTGAAACCACAGCGCGTCAAAGCCCAGGAGCAGAGCTCGTGCCTCGGTACATTTCCGTCTTCGTCTACATGCGGCCCTGATGCCTCCTTTACCTCCCGAGTTCCCGCTCGCCGCTTCACCCCTCAGCCTCGTAGGCGTTGGACTTGTGCTTGGGCTGGAACTGAAAGCCGGGGTGGACGGGGCCGAGGAACATTTCGCTGTTTCCCAGTTAGCACCAAACCTGACTTGCCAAGAAACGGGTCAAGGCGGCGGAGAGGTCGGGGAGGCCAGGGGCCAGGGGCCACTCACGTAATCTTGATCCAGTCCTTGTAGTTTGTCGACGCCATGAGCGTCTCGAGCTCGTCGCGGCCCTTGTAGGCGGGCGGGCGGTCGTTGAGGTTCGGCGGGAGACGCTCCAGCAGGCCAATGGGCACGTAGCGGTGCGCGAAGCTGAGCCACTCGAGCAGGAAGCGCCGGGTGAAGCCGAGGCCGACCTCGTCGGAGCCCCAGGCCTCGAGGCCGTAGCGCGCAAACTTCTCGACGTAGCCGAGGCGCTCGCTCGACGACTTGTCCAGGTACTGGCCCTTTTCAATCTCCTCAAAGATCCACGGCTTGATGAGGGCGCCGCGGCCAATCATGACGCTGTCGACGTGCGCCTTGTCGACGTGCTCGAAGTAGTCGACGTGCGAGTAGCAGTCGCCGTTGCCGAGAAAGTACATGCGCCCGTCCTTTGCGTTGGGCAGAGTGCTCTCGTCGGGCTCGGCCGCCGTGTCCGTCAGGGCGTCCTTTTGCTCGTTGTACGACTTGATGAGGGCGGCGCACTCGCCGATGTAGGCCCAGTCGGCCTTTTTGGTGTAGCGCTGCTCCCGGCTGCGCCCGTGAAGCGTCACGGCCGCGCAGCCGGGCGCGCCGAGGCGGGCGCGGTGCTCGCGGGAGCCAAATGCCAGCCTGCCAAGGAGCTGGGGCGCGACGGGCCGGCTACTCTTGACGCCGGTCCTGATCTTGGCGGTGATGGGGATCGAGCCCGATACGGCGTTCATGCCCCGGATCATGCGCTCCATCTTGCCCTGCGACTCGAGCAGCGCGGATCCGCCGCCCGACTTGAAGACCATGTCGATGGGGCAGCCGCAGTTGAGGTCGATGAGGCGGAGCTGGGGGCAGAGGCGGCTCAGGGCAGAGGCCGCCTTGGTCACCACCCAGGGCTGGTTGCCCGAGATTTGGGCGCCAAACTTCAAGTCTTTGGAGTTGTCGTAGTCGTCAAACACAAAGGTCCGGCCAGGGCTGAACCTGGGCGGCGACATCTCCGACTCGTGCGCCTTCATGAGGGTCCAGTCCGTCTTGGAGCCTTGGAGGAGCGGCATGCTCATGGCCATTTCCGAGTAGGTGATCTGGCAGCCGAGCTCGACGCAGATGCGGCGAAAGGGCAGGTTTCCCTGCGTCGTCAGCGGCGCCAGGGTGGGCGTCTCCGGGCCAAAGTAAAGACGCCGCTTCTCGGACGGCTTGAAGGGCGGGTCGACGTAGCGGGCGCGAAGGTCCTCGATGCCCTGGGATGACTGGTCTTTGCGGCGGTGGTGGAAGTCCTGATTGATGTCGGCCTCGCTGTTCATCCACTTGATGTACTCGTCGGCCTTTGCGAAGTCGAGGCGCTTGCGGTTGAGCTTGATCTTGTCTCCCATGCTGACGACATTGAAGACGCCAGGGCGACGCTCCTCGGGCTCGTCGCTGCCCGCCTCGGGCTTCTGCTCTGCCGTCTCCCCGACACTCTGCCCTGCCTTCTCCCCGACACTCTGCCCTACCGTCTCCCCGACACTCTGCCCTGCCGTCTCCCCAACACTCTGCTCCGCTACACCGCCGGGCTGGCTCTTTTGGCCAGAGTTGTCGAGCAGAACAAGCTCCTTGCGCCCATCGTCGCGCTCGACTTCCTGCATGTGGCTCTTGACAAAGCGGCACTTCCAGCCTGTGGGGCACGAGCCGTATTGCTCAAAGACGTGGCACTTGCCCCCGAGGGCTTCGACGTCGTCGCGGCGTCCCTCTGCGAGATACTTTCGGAGGTCGTGGCCCAGCTTGCAGCGGTCGCCGTACTTGCACTCGCGCGGCGAGAACTCGGGATAGAAGGCCCTGCTGTGGCAGAGGCGGATGGCGTCGTCGAACTTGCCAAAGGTGCGCTCCGTGTTTTGGCCCTTGTGCTTCTTCTTGTCCCTTTTGCCCTTTCCCATGGCGCCACCGTTGCGGCTGTCTCTCGCATCGGCAGGGACGCCGCGGCCCTCGGCCTCGTCATCGTTGATGGCGTCAGACGATGCGTCCTTGAGTGTGGCGACGTCAATCAGGTACCTGGGGCAATGTTAGTCTGGCCTCGCATGATACTCCAGAAGCACTTCGCACTCTTTCTTGATGGGGGCCAGCCCAGATTGACGATTGTCGCGGGGGTCAGTCCCGTCGGTTTTGTTTCCTTCTCCCATCTTTGCCCCTTCAGCGGGGGGGACGTCGCCGAAAGCTGATTCGACAATGGCATCTGCCTTTTCAGAACCGGCCGGAACGTCCATCTTAAGTCGTTTCGCAGCTCGCTCCTCGGTGGGCGGAATACTGGTCTGTTCGTTTGCGAGCTGAGGGGGGGGCGCTCTGCTCTCCTCCGCCATGGTGAATGGAAAGCTTATGGCCAGTTGCAATCAATGGCTTCCTTGATACGGAAGTCAATGTTTGGCTTTCCGAGGAGCTGGAGTCGAGTTGTTGGTCGAGGCAAAAATTCGAGTGGGCAAACGAAGCCGGCGAGTGGTGCTAGGAGAGCAGCCAGTTGACGCTCCCTCGACAGCTGGCGACACTGCCCTGTTTCCGGGACTCGGTCGCGTAGTGGAATTGGATTGGGCCAAGTCAAGAACAAACATTGATTTTATACAGCGCCTTTTGAGATGCAAACTTCAAACTTCCATTGACGCAAGCTTCGCATGTACGAAGTACGTACCTGGTAGTATGTACTTTCCCCCTATTTCTTTGTCAGCAACCCCACCTTGTCACGATTGTCACGATAGCTCCAGTCGACATCCCCCTCTACATTCCAAGGCCAGGTGGTGCCATGATTGCCTTTGATACCATGAATCCCGACACGCCCATCTGCGTCAACCCCGACACATGCCCTCCTTGATCTCAAAGGTGTTTTTCTAGAGACAGGCCGCTGGCAAGTCGCTGAGTCCAGTGACTGGACTTGACGGCTGTCAGCACGCCAGACGAGAATAAACTGGGATACTGACTGCACTCACAGCAAAAAATGACCTTGTCGGTGATTTCCCGTTCCAAGTAGGCGCCTGTGGGGGCTCTATAATATGCAGCACCTAGCTAGATAACTTGAACATGTGATATGAGTGATATGACATGACACCGTGACAAGCGTATAGAACGCTTCTAGTATAACAAACATACCGGTTACCCCTAAACAAAGACCTGCGAACAGAAAACCTCCACCCCAGGGCTCTACTGTGACATCTATTCCTTCACGACGCATGGAAGTGCACCCGGGCTTCCCCTCCTCGCAGCCTTTTCCGTTATACGTGCCCTGTCGGCTCGATCGTGTTCGTGTCGGCACGAGCGGTTCGAGGGAGGGAGGTCCAGATGGGAGCCGGCGTGAAAATGGTGCTAGAACCGGCCCCCTTGGCACTGCTGATTGTGTGACTCGTCTCATTGGTGTCGCACCCGACGACGTCTGGCAACAGTGGTTAGCGAATCAGCAAGCTCAAGGCCTAATTTCTCGTTTCACGCCCTGGGACCTCTCACCGCTGCTTGTCGGGGTCTGCCCCTGGCGGAACTGTAACGCTTCGCGTGTTCGACTGCCCGTGGCGGTTGGGTGCTACGTCGTCAGCCGATGTCATGGACGACCAGGGATAGTTCTTACATTCTTACAGCCACAAACGTGAAAGACGTCGCCGAGCAGGCTGCACGTTGGTTTCCTTTCGATGTGGGGAATGGGGACACCACGGTCGTGGTCGGCCGCCCCGTCTTGGCGGGTAATTTTTGCCCATATCGGGCAGGGAAATGGTAACCGACGCCGTCACAGGCGCGATGGTCAAGACGGTGGTGACGCTTGACGTTGCGAAAGAACGATCAATGATGCAAGTGGCGTTGCAGTAGTTGTGGTGTGTTCCCCGGTATCGAGATCATTTTGCGAGGGATCATTGTTATTGATACTTCGTACTTCGTACTTCGTATGAAGAGGAAGAAAAGAAGAGAAGAAAAGAGCGTTCTATGAGGGTGTAATAATCACCCCGCACCAGAGGCTGACTAAGAGGGAGGGCTAGGGCGGCGCCCGTGATCTCACAGTCTATACGAATACGAATAGGACAAGGGTAACGAAATCGAGCAGTCGATGTGTACATATGTGCATGTACGCCGTCTCACCCGCCGTCTGGTCTCTCCGATTCCGCAATTTCACGATTTCGTTCACTAGGGAGAGAAAATGGATGGTCTCCTCCGGTCGACTGCTCATCGCGGCGACCCTCGCTTCTTGGCACGCTGCCCCCATCACCGCTGTTCCAGTGCAAATAACAGACCGCTTCGAAACCAGCTTCGACGAATCCGTCGCAGGCAACTGCACTCAAGTTGGCCGGGAAAGGCTGGAGACAATCTTTGACGAAGTTCGTGGGCTGGCATCGTCCGGAAGACACGTCGCTAGTCGCTAGAGATGTCTTGGCCAAGTCAAGTGCAACCCACGACCAGGCTGGCCGACTCATTGACGCTTTTTTAATGAAACCAAGTAAGAAAGACGTTGCATTGGTCAAAAGTGAGTAGGCCGACATGTCACTCCCTATCGGCGCATGTCTATTCAATACTCAATGCTTTACCCATCGGATAAAGGCACGTTCGAAGCCTTGTATGACTGGATTGAAAACGGAGGCAACACCGTGGAAGGAACGGTTGACGCAAAACCGCACCCCTTCTGCCAGGATTCAGGGGCCATCCGGCAGACAGTGCAAGACCAGATGATGGACAAAACCGGAACGCCAATAACGAAGCCTCCCTATCTGATTCGGGACGATGAAGAGATGATGAAAAGCCGCGAAACGAGGGCCAAGGGGACTGGTGTACAGCCCGAGGACACATTTCCGGTAAGGAACCCGAATGAAATAAGACCATCCAGGAAAAAAGCGAAGGCGAAACATGGCGAGGAGTATAAGCCGTTGAGGATGATGGGCAGAGTTGAGAGAGAAAGAATGGGCGTCGTTGTGGAAGGGACGATGCCTTGAAGAATCCACAGTCGTACACGTATGTAAGGTGAGCGCAGATTGTCATGGGCTTGGAAACGAACAGCCAATAAAGTGAATCCAGTACCGCCTACTTTGGCTGATGGCCGGGCTCATGTGGCCCCGAGAAAAACTGGCCACCTTGGCATCAACCTACAAGACACTGGGATGTTGAAACCAGCGTCTGGACAGACGTGTATCCTCCCAACTAGCCCAAGTCGAAGAAATTGACTAGACAGGGCCAGCCAGTACCAGCATCGTCAGTTGACGTATGCCGGAGGTGTACGGAAAGAGGGCGCTTAATAGGGCTAAGTGGTGGTCGAGCCTGCTTAAATAGGCGTGGCAGAGGCGTGGCAGAGGAGCTTAACTTAAATGGGCGTGGCAGAGGACACCCAACTACGTACACCAGGCCCCCACCATCCACCGCGTTATTCCCGAAAGATTCTTCTCCCTCCAAACCTCGACGATACCAACTTCAACTCCACGCTCACGTTGCGTTGACCTACAACAATCGACCATGGTGTCATGGAAAGACATGCCTTTCAAGGTCCTGCTCGAGGTCCTCAAACAATGCCCAGACTGGACAACTCTATTCAGCCTCATCCACACCTCCAGACAGTTGTCCGCCACCTTCGATCGCTTCTCCCTTGAGATTGTCGAGTCTGTTCTCGACGCCACGGTCCCCGAAGAGATCAGGGCCATTCTGCTGGCAACGATACGGGTGCACGCGGGGCGTTTTGAATACCAGACATACGAAGGCGTGAGATGGTTACACTACGCTGGACCCCAAGCGGCCCCTGCTGCATCTGACTGCTCCACAGACTCGGACGACTCTGGGCGCGTGAGTAGTCCCGTCCCGGTCTCCCCGAGTCCTGTCCCGGTCGCTCCGCCGAGTCCTGTCCCGGTCTCCCCGAGTCCTGTCCTGGTCGCTCCGCCGAGTCCCGTCCCGGTCTCCCCGAGTCCTGTCCCGGTCGCTCCCCCGAGTCCTGTCCCGGTCTCCCCGAGTCCTGTCCCGGTCGCTCCGTCGAGTCCTGTCCTGGTCGCTCCCCCGAGTCCCGTCCCGGTCGCTGCGCCGACTCCTGTCTCGGTCCCTGGACAGTACCCCCCCTTTCCTTCTTTATCCAGCCGATTCTTTTCCGACACAAGGAGTGAAACAACGAGTGAAGATGAAGTCTTCGTCTACTCAAAAAAACCATCAGAGTATCGTTACGGACCTCGGCGGCCCGCCGTTACCTTGGCCTCTATCGCCACTCCGGCTCTTCTCCGCCAGTTTGTATGCCTAGCACACAAGATTCACGCCCTCGCACATGCCACGTTGGAGCATGCTTTCAAACTTTGCTCGGCTTCGCTGCTGCCTGGGCGCGAGCCGCTCTTCCGGCCGTCATGGACCGAGGAGCACAGAGCGGTTCTGTCCTTGTGGCGGTTGCAACTATACTATGACCTCAGGCATGCCCATGTGCGACGAGAACTTGACTGGTCAGAGAGCGACCTAAGGAAACTGGAAAGCAATGACATCGACAGCCTGATCGATTACGGAACGGCGCTAGACCAAGTCCTCACCGCTGCCGATTTTACAGAGTCCCTCATGGCCAGCGGTGGCAAGCGACAGTGGACGCTGCCAGACCCGCCATCGGGGGCCGAGTTTGGATGGTCGTGCCAGCTGCGGCCATTCCCTGTGGGCTGCATCCATCGCCTGACGACAAGCCGACGATATGATCACTACGGCGGTATTTTGTGTATTTTTAGACGGGTTAGCGATTCATCCGACGAAAAAGACGACGACGACTGTGCAATCCATTGGAAGCGCAGCTACGGACATGATGTGCCAATATCCGAATCCGAGTGGGGGGACTTGCAAGACGAGTCGCCAGGCCAGCTGTACTTGAGAACCATCCGTGGGCACCGCGATGCACATCAGCTACGATGGGTTGGCTTTGCGCCCTTTCGCAGGTTCGGTCTTGCTTTTTGGGAGGCGGCACGCTTGGTTGAGCTGGGCCTTTGTCCGCCGCTGCCTACTACCGAGCATCGGGCGTATGTTGAAAAATGGATGTCTCTGGGGAGCTTTTAGACGGTAACTAGACAGAATCGTGGAGAAGCAGGCCCTTGTACAATAAGATGGTCCAACTAACATATTTATCTCTCATGGAGAAGCAGGCCCTCTTCTAAAGATGGTCCAACTAACATATTTATCTCTCATGGAGAAGCAGACCCTCTTCTAAAGATGGTCCAACTAACATATTTATCTCTCATGGAGAAGCAGACCCTCTTCTAAAGATGGTCCAACTAACATATTTATCTCTCATCGAGAAGCAGGCCCTTTAGACACTCGCCCCCTCATGGGCCACGAACAACCTTGACGAGCAGTCCTTCTGTCGTGTATCCGCCACTGACAAACTCCGGGCTCGCATACAGGGCGTCGCCACCGTCCACAATGACGCCCATCTGACCTCCTGCAGCGCCACAGTTGACGAGGCCCTGTCCCTGCGTGAGCGTGTTGGCGATGTCCTTGAACGTCACAGCGGCATCACGCTCCCCGACGAGCTTGACCAGAACCCAGGCCCCGCCGGCGGTCATGGCGCGCCATTCAGCACAGTTGTCCGCGTCGGCAACCTTCATCTTCCAGAAGGGAGACTGATGTTTGCGGATTTGAGACGCATGGTAAAGACGTAGACGTTGAGCAGCAGCGCCGATGTCTTTGAGGTCTATATTCTGCGGCGTCGCGTCCGGCCGGTTGTAGCAGATCTGCTCCGCGGGCTCGGGCTCAGAGCAAGTTGCACTTGCCGAACCCAACACGGCAATGATGCTGCAGAGGATTGGAATGGCGCGCATCTTTTCGGCTTCTAGGGGGGAGCTTGTTTGAAGGATACTCAACTTGAAAATGGTTCGACACTCACATATATGTAGGGTGAGTGACGCCTACGTTGAGAACCTTTGAGCAACTCTGCCGAAATCTCACTGCTCTACGCCCGGCTGCTGGCCTGCTAATGTATGTAATGGTGCTCTGATGTTGAGCTTGCGATGGATACTTTTAGACCCGCTTCTATGCCTTTACCCATGACCAGTTCAACGGGCCGGCATGGCGGGGTGATGGAGCGGTAAAGAGTCAGGAGGTTTAAATGCCCGAATATCCGGCCAGAGTTACTCGTCTTGAAAAGGTTATCGTGGGACTTTGAGCTGAGTTGTCTGCTGCAGTATCATTCAGCCTATAAGTACGGTCCTTTCCTAACCAAAGCTGCGGTTGAGAGGTTCGTCGACCGGCATATTCGTTGCGGTCTCTGCCGCGGTATATGAAACTTTGCCCGCTTATCTTGGGATCGTGTCACTTTTACTCGCCAGAGCTCTTGTCATGATGTTGATAAGGTTGGAAGCTTGAGCAAAGGGTTCATGGTTGCGTTTCTGGTCTCAGCTTATCTGCTGCTTCCCGGAAATACATAGCATGTGACTGCCTGAGGAGCGTCGGAGGGTGTATTCCCGTGCAACGGAGCTCAGGTGCAAAGGCTGCCATGATCACACTTGCTTGACGCTAGATCAACGCAGTCAAGCACTAGATTTCACCACCTCCCCTTGGGTGTATTCGTTATAGCATGCCCTCCGATGGTCACATGGCAGTAAACGACGAGAAGCGTGGAAGTGGTAGAGACTGCGTTGAATATAAAAATGACTCTTAGACAATCTGTCGGTTATGAGAAGTAGCGACCCCAGCTGCTCTAAGCACAAAATCCATGAATATTTTCATATCCCGTTGCAAGAAATCCCCATGGAGGATCGCATCCGTGGCCGCCTGCTTTCACTCGGTCCTCGTTTATTAGATAATACCGGTCTTTCTGGTGTTAGTCATGGTTTGGCCAAACGACGCCCGGCGCGATATAAACTAACCTTCTGCACATTCGCACACTTTATAAATACAATGCCTCATGGAAGAACTTTGGCGGCGTTAGCTCACGTGCTCACTGCAAGTAGAGCTTGGGCTTGGAAGCCAACGGCACGTACAAATACCCGCATCCGCTGGCAGTCTGGCGTGACTGGATCTCATGCTGATTGTCGAGTTCTGCACCGGCATTGACCGGGTTTGCTGAGACACCAAGCAAGCCGGACAGGAGAAGAAGTGACAGCATGGTTTTGAAAATCGTGGAAATTTGAAAATCTTAGATTGATAAGATGCCAAAGACAGAAGACGGGGACACTGGGTGTTTTTGGGTCTCCAAAAGTTCCCTCAAGATTTATGCCGGCGCGAGCGTGGCCATGTAGAGGACGATATTCTCGCCACGGTAATCGAACTCTGTTAGAAGCAGAGGTTCTGGATAATCTCGAATGGGAAATGGTAGATGCAACAGTGGATGGTTGGCTAATGTCAGAACTCTGCATGATCCCGAATAAAAAGGTAATGGCAGATGATTTAATGCAACAGTGAATACGGAAAAGGTAGGTTCATGTCAGAACCAGAGTTCTCATGATGCCGACGAGCAAAGTGATGGCAGATGATGCAATGTAACGGTTAAATACGGGAAAAGGCCGGCAAGGCTTATTAAACTAGCCTGTTACCGCCTATCAAGACGCTTTGCTAATGGTCAGTCTAGCTTTTGCTAATAGTTAGGTTATATGTAGGAAGTCAAGCCGTATACGGCTAAGCTAGCACATACGAAAGTGGTGCGTCAGAACGTAGTTAAGCCGACCTCCCCTCTATGTGTGCAACCTTGGCACTACTATTCGCACCAGCTTCAGCCGGCCATAAACTCAGGTCGGCTTCCCCTCTAGGCAACCCGAGGCACTACTATTCGCACCAGCTCAGCCGGCCAGAAACTCAGGTCGGCTTGACCACTAGGAAGATGTAAACTAAGTCTAGGTGATTAGCCGGGGGTTTTGTTATATAAAGCCATAGTTGGTCTTTTCGGAGAGCAGCAATTCCAATCCCAATCCCAATCCCAATCCCAATCCTCCCTCTACCATCAGGCAGGCTTACCGAAATCAATCCTTCATCTAGCAGACTTTGCCCAACGCTCTTCCTCCATCATGAAGTTTCAGTACATTCTCTCCTCGCTCGCAGCTCTTGCCACGTGCGCCCCGCTCAACGACACCATGGCCGATGAGGCAGATTTGGATCGCCGAGGTACTGCTAGTGCTTGCTACACTCGGTAAGTATCAAGCCTTTGTGTTCCAAGTCTAGACAAGTCATCTGACCCGGGTCAAGTTCAAATTCTGGTTGCTGTGTGGACACGCATTGCCTATGTGCCGACAGTAAGATGAACCTCGTCAAGCTTCCTTGGGTCTCTGCTGACGGTTCGTACAAGACCGGAGGTATCTGCTCAACCTGGAGAACGTGAGGAAGGGCCTTCATGGCTGCGATCCCCCGTGGGCCATTGTTGGGAATTCCATTTCTGCCTTTGATGGATATTGTTGCTGAACAGGCTAGGGTAGGATATCTGAAGGTGAAGATTTCAGGATTTTGGTTTCAGATATTTGCCGAACCCGCCATGTATGCTTGGGGTCAAGACGTTGGCCATGAAACGTAGTTTCTACCAAGATATTTCTTAATTAAAGTGTGATTGCGACCTATTTATTTCTTAAGTAAAGTGTGACTGCTGGATCCTTGCCATGTGTTGGCTCGGCTTGTGGGTGCCGTTCCGATGACTCGCTCCGATGACTCGCTCCAATGCGATATTCACACCTAGAAATATGTAACAACCTTTTACACGTACAAGGACATTAACGGTGCAACAGTCGACTTGTATACGCGGCCCACGCATCACCTCCGAGTGCATCGAGGCAGGCATGTACGATTACACGGCTGCAGCAAATGCATTGTTGCCTCTGTCACGAATGCCAATGAGTACCAACAAGGCAGCCAGGAGCAAGCTCAGAGGGGCATCCTTACACACACAAATTGACCATTCCACATTTCTCCATCCTGGTTACCAAGGGCTTCTCTGACCCATTGGCCGTGAAACGGTTGACCCTTGACTACATCCACAACTCATCATGCCCCCTGCTAGTCGGCGCCTTGGCGTCCCCGAGGCTCTCTGTGGGCCTCGTCAAAGGCATAACGTCTCCCCTTGGCAATATCCTGCTTGGAGTTTATCATGGATTGATGGGCGGCGTATAAGTCGGCGAGTCTCAGGATCCGCTACGCCACATCTTAAAGTCCCGAGCCATAGCTCCTTAGCAACTTGACGGTTGTTTAAAGCATTAGACTTTAGCTGCTATGAAACGTATTAGACTCTAGCTGGTATGAAACGTATGAAACCTATGTGCGTATGGTCAAGTACTAGTGTGTTGCAGGATGCTGGGTGGCATGACGCAGAGTTATTTACGCTAGCGAGCCAGAGTCTATAAAATCACCTCAAGCCTCTTCCCAATAACTACATCTTTAACAATCTTGGAACTACAGCAACTGCCTTGCCTGCCTCTTCACCCTAAATTGACTAAATTTATTGCTTGCTAAAGCTCGATTGCGAAAATGAAGTTTTTCACAACCCTACTCCCTGTTATTCTTGGAATGGCCACGGCTAGCGCTGCTAGTCTGCTGGCAGACAGACAGATCCTAAAACGACAGAGTCTTCGGTTTGCCCCGGGAGGTCCATTTGATGGAACTGAAGGAACTGCTTCTCAGAGTCGAGGATTTGGGACTTTCGGAGGAGGAGACCAAACTGACAACGGCGACGAACGAGGGGGATTTGGTGAAAGCGCAGGTTCCAGTGGACGAGTTACGGGATTCGCTCCTGAGGCGTTTGGTGGTGGACAACTTGACCGATCTAATGGAGGAGGAGGAACTCGAGACCAACTTGTGCGAGACCGAGGAGGTTTTACTGGAGAGGGAGATAAACTATTTCAACACCCGGGAGACGAACAACCGGGAGCGGGAAGTCCGGGAACCGGAACACCCAGAAGACAAACAACCCGATTTTGAGAGTTCTTATAGCAATCCCGGATGCAGCGACGGGCCAAAAGGGGAAGGGGTCTGCCTAAAGCGAAGGGCGGTGGGGGGCGGCTGGGAATTTTATATGTACAGATAGTAAGACTCATTTACAACGACCGACTTTACATGTTTGAACGCGTGTAAACAAGACGAGACTTCAGCTAACTGCTTGGGGAAGAACAACTAAATATAAACAACAGAAGCGTGAGAGCGGTGACGGCAACCGCTGCCATGTTGCCGCGCCCATTCGAGCCCGCATTATCCTCGGCGCCCTTGCGGGAAGCTTTGCCAGCGTGGCCAGCGTGGCCAGCGTGGTCAGTGGAGTTACCACTAGATGTCCCACTGTCGACCGCGTCCTGCGAGCCGCCCGTCAGGCCGGGGCCACCACCGGCCCCGTTCTTCATGTACTCCTCCGCCCCGTGCGGCATCGCAGGCACCTGGCTCGGGTCGACGTTCCACGAGCTGTCCGAAGTCGGGCACTGCACGGCGTGCGCCGTCGCAGTGGCGCCGCCGTCGCCGGTCGGAGCCGGGTTCTTGCGCAAAGCCTCCTTGAAGAGCTCGAATTCGTCCGAAGGCTGCGCGGTCTCGCCGTCTGAATCGAGCTTGACAATGCCAAACTTGTTTTCTTCCGTCGAGTACTCGAACATGAGGCCGCCCGAGTAGACGCTGCTCATGTCCGCGCTCATCAACGCCGCCATTTCCTCGAATTTCCGGGGGCGATTCGTGTTGCAGCCCCATTCCGAGAGACTGACATGCAGGCGTTAGAGTTGCGTCGTTACGACTTCTCCTGGGTTCGACTTCTCCTGGGCTCGACTCACAAAATGGGCAACCCGTAGTCGGTAAAGTTCTTCACTTTTTGGTCCCAGCCAGATACCGCAAAGTTGCTATTACACCAAGAATAGTCGTTAAACGCAAAGAAATCAGATCGCACAGCGTCCGGTCCGCAGTTCATGTACATGGCCGTCTGCATCCGGTTTTCGGACACGTCGGCGGCAGAATAACCCACGGGAATCGCGCGCAGGCTCCGCGATCTGATAAAGTCCTTGATGTCGCGCGTCACTGCCTTGACGTAGGGCGCGGCCTTGACCGTGTCCGACGTTTTGTCAATCACCTCGTTGCCCGAGAAGAAGGCCATGGTGTTGTCGTACTTGGCGAACATCTCCACGGTTGCAAAGACGCTCCGCAAGTACTTGGCATTGTAAGACGTCTGCGCATCGAGCCGATTCAGTGAATATGCCGGGGTGTTGACGTCGAGAATCAGGTAAATGCCGGCATCTTGCAGAGCCCGCATGCATTCGTCGTGATCCTTGGAATTGTCCACCGTGTACACGCGCACGGCGTTGAGCCCGAGCTTCTCGAACTGCTTAATGTCCCGCAAGCACGTCTTCGGGTCGGCCAAGGGGTCCTTGAAGGCGGAGGAGCCACCGGGCTGGTAGTCGATGCCACGGATGTAGAATCGCTTGTCACCGGCCCAGAATGCTGTCGTCAGACGTCAGAAGAGGCCGGAAAGCGAACTCCGCGGGCTTACCGTTGCCTCGACCCTCGATCGGTGGAAGACTTGAGCTGGCCGATACGGTCGTCAGAGCTACGAGGGGGAGAAAGGCCCAAGCTTTCATCGTGTCGAGGAGCTGATGGCAATGAGAGTCGTGTAGATGAGCTGATTGCAGTCGTGTGAATGAGCTGCTTGCCGTAAGTGTAAATAAAGAAGAGGGAACAGCAAAGAAAGAAAGTCCTGGTAATGATGAAGAACAAGGAAACTAGGACAGAGTAAAATGAAGAACAAGGAAACTAGGATAGACAATAGCGAGGAATCTGGAATGAGGGTGAATAGCATCACACCGATGCAATATAAATTACTTTTGTCTTGCAGCAGCTGCGGCATGCAAACACGATATGGCACTGCAGGGGTTTCGGTCATTCTCCATCTCCTATGCCGCGATATAGAGTCTAAAGGCGTCCATGTCGATGACCGTCTAGGAATGAGTTGCATATGTGATCTAATTCACCAAGTAAGCTGTGCAACATTTACCCAAGTCGTGCGGTGGCATCTGATGCACTTCAGGAAGGCCACAATTTGAACTTGAGCTTACGCACATTAAACATTCAAGTCTGACTCGGCCGACTTGCTGTATGCGCCCATTCGAGGCGGAGATGGCGTCATCTTGAGAGGGCCGACCCGCCTCGCTGTAGTAGGACAGCTCTCTGTTACATACGTGATATATGTACTAGTATAGGCTGAATTAGAGTCCATGTACGAAGTACCACTTCGTGGAAGGATATAAATAGCCATACCGATCCGAAAAGGGGGCCGACCCCTATGCGACCAATCAAACAGGGTTTCAAACTTGGGTTGGGAATTTTCATCTTCCCTCCCAGGCAAGGAACCTTTCGTTCCTCGAGGCAAACAAACCAATTTCACCCGGCATAGGGACGATGCTCACCAAGTTCCCAACGGGTACATACCTTATCATAACACCGCTTCCTTCAGGACAATGCCCTCGCGAGCAACAGCCTCCCCGATCGCATCACACATCTCCTTGGTGTACGGCGCGTAAATGCCTGGCTCCCTCAACGTCGAGTGACCGTCAAGCAGCATCTGCGCCGCCACACCGCAGGTGATTCCAACCGAAAGAGCCATGGCAGAGTATCCGTCCGGATCGCCTAGAAGCTCAAGGGTGCTCGTCAACGTGTCCTAGCATCATCCCAAGTCAGTCCAACGAGAAACAGCAGAGTCATTCAAAGTCCGGCATACCCTCTTTCCGCTTTCCCATTCGACGACAAACTTGTGCTGGAGAATGACGAGATCGCGCTCTCGGGGCTTGTAGCTCAGGAGCTGTGTGAGCTGTTGGCAAAGGGTGTCCAAGACGTTGCCATCCTTAATAGTGGCCGGCGCAGGTGACAAGAGGCCGAATTCGCGCAAGCCTGAGATGATGCGATCTGCCTCGTCCTCATCCGGAAACTTGTACGTTGCCTTGATGCCGGCCACGAGAGACCTAGAGGAACATCAGTGGCTAGTTCATGTCAACAGGAACGCAGACACTACCTCTCGTCCGAGGCGGAAGCACCGACGAGGTGCTGTTGAATCTCAGCCCAGGTCATGCCTTCCTTCAGCCAGCTTTTGTGGGCTGGGTCCAGCCAGCCGAGGCCAGCAAACGCCTGGATAAACTCGGGGTTCCCCTTGTACCGAAGCGACCCACGCACCACCGTCTCCGCCTCGGGAATGTTGTAGAATTCCCTAAATGGCACAGAGTTGCGGTTGGGATATGCCACAAGGAGTAGCCGTCCATGACGTGGTACGGCTTGGCGACAGACATGAGCTCGGTAGACGGGATATCGACCTGCTCCCCTTGGGATAGAAACGACGCCGAATTCAGCTGCGACAGAATGGCGCCCTTGGGAGACCACGAGAATTTCATCCGGAGCGGATTGTCGGCGTACTCGGGCGCCGGGATGCCACCGCAATATGAGTGGGACTCCTTGATCTGATCGTCGTTGATCAGTTGCAGATTATCCCTGGGCAAGGATTCGAGTTTGACGTACCTTTCCGCCTTTTGCGTGAACCTCGTGTATCGTCTTTATGGCGTACAAGTGATCCACGCCCGGATCGACGCCCACCTCGTTCAACACGACGATGCCGGCTTTCTTGACGTCGGCCTCGAGCTGTTTCATGGCCGGGGACACGTAGCTGGTGGTGACGACGTTCGTCTTGCCTCGGATGGCGGACTCGATGACGGCCGCGTGGTGCGCAAACGGGACGAGAGATATGACGAGGTCGTGGGCCGCAACTTGGGCGTCGAGGGCGGCAACATCGGACACGTCAAGGGCCAGAGGCGTGGTTCTTGGAAAGGCAGACCCCAGCCCCTTTCCGGTACGGCTGGCTGAAGAGCGGTGTCAGCCTGCTTCGGAGCAGGAGACGACGGCGAGAGACGGCGAGCGACGGCGTACCGACGGTGACGAGATTGGTGGGCTGGCGAACGAGGAATTCAACGCAGGGCGGCGCGACCATGCCGCTTCCCAAAACGAGGATTTTGACTGTGCCCGCCATTTTTCGGGGTGATTAACTTGGCACCAAATTGATGTCGTGTGAGTCAATGAACTGGCACCAAATTGATGTCGTAGGAGTGAGTGAATTGTCGTAGGAGTGAGTCAGGGCTTCGTCCCACGATACTGTTGGGCAGGCTGCACCCCAGGCGTGCAGAACACCAGGGCTAGCGCTCCTTCTGCAGCAATCCCACGCCCTGCTTCCTCCATCAATCCACACCCCTTGGAGTAACTTCGTAGTTACTTCGTAGGCAGCACAAAGTTAGGAGCGGAATATTTAACGGGCCGCCCCACAATAACGACTACATAGGTCAACACCAACTGAATCTACAACGCCGGCCTCAATATTGCATCAAATATGCTGTGCGCCATCGTCCGCCTGCTACACTCGCACTGGACTCGGGTGTGTCTGTACATGCTTAGCTCATGGCATCGAATCCTCCACTTCGCCAGTGGCGCAGGAACCAAGACCGAGACGGATACCACCGAGAGCAACACGCCAGAGATCGACGACGGAGATAGTAACTCGGAATTCCCTGCTGCTACCGACGACCAACGCAACTTTGCCAGAAGAGCGTTTATAGACTCACTCGACCCAACTGCCGTCTGCGCCCTGGCATCGCAACACAATAATGGCAAAGCGTGCCGGGTTGTGAAAAGGGATAGCGGTAGCTTCAATGTTTGCTTCTTCGTCGACTTCCATCAAGACGGGCCCAAGTGGATTGTCAGGATCCCTATAGAGCCCGCTCTCGAAAACCCACGGGATAAGCTACTAAGCGAAGTCGCCACTATACAGTCAGTGCTGATCAGTTTACCGCTCTCGACTACCACTAATATGGACACAGATACCTCGAGCGCAACACCCGCATCCCCGTCCCTCACATCCGTGCTTATGGAAGTAATGCCCACTTGACAATAAACGGCGCGGGAACCCAGAGTTTCCTCATTACCGACCTTGTTCCAGGTGAAGCGCTTGATAAGAAAGCGTTGATGACAGGCGAGCAAGAGCAGAGGAGAGCCTTTTACTCTCAGCTCATCGACATTTTTGTGGAGCTCAGGAAGCTCCAGTTCCCCTTGATCGGATCCCTGATGCCAGACCCCAATGGCAGCCCGCATCCTGTCTTGGGCCCTGTCTTGTCCATGTCTGCCGCTACGCTCCGGTCACATCCCCAGCCACCGTTTTCATCGGCCAAGGACTACATGAGACATCAATTCCGCCTCGTGTCTGATTTCCACTCGCCGCCAGTGCCTGACCATACCGTCGACGACCTTGGACGGGAGGTTTTCGCGCTACACGGCATGGAGCGGATCTTCCATCAGGCCATCGACTCTCAGCTAGACGAGGGTCCCTTTGTACTGAATCACCTCGACTTACGGAGCCCCAACATCATTGTAGACGACAACCTACAAATCCAGGGCATCATTGACTGGGAATTTGCAAGCACAGTTCCACGCCAAGTCCTTACCCCGCCGTCATGGATTACTGGCCATGATTCGACGGAGACGGACAGGCAGATGCACGCCGAGTTTCGCCAGGTTCTGGACAAGAAGAGCAAAAACAATCAGCTCTGCAATCAGCTCAAAGAGGAATGGTACGGCCCATTAGGTGCCAGCGAAGCCGTCAGCCAAACGGATATGGCGTTTTTTGTTGCTCATGTGCTGCGCCGTCCAACCGACGTCACTGACATATTCTGCGATTTTTTCGTCCCGAGGCTTTACGAAAAACCCCTCGATGATGTGATGTCGGAGTTTTTTGACCAACATCAGACACTCGCGTTGGAGGTACAACGTCGGGCGAAGCACTGTGAGCGCTACACGCAGCATTTGAAAGAGCGAGGGCTGTACGAGACGGAACTGGACAAGTTGCTCGCCGCGTCCAAGGCGTTGAAGGAAAAATGGGATTGGTCATGAGCTAATCAACACTCGTTCCCTCGAGAAACCAAGTCTTTGTCTCCTCACGACCCCGTCGTATGACGAAGGCGGGGAATTAAACAATTGCTCCCCGAAACGGCAATAATTCCGTCCCTGGCTGACTTTATCAGCTGAAATCGTACAAGAAACCCGTCGTACCTTGTCGTGGTGGCCACTTCTTGGCTGCAGGTCAGCATGCGTTGCAACCGCCCCATGCGAGACTATCATGTCTGGCCTGAGGGTGTATATAGAGTACAGAGCATGCATGTGAAAGAGGCTGGAGACATGTTCTGCCGTGTTTCTTTTTTTACCTCTCACATTCGGACTCGACATTACCTCATCGTCATCATGAGAATCGTCAACATGGCCCTCGCTTTATCAATCTTGGCTACGTCCCAAGCCAACATGCAAGACTTTCGTCTCTTCCAGAGACAGACTTGGTGTCCCGCGGAATCCAGGCCCATCACGACACACAAATGCACAGACGGGTACTGCGTCTACACCGACGCCCGGTTCTGGGGCGGGCGTGGAATCTCGTTCCTGACCACCGCCGACGCCATGGACAAGACGGTCAGACGGGGCTTGGAGCAGCATTACCGGCCAGGCTTCGTGACCAAGGTGGCGGTCGACGCCTTTGAGGAGCGCGAGGTGGCGGGCAAAGGGGTCGGCTTGGTGGCGAAGCGTCTCCTGCGAAGAGGCGAGCTGATCATCGCGGAGCCGCCATCCGTCATGGTGCACCTGGACATGCGGACCAGCGTCTCCGAGGAAACGAGGCTCGAGATGCAGCGCGCGGCGGTGGACGCCCTCCCACGCGGCACGAGATTGGAGACACTGGGCTTGGCGGGACGCGGCCGGGGAGATGCGGTCGAGGATATCCTGGATACAAACTCCTTTACCGTCACGCTGGCCAAGGCGTGGGACCACCATGCGCTGTTTACGCAGACTTCGGTAAGTAGCTGTTGCTGGCCGTTGAATCCACTGACTTGACCTTGCCAAGAGACTGAATCACGCGTGTCGACCAAAGTGAGACTCGACGAGCCGTCAAGAGGGTTTGCGCTGACCTGTACAGTTGCCAATACAACTTCAACCGTCGCACTCTGACGCACAGCGTGTATACGATGCGGGATGTTTATCCGGGGCAGGAGCTTACAATCTCGTGTAAGCTCTCATCTGTCATGGACTCTCATCTAGTCCTGCTTACACGCGTAGACATTGACCCAACGGCGACGTACCAGGAGCGTCGAGGCGAAATACAATTCTGGGGCTTCAACTGCTCCTGCTCCGCGTGCGAGCTTCCACGGCAGGCCCGGGACGAGTCGGACAAGACCATGGGCTTGATCCGCCAATACACAGACGAGTTGAAGGACTGGTCGAACCGAAGCCGCGCCACGCCCGACATGGCCGAGGCCTTGATGGAGCTGTACCGACGGGAGAGCCTCTACTGTCGCATGGCCGACGGGTATCGGTTGGCGGCCCACGCCTACAGCGCCGTGAGGGACCGGTACAATGCGCTGCGCATGGCCAACGACGCCATGGGCTACGGGCTGCAGACGTGGATGGACATGGGGGCCCGGATGATGGATGTCTTGCTGTTGTTGGCGGATGCCGAGGCGCACTGGACGTGGAACCAGAGACGGGATAGGCAAGACTGGCCATCAAGTCCAAGGCAACAGATGGCGAGCAATGTTTGAGATGGGCAGGTTGACTCGCCATCAAAGTCCAAGACAACAGGTGGCGAGCAATGTTTGATATAAGCCCGTCTTTGCCTACCCGTAGGGCTAACTCGATGGCCTGCCTCTTCCATGCCCCCTGATACACGGCCGTCGAGAGTAATTCCAGATGAGCAACCCGGCGACGGAGCACGAAACAGCAAAGGCCAACATGCCCATGTATCCGGGCATCTTGGTGGCCAGGGATGCTCTAAAAGTCTCGGCTCTAAAAGTCTCGGCCCCAGAAGCATCCGTCTCGAAGGACAACGGAGCTGCCGTCATGGTGGCGGCCTGGGTGCCATATTCTTGCGGCTCTCCTGGCAGAGGATGGCGAGGCTGGTGCGAGCCGTCGATGGCTTCGCCCCAGAGATTGAGACGCCAGTTGACAAATACTCCTCTGAGGCCGTTGACGTTGGTATCCTTGACCAGGAGTCTCCATGTTCCGACACCGCTCTCGCCCCTATCAGGTCAGGGGCGATGCGAGAAAAATAAGAAAAGGGGTAAAGGGGTAAAGGAGACAGACCTACCAGTGTGCCACAGACATGAATTCCCAGTCCACATAGCCCGCCCTCTGCCCGTCTGGCATTCTCGGGGTGCTCAGATGGCTCACCATCCCCCCGGGACTGACGAGGTCGACACTCAAATCGCCTCGCCGGCCATGGTCGACGTTGACGGTGACGGTGACGTGCTCCAGCCGAGCCAGGTTGGCCCGGCGAAGCATGTCCGGCGTCGTCGTGTAGTAGCTGGCCAGACCCTCGTGGCCCTCGGGGATATCGCCGTCGACCTGCTGCCACGGCGAGTGAAGCCACGCCTGGGGCTTGACCAGCGCCCAACGGACGGCCTCGCGGACCAGCGCATAGGCATCGACCTTGCCGAAGCCCCAGTCGTGGCTGAAGACGCGCCGGCCCGCCGCCTGCCGGCCCCCGTCGGACTCCCGGAGCGGCACCGCGGTTTCGACCAGCAGATGCTGGACGTCTCGCCAGGTCAGGTCCGGCCGCGCGCTGAGGGCCAGGGCAACGGCGCCGGCGGCCAGCGGTCCGGCGGCCGAGGTGCCGCTGTGCAGGCCGGTGCACCGGCCGCCGTTGTCGGTCGTGTAGATGCCGTCGCCCGAGCCGCTGCTGTAGGCGACGACGAGCTGGGCCGCGCACGGCTCCGAGTAGCGCGCGCGCGTGCCGGTCCGGTCCACGGCGCCGACGGTGATGCCGTAGATGCTGTTGGCGTACCCGTCAAAGTTGCAGTCGTCGTCCCGGCCGGCGCCGTTCCCCGCCGAAAACACAAAGACGGACCCCCGGCCGCCCCGGCCGTTCTGCACCCCGTTGACCACCGCGCGCCGCACCAGCGCCCCCGGGCCCGCCATGGTGCGCCCGTCGTCCGCGGGGCCCCATGAGCACGAGTAGATGTCGTTGTGCTGGAAGTCGTAGTTGAGCGCCGCCGCCTGCTCCGCGTCGTCGACGGCGCCCGAGAGCATCCGGATCCCCGAGACCCGGCTTCGGTAGGCGACGCCGATGCCGCAGATGTCGTTCTTGGCGCCCGCAATCTCTGCCGCGCAGAGGGTCCCGTGATGGTCGTCCGGGAGACGCGGCCTGGGCTCCGGCACGTCGTCGTTGAAGTCGTAGGACCCCCCGGCATAGTAGTTGGGCTGCAGCTCCAGGCCGTCCATGTCCAGGCCGTCGTCGATGACTGCCGTGGTGACGCCCTCGCCCGTCACTCCCTCCAGCCAGACCCCGGTGACGTTGAGGTCGTTGCCCGGCTGCACCGTGTTGAACAGATGCCACTGGTGCCCAAAGGTCGGATCCGAGATGCCCAGTGTCGACGCCACGCGCTCCCGGGCCGCCACGGCATCGGGGCAGGGCTGGCCGAGGAGACGGGCTTCGGACGAAGCCGGCCGTCTTCTTCTCTGCAGATTTGTTGCCGTGCTCAGCTTGGTTCCCCACCGGATGTCTTGGTGAGACAGCAGCCCATCCATGGTGAGTTTTTTCTTGGGAGCGGAAAAGACGTGGTGTCCTGAAAGCTCGCCGATGGGACCTGCGTACTGGATACTCAAGTTGAGTGCCAAGTCTGCTGGAGACGTTTGTCCGTCGAGGTGCAAGGCGAAGAAGTCGCGAGACGCGTAGAGATCGGACCGGCGGGCGTTGGCAAGTATACCGAATCCAACGACTATCAAATTTCGAACCATGATGGACTAGAAGCATGGGATCTCGCCACAGCTGTTGGGGAATCCGGACATTGATATCGGAGTTTACTAACAAGTTGGCCAATGGGTGCTGCTGCTACTACTACCATTGAATTAATTATATATACCACTCCGCCGGGTGCCCATAACGGGTATATCTTGTAGGTTATAAGCCCTGTTCCGTACGACAACTACGGGCAACTCCGTATACGAGGTTGCAAGGCAGATGCGTGTCACGCTGACCGCGTCTCACAGACGCAGCTGGGCAAACGGTCCTCGCGTAAACGACAGTACTTTCTGAGACTACTTTCTGGACTACCCCAACTCATTTGCAAGCCAAGACTAATCCAAACGGGTCCCTTTCCGCGCGAGGGATTGCAACCCCCTAGATAGGATTCTCGTTTCCTGCCCTGAGCATCTAAACTTGGGCTTAGCGGATATCTTGATGACCTACATGGAATCCCAGGACCTACCACGTACGTCACATGTCTTCATCTGCGGCTCCGCGGTAGATGATCTTGAAGTTGGGACGCTTGGCAAGAGAACCGGTTTCGGCTTCGGCCTCGGCGGCGGCTCCACGGTAGATGATCTTAAAGTTGGGACGCTTGGCAAGGGAAGCGGCTTCGGCCTCTTTGGAGGCTCCGCGGTAGATGATCTTAAAGTTGGGACGCTTCGCAAGTGGCTCGCCCTCCGAAGCCATCTCGCCCGGGCTCGAAGGAGCACCAGCCCCAAGGGCCGCGAGGGTAAAGACAAGCGAGAATGTCAGAGTGAAACGCATCGTGGGCGGTAGGATAGTTGGACTTGAGAAGGAGGAGAGAGATGATTCTTTACGAGTCCTTTCCTGCAGAACAAGACGGGGTATTTATTCATTCCTGTTGATCTGACCATCTCCGAACCAACCGTCGCTGTCCCGAGGCCGACTGCGCCTCGGCCATTGCAGTCTTGATTCATCGTAATATCGAGTCTCATACCGTCCCCACGCATGAATGGCTACTACCAATCGCCGAGGCCGGAGATATCTCGCAAGCGCCATTGATTGTGCCGTGTCGTCGCCCCGTCCCTCTGCATCAACCGTGTCGTCGCCCCGTCTCTCCGCATCGTGCCGTGTCCGTTGACTGTCGCTCGAGGGTCACGGCAGAAGACACGTCAATATGCAGAGCTCCTCAGTTGATTCCTGCAACGGCTGGAGACGGCGTAAGCACATGGCCAAGCACCGCGTACATATGAAAAGTACCATCCGCATCTTGCCAGCGGCACGACTAAACGTACACTGCCCTTGGACTCACACCTCGTTCCTTGATGACAATGGATTCCAACTACTCTCCCGTCGTCTCCCACGATGAGGTGGAAAACAGGCCACCGAGACGCCCCCTTTCCATCAAGAGGCGGCCCCGATTCTGGCTAAACCTGTGGTCGCTCCTCAACACGATCGTTAGCGTGGCTCTCCTAGTCGTTGCCATGGCCATGGTCAAGGGAACAGCTAAGCCGTCGCCTGCGTACTGTGAGCATCTCGGGCGCCGACGCCGTCAACCGCTGACACCGCCACCAAGCCCCCGTGCGCGCGGACGGCGCTGAACGCTACTTCAACACACGCTATCGGCCAAGCAAGGTGTTCCAGTCTCCTCCGACAGACGAGGTGGACGAGGCCTGGAACGGGTGGCTACGAGGTTGGCCATTGAACCCGCCTGAAGCCGCAACGAGACTGATCCAGCCAAGAAAACGACCACTTGTTCAAGTTTCCCAAGGAAAAGGCCATCGAGGTCGGACTGCCCGAGGCCATCGAGCTCTTCGAGGATCCCGGATACGGCGCATACGGATTGGGCGTCTATCATCAAATGCATTGCCTGAACCGCATCCGAAAGTCGTTTTATCCCGACGCCTACTATCCCGGCCAGGCTCGACACGAGCTGCTGCACCACGCGAGTGAGTCTGGGTTGCTGTGCTCTCCGGCGGCTTGTGCTTACGCCCGTCAAGATCACTGCTTCGACGTCCTTCGCCAGGCCATTCTCTGTCATGGGGACATCTCGGTCGTGTACTGGTGGAATCAGAACTACACGCGTACCGACGAGGGGGGGAAACAGACGTACTCGGAAGAATACCTGCGCAGGACGCCCGAGGAGCGCGTCCTTGGATCCTTTGTGACCTGGGACAGTGCGGTTCAGTGTCGTGACATGGAGGCCATCAATGCGTGGGCCAAGGCGAATCGAGTCGACGATGATAAATACGGAGGACAGATTGTGGATTGACTTTTCACACTTTTTTTGTGTTGGGTAGGTCTTAAATGCAGGAAATCAGCTGCATGAATATCATAGTAGAAGAGTGACGAAAGGGGTCTAAACTCGTAGACACAAAGATGTACAGTAGGGTAACAAAAGTTACGATTAGCCCGATGTTTGTATACCTACCCTATACTTCTACGGGAATAATAAAAACTCTACTAAAACTTAGCGCGTTACTTAAAACCTGTCGGACTAATCTAGTCACATAAGGGGGAAAAGGGTCATAAGTCATAACCCCTGTCAAGGCCCCGATGACAGCGTTATCGGGAGCGTTACGTGCCCCGACTAGGCTCCCTTTAGAGCCTAGGACAGGCTCGGTTAGGACACATAAAGGGGCCCCCTTTCCTCTCCTCTTCGCCTTAGCTAGATAACTATATTATAGACTAGAATCCAACTAGTTGCAACCCCCTTTGTTTGTTTAACTAACTAATAAAACCTCTTTAAATTTTACTAAACCTATATAACATACTAAAGTTAATAAAGACATTTTACTTATAATTTATAACGCTATATATAGGAATAAGGGATATCCGTTCTTTAGGCACGATTGCAATCCACGTGATTAAATGGATTACGTGCGGGCAACGCCTATACGGATGCGTTATTAACTATACGATACATCGATCGTATGCATTAAGGACCCCGGTGATAGCGTTACTAACTCGGCCGCCCTTGCGATAATTAAGTTATTAACTTAATCGCCCTTATAGGCATAGCCCTAACGTCGTAGGCAAGGGCTCGCAAAGGTCCGGCTTTAGGCCTTATTAATATACGCGTTTATAGGCTATATAAAGGGGCTATTCGTCGCCCCTTAGTTAATAGATATATAGACTAAAATCTAGTAGTTATAACCCCCTTTGTTTATTTAACTAACTAATACTAATTAGTAATTAAACGATTAATTATAGATTAGTAAGGTAGAAGAGGTAGAGCTTAATCGTCGAAAGTGCACGGATCTTTATCCCCCGCGGATTCTATTGCCTATACCTAAAGACGGTCCTTTATGCTAAGAATAAGGAACCTACGCGAGTTAGAGCCGACGAAGCTATTATAGCTAGCTCTTAGTAACCGCCGATAAGTTCTTTCCTAGCTTTTGTTTAATCCTATCTCGCTTCGTAAAGAAGAAGAGTTACGTTAAGCAATAGTACGTCCGTAACGTAAGACAACCTTCGTAACGACCCTTACGATCCCCTTTAATAACAATAGTGTGTTTTATTTAATTATACTATATCGGACCCTACCGATAACCTTAATGCTCTTAGTCCCGTACCGGAAGCAACTAAGCCTAAAGATAACCCCCTTCCCGGTTAGCTAGCAGGCATCGGCATCTTTAGGTCGTTTTAAAATTAAACTAATATTATATTCTAAGAGATAGACGTTACCTATAATAATATAAATAAGAAAAGAGTTATAACTTACGTAGCCCGGTCTATTATTATTAATGCTAGTATAACTATTTATAGATATAAGCTATTCCTAGACTTTTAGGACTACTTTAACAGGTAGATAGAGGCTATATAAAACCGGGGAGATAGGTATTTTAAGAAAGCCCTTAAATCCTTCTTACGATCCCGTAGGATTTAGACCGGCGCCTTAAACCTTAGCTTTATAGCATTATTTTTAATGCTTTAGCGCTAGTAGATTCCCCTAATTTAGCCTAAGGACGAACTACCCTTAGAATAGTTAAAGTTCTACGACGAGCGAACCTAAGAGTTCGTAAGGAATATATCCGTTATAGCCCTAGCTGCCGTAACTAACCCTCCTTCCCTAGTCGTCCTAAGCACGGCCCTAACGGTACCTCTTACTGCCCTAACCCCGGCTCCTATAACAACCTTTAAGACGGCACTATCTACGCCCGCAGCTATCCCCCTTACGCCTCTAATAGCCCCGGCAGTTATATTCGCGCTAGAACCCTCCTTTGCTTTAACCTCCTCGATATATACTACCTCCGTCGATCCCGGCTTATACCCGCGAGATTAAATGCCCGGCATATTCCTAAACCTATAGGTCCCTCCGTTTTAAGAGATATTAGAAACGCTAATAATACTTTACTTAACCTCGTACTAGTTCTTTAAGACCCTTCTAATTAATATAACGGTAAAGGTAGTCTATATAATAGTCCCCTTTTATAATATTCTAAACGAAGAGATAGACGTAGACCTTCTATAAAAGTCTATTAAGTTATAGGATAAGAGTAAGAATTATATAGGAGAGCCTTATAATATTCTTAATAATAAAGTCCGTATCTTTACGGACGTTTATTATATAGTTAAGGCCTAGCCCGGCTATTTCTATGCCCTCTTTCCCTAGATCCTTACCGGCCGAGCCTAAGACTACTATATCTAGCATATAGAATAAGATAGTATATTTAGGTAAGCCTACGACCTACTAAAGGCTTACTTTAATACCGAAGTAAACTATTAGCACTATTAGGTAGATTAAAGCACTATAACTTTTAAAAAGCTATAAGTTAAGTATTTAAATAAAACCTAATAGGAAGTCCTATAGACCTTCTTTAATAAGCTATAACGATATTAACGCGCCTTAGGATTTAAGTTCGCTAGAGACCTCCCCTTTCGCACTATATTGCTTAACGTATGCCGAAACGTCCCGGAATTTAGCTATACGCTATATAACCCCCCTAAGACTACGGAAAAGCTATTCTCCGCGCTACGTTCCTCTCTAAAGACCTATCTATCGATATAGGCCGAGAACGGCACGTCTAGTACTATAGGAATATAGGAATATAGGATAAACACTACTACGAGGAAAAGGGTTATAAGTTATAACCCTAACAACCGCAGCGTTATTAGCCCTGTTATAACCCCGGCAGCAGCCTTATTATAACCCGGATGACAGCGTTAGCGGCTAGGTCACGTGCTCCTAACAGGGCTCTATTAGGAGCCCGGCAGGCCCGGGTTAGGTTCTTTATAGGCTCTATAAAGGGGGCCCCTTTCCCCCCCCTTCCTAGCTAGAGTAGATACTTTAAGACAATAACAACAGCCCTTTGCGATAAGATATCTCACGTGTAATCCCTACCAATAAGTACGTTTATATAATATCGTAATAAGGTAATAAATATAAATGATAAATATAATTTATTAAGCGTATTCTATACCGACCGTAGATATACTAATAACCGCGGTAACGGCCGTAGGTTTAGCGGGAGCAGCGGACGAAGCTACTATAGTCTTTATAACGGCGGTAGTAGCTTTAGCAACCGCTAATAGTCGAGGAAGTGCTTCGTTTATTAGAAGGAAGGCTATTAGTCGATAAAGCATACCCTAGAGGAACGAGCTAGGTCTAAGGCTTAATACTACGCGTAATGCCTTTAAACCGGTAACCCTAGCATAGGATTTAAGGCCTATCTTACCGAATATAAAGGTAATAAGACTCCCTAGGCCGCTATTAAGTAGTGTAACGATAAGGCTAATAACGACGAAGAATTAACTAAGTAGTAAGCCTCGTAAATCCTATATTAATAGTCCTTTAACTATTTAATTACGGGCGAAGACGTATAAGGGATAGACTAATTAAGCGTCCCTATGGGAATGTAGGAATATAGGATAAACACCACGAGGAAAAGGGTTATAAGTCATAACCCCTAATAACCCCGACGGTCCCGACGGCAGCGTTATTAGCCCCGTTATAACCCCGGCAGCAGCCTTATTATAACTCGGATAATAGCGTCAGCGGCTGGGTTACGTGCTCCTAATAGGGCTCTGTTAGGAGCCCGGCAGGCCCGGGTTAGGTTCTTTAAAGGACCTATAAAGGGGGCCCCTTTCCCCCCCTTTCTAGCTAGGCAGAACACAACATACTTAAATACCAACTAGAAGACCTAATGAGATATCTTACGTATGATCCCTACTAATACTAATTAGTGGTTAAACGGATTTAACTATAGAACAGTAAGGCTAGAAGAGGCAGGTCTTAATCTTCGAAAGTGTAGTAGAATCTTTGCTCCTCCGTAAGCGCTATTTCCACGCATCTTTACCCTCGAGGTTCTATTGCGTACACCTAGAGAGGATCATCTGTGCTAAGGATTAGGACATCCGCTGGTTTTACCTATAAGAGACTCCTTAAGCTTCCGAATTAATCCCGTGCTTGTCTCCCTTACGGAGGAAGAGCTACGTCAATAAGGAAGCGCGTTAGCAACGCATTTACGCAAGAAGAAGAAGAACACCGCTGGTTTTACCTATAGGAGTTCTCTTCGGACCGTAAGGACGAGAAGAAAAAGAAACACCGCTGGTTTTACCTACTAAGAGATTCCTCCGACCGTTACGATAAACATCGCGAAGACCCTCGCGATACAACTAGTTATTACGATAACAACCACGAGCCCGACCCCTAGCGCCGTAGCTACCGACGCGGTAGACAACCCCGTCGCACTATTTAATCTACGGATCGAAGAGATTATAACGGGCACAACCGTCCTATAAGCCTCCTAGAAATACATCGATATCGACCTCGTTAAGACCTTAATTCGCGATATTAAGCCAGATAGTTAGACTGCTGCTACGTCTGCCGTTACCGTATTTCTTTCGAATCGAAGGGATAACGTAATGCTATTTAGCGACGATTATTACGACGTCTAGCTTATCTTCCGAGAAGACTTCGAGGGATAGTTCGAAGAGGCCTAGAAGAAGGTCTATCGGGATTATAAAAGGGCATTACGGGACTAGCTGAAAAAGCGCGGTATTTATATTAAGAATAACCAGCCATTTACGATGCAATTTACTATATTATAGACCTAAGAGGATATATAACCTTAGCTATAGCAGGAATTCCTCGATAGCGACTTTTACCTAGGAATAAGGGTCTGCCGAGACCGAGATACGATGCGAGCTTAACTCGGCTTGCCGCTGTATAAAGCAGCAGCCTCGAAGACGTCGTCTTTAGCCTCGCCCTCGCCCTCGCCCCCGCCCTCGCTCCCGCCTTTAGACCTCGATCCCGCCTCTAGCTCCTATAAGCACGGCCCCGATGCCAACCCACTAAGCTCCCCCAGCAGTTCTTCGGACTGCCACCTAGCGACTCCCTAATTCGGCTCCCCTATCAATTCTCGCAGCAGCAGCTCTTACAGCAGCCTCTAATGCAAACTAACGAAGCCGCCCTAACAGACGCTTTAAACCATAAAGCCGCCCCTACAGACGCTTCCCTTAGCAAAACCCTAGCAGAAAGCCGTTACTGCTCCTATTAAGCCTCGAAGCAGCTCTTAAAGCAGCTCTATCGAACACACAAAGCCGCCGAATACACAGAAGCTTCCCCTATTAAGCCCCTAGCAGCCATACCGTTACTGCAAAGCACCCTTGCCCCGAGCCTAGCATATACTAAAGCAGGCTAAATGCAGGCTCTGCAAATCCTAGTTCGACTCCCGAAGCGCACTTTTCCGCTACCTCGCCGAAGGATGCCGACACTAGAAGCCTAGTGCGGGCTTCCTCCCAATCAGTCAGCCAGCAGGCGCCCTCGTTCCCGCAGACGCCCCGGCTAACGACCACATTCTTTATTCTTCCGAGATTTAGTAGAGCGCCTATAGCTCCGCATAACGGCAGTAATAATAGCACGGCAATAACAGCAGCCTCGCGAGCCTAGACCTCCGCTAATCTTATACTATCTTATTTATATTTATATTTTATATTTATTAGGGAATTCGGCCTAATACGCGTTCTTTTGTTTAATTAGTTATTGCAAGCTTTAAAGAAGAAGCTTTAAAGAAAACTGCTAGTATGGGAATATAGGAATGTAGGATAAACACCACGAGGAAAAGGGTTATAAGTTATAACCCCTAATAACCCCGACGGTCCCGACGGCAGCGTTATTAGCCCCGTTATAACCCCGGCAGCAGCCTTATTATAACTCGGATGATAGCGTCAGCGGCTAGGTCACGTGCTCCTAACAGGGCTCTGTTAGGAGCCCGGCAGGCCCGGGTTAGGTTTTTTAAAGGACTTATAAAGGGGGCCCCTTTCCCCCCCTTTCTAGCTAGGCAGAACACAACACACTTAAATACTAACTAGAAGACCTAATGAGATATCTCACGTGTGATCCCTACTAATAGTCCCGGCTATATAATTCGTCTTTAACCGTTACTTAAAGGACCGCTTTTACGGCATCCTTATAGACACTAAAACAGCTATAGTCTCTACGGTAGGTTAAGACTAATACCTCGCCCTATAACGAGAAGACCTATCTATTATACTCGATAAGTCTACCGCCGGCTAGGCATATATTAAATTTAGTAGCGGCGAGGACGTGCGCTCCCTCGGCTCCGTTGCCTTTAAGACCTTAATTAGCCGTATTACGTTCTACGTGCTAAAGACGACGACTCCCTTCCTCCTTTGCCTAGCTAATATAGATCGCTTAGGCGTATACTTTAATAATACTACCGATATAAGTATTAATCCTAGTATTAACGTCCTTATTATTCGTAAATAGGGATATCTATAGTTCTTCTTTAGTAAGGAAGAGAGCGTAGTCGTCTTTTTAACTAAAGCCGAGATATAAACGCTTTACCGCTAATTTAGCCACCCGGCCGTTAATAGACTTTACTACTTATTAAAACAAGCAAGGTATAACGATATCTTAATAAAAACACTCGAGGATATCTTAAAATGCTACTATTATTGCTAGCTCTATATACTAGCCCCCCGGAGGTTTAGGTTTATATTAAAGGATAACTAAAAATTTAATTTTAAGGTCGTCGTTAATATAATATACCTAAAGCTTAATAGTAGCACCCGCCTAGTGCTATACGTAGTCGATATAGCGATATCTTTCTAAAGAGCGCGATTCCTCCCGTCTATATCGGCTAAGGATATATAAGATATACTTAAGGCTCTATAGATTAATATATACCTCGGCCCCCTTAACTTTATCCGGCATAACGTAGGCACTAACTTCGCCTTAACTAAGTTTCGTAACGAAGCTCGTATTATAGGTATTATATATACCTAAATCCCCGTTAAGGCATATTAGTCTATAGGTAAGGTTAAAAGGTACTATAGCCCGCTCTATTATGCGTTTAAAATAATATACGCCGAAATCGGTAGGATAACGGCCCTTAAATCCGTCCTATAAATAGCTATTAAAGCCGTAAATAATATAGTAGGACTAAACGGTCTCGTCCCTACGCTCCTCGTCTTTAGAGCGTACCTATAGATAACTTAAGACTCCCCTCCTTCGGCAACTACGGTATAGAGAGCCGCGACTATCTAAAAGGCTATAAAGGCCTTACGGTAGCTCTCCGCCGCGCGATAAGTTAAGGATAGCCTATAAGCTCGAAACGGCCTTTTAACCTTTAATAATCTAGCACTACCGCTATAAAGTAAAGTCCGCGTCTAAAGAGAGAAGCGAGGATAGTAGGGTCTATATAAGATTGCCTTTATTAACGGCTACGACGTTACTATTAAGACCGTTAATAGCCATATAGTCTTCCGTTCTACCTTTATATAGCCGTACTACTATAGTAAAGACGATACCTTAGATCCCCTTACCCTCGATAAAATAGATACCCTCTCTAAGGTCGATTCCTCTACTCTAGATGAAATTCCTAAGCTAAATCCTTCCCCCTCTCCGGCATAAGCACTACCGGCTCCGTAGTAGCCTTATAAATACGGACGTTCCCTAGGCTTAAGGAATAAGCTAAAGACCGTAACCTTCTATAATTAATTTTTACACGGAAGTCGACTGCTCTACGATCTCCTCGCATAGCCGCCGAGGTCGACACCGGATTATAAAATCAATTTAGACTCGAGAATCGGATTCCTTAGACCCGGTTGCCCTTAGGCGCGATAGCGCATTAGGGGATAGACGCGGGCTGCGAGCCGATAGACGTTAATATCGCGAGAAGGGGGTTAGAGGCTAGCGTATATAGCCTACCGACTACTAACGAAGCGCCCTTTAAGCCCGACGCGGGCAAAGAGAAACTAATAGGAAGGAATAGTGCCGCTTACCTAAAATTCGCGGGTCTAGTGCCTAAGGAGGCCCTCTAAGGCGTTTAAAGGGCCTTTAAGTCCGTTCTCTAAGGATACCTAAAGGAATAGGAGGAGAAGATCTAAGCGGACACCGCGGTCTATACGACCGTAGGCTAGCTTAAGAAGTCGGTTAAGGAGTTAGTAAAGGAGGCTATCGAGGCGGCGCTCCTATCGAAGCAAGCGTCGAAGTCTTAGGCCGACGTAGCCGCGGCCGCGGTCGCGGCTACTACCGTCGCGCCCCCGATATAACGCTAGCCCGCGCCTAAAGGCGCTAGCGGCAGCTATAACATTAGGGCTAATAGCGAAAAGCCGACTCTCGCCCGCTATAAAAACTAGCTTACGGTCCGATATAAGGAGATCGCCTTAGATCTTAATACACTTAGCACTAAGAATATATATGTAAAGAAGGATGATTCTATTAGGTAGGCGTAAGCCCTAGGAGCTAGGAATAGCTCCCTACTATCTTATCTATAGCTAATTACATTAGCCCCGGTATATAGCATAGAGGATGCTTTATATATATTAGAATGCCGGCTCGAAAAAGAAAATACTACTGCCTATAGCAGTTATAAATATAATCCTAATTAGGCAATTAGGAGGAATACTCCTATTGCCTAAATCCTTCCTTTTATTCTTATAAGTTATGCTTATACCTACTAGTAATTATTCCTTTAATCGTTCCTTTTGCTAAGCGGCCTTCTTACTTCGTATAGCGCGTACGAGAGGGCGACCTTAGAACTCTATAATGGCTTTAGCGGAGACTTAGTCGGCTTAGACCTATTAGTTATATATAGCAGCCTATTCCTTCTATCGTACGAGGTATTCGGTTATAAGTAACTTCGACCGACCGATGCGATAAATACGGATGTCTATTAGGCATTCGACTTTGTAGTGCTAATTACCTTCGCTAGGTGCTTTAATATCGCGAGCGGCTTCTATAGGCCTAGGCTCGAGCTCGACGTAATGTCCTTCGTGCGTGAGCTTAAGATACTAAATAGAGACGATTAGGTAGATTCGAACTTAGCTAAGGAGGTCGAGTTCCGCCGCGAGGTTATTAACTATACGCTTAATAACGAAAGGGCCTTCTCGTTGCCGCGACTATTTCTTTAGCGGCTGGCTAGGCTTATAATAGCCCGTATATAACTTTAGATAGACCTTATTACTAGCTTTAAGAAGAACCGGCCGGTGTTTCGCGTTATACCGCTGCTTAGCCTTTATAGCGGCTAGGTCTATAGCTAGGCTCGCTTATCTACGGATAACTTCTCGTAAGTAGGGCAATTCGTCTATAGTAGTGCTTAGAATATTATCGGCAGCTTCTAATAGTCTACGTATATTAAAGCCGAAGATAGATTTATAGGCGGAGATCTTTATACTAACGTTAAATACCGTGTTTAGATTCTACTAGAAGGCGGGGATTATTATCTTTTAATCTAGGCTAAGATCCTCGATATAGGATATTCGTAGAGCGGTCTCTACGGTCTAGTTACGCCGTTCGGTAAGTCCGTTAGCCTATAGGTAGTAGGCGGTAGTTATTGCAATTTTAGTGCCGAATGCGCTTTAAAGGCCTTTCTAAAAGTCGGATGTAAATTTACGATCTTAGTCGCTAATAATAGTTCTTAGCATACCTTAATCGGAAAGAAGTAACTAACGGGCTAGGCTTTAAGCCTAGTCCTTTATGCCGTACTTCGCGTTGCCTAAGATTAGCAAGTATCTCTTACTAATTAGGTAAATAACTATAAGAAGTTAGTTAAAGATATTAAAGCCTATAATCTACTATAGGGAGCTTGCTAAAGGTAAGGGCGGTATATCGGTTATAAAGTCTATTGCGATACTCTATATTAAAAGTAGCGGGGGGCGAATAGGCTTATAGCTGCCGGTAAGGGTCTAACGGTCTATTTAGCTAAGATAATAGGCTTTATAGGCCGCGATATACTTCTTAACCTAACGTATAACTCCGCGGATTAAGTATATCTCTAAGTCCTTAATTATATAGACGATTCTAAAGTAGTTCTTATCGTTATAAGCTGCCGAGATTATAGATAGGACGAAGGCGTTAGGGATATATAGCCGGGTAAAGCCGTTAGGGCCTTTATAGTATAAAAGCTTATCGACTATAAAGAACGGTATACCGCGGCGCTTAAGCTATGCTTTCGTTCGTGCTATAGAGTTAGCGACTATAGCTCTTTCTAAAGGCGAGGAAAGACTCTTAATAGCGTCCTCGCTATCTACGATTATTTAAAGTATTCGCTTATAGTAAGGGTTATTATCGTAAGCGACGGCGAATTCCTCGCGTTTTTTAAGAGCTATAAGAGCCTTAAAGGCTATAAGCATATCGTTAAGTATAGTAAAGTCGGGATAACGACGATTAAGCAGCTAGTCGGATTCCTTAGCTAATAGGCGACTAAAGGCGTCGGGGATAAAGTTCTTCTTACTAAGGAGGTAATAAACCTCGATATCGTACTTAAAGAGGTAAATTAAGGCTATAACTAAGCGATAGTTAGCTCGGTCTATGCTAGAAGTATCGAGGGTCTTTTTAGCGACGATCTACTTAGTCGTAGAGTAATCGGTTAAGACTACAAGCGGAAGGGTTAACGACTATACTATAGTACGTATCTTCTTCGCAGCCTATACGAGATAGGCGACCTTTAGCTCTAAAGGACTATAGGACTGCTCGGCTCTCGTTAGAGTACGGGAGAGGAAGCAGATAGGCATAATAGCTTTAACCGGAATAGGCTAGCCTAGCTGCTAAATAGTGCCGTTGCGGAGATAGAAAAAGATAGCTATAAAGCCTCGCTATAAGGAGGCGTTGATTTAATAGAATAGCCTCTTCTATAGGTCTATATAGTAAATTATACGGCTAGAAGTAATTTTCTTCTAAAGGGAGGCGAAGGAGGAAAGCTCGGCTAAAGTCGGCTAGAACGATATAACTTACGCGTAGGACTTCCGCTTATTAAAGTTCCCGTTCTTAACCTTACCGACCGAGCGACCTTAGGCTAGAAGACTAGTCTTACGATCCTATAGAGGGGTAATAGAGGCGCCGTAGTATAGGATAAGGTTGCGAATATACCCTATAGCGCCGATATAGTGTTTAAGAGCGGCGAGATTATCGGGAAATAAAAGCTTTATAAAGGCGGTAAGCCTATGCTTCGTAGTGCTTATCCTAAACGCGTCGATACGAAATCCGAGCAACTCTACGGAAGGGTAACCGATCTAGCTTTTAGCAGGGCTTATAGATAAATTAAGCGATATAAAGAGTTTAAAGATAGCCTTAAGATATTAAAAGTATTCTTCTTCCGTAGCGGAATAAATAATAATATTATTAATAAACGCGCGGCTATAGCCTTAGTGCGGACGGAGAACTCGGTCTATATAGCGTTATACATACGCTAGGCTATTGCGAAAGCCGATAGGTATAACTATTAGGCGCTTTAGACCTCGATAACTTATAATAGTAAACCTACCTTAATGCTCGAGTTTAACTTAAAACTAATAGAAGAAGGCGGAAGCGTTGATAGTAGTAATAAAACGGGCGCTTAAGAGTTTAGCAATAATAGAGCTTTACAACGGTAGAGGGTAAGAATCCGGGATAGTAATACTATTAACGGTATATAGGTTAATAACGACGCGGCCTTTAGTCTCGCCTTAGGCTATAAGCTAGACTATAAAGATAAGTGCTATAAACGGCGTAGGCTCGTCGGCCTACTTTAGGCGACCTTACTTATAAGGTAGGTTAAATATATCGTCGATAACCTTCCTATCGCAAAGCCTTTGCGGGTAAGGCCTCTAAGCGACTCGTTTTTAATGCTAATTATCGATTAAAGGGACTATTAATTCTTTTCCGGGTTTTACGACGGCGGTGCCTATATCTCGCTAGAGCTAGGAGTATTTCCTAAGAAGCTTCTTAACGCGGCGTACGAAAGAGGGGCTATAGTTAAAAATATAAATCCCTTCCTTAGTGTATTTTTCTTAAAGCTCCGGTAGGCGCTAAACGTACGTTTAGTATAGAATATAGCTAGAGAAGGGATCCTCGATTCTATCCGCAGCGTCTATCTTAATAGCTACGGCAGCTGCTATTACGTTAGTAGCGGCTGCTGCGAGGTTCTAGCGAACCTTAGACTACTTAGCGGGTCTTGCCGAAGAGGCTATAACGTAGGCGTAGATAGAGTCGGATAGCGAAGGCGTTAGAGAAGAGCTTAGAATAAGAGCTTTTACGGGTTAAGATAGGGCGGTAGGCTATAGACACTCGAGGATCTCTTATATAAGCGGGAAGGTGCTCGCAACGTTAACCGATAAATTAATAGAAGAAGCAGTAGTAGTAATAGCGGTTCCTATAGAGGAGGATAGTATAGCAGCGGCTCTAAGAGTAGGCGAAACTACCGTAGCTAGCGTTAGAGCCTTTATAGCTAATTTCTAAGATAGGGCGGTAAAATAGCCAGACTCCTAATACTCCTATATCTAGCTAAGCTTCTACTTACGCTTAATAACGAGGTTAACGTTCGTACTATTAGTAATAAGGATAGTAGGAAGAGATTTAGCATCGACGATACTATAAATAGCATTAGCGTAAGAGGCGAAGAAAGTATAGGCGCGGTCCTTAGGAAGTTCTTTCTAAGAGGCAAGGACTATAAGGGTAGTACCGGGTGGTATAATAGTCTTTCGGACGGCTTAGACGCAGCGAATAACTTCGCGGGGCTATTTATAGATATCGAATAGGATTTTAAACCTATCGAGTACTTTAATACGAATAACCTCTTTATTATAATTAAGGGATCTTCGGTATAGCTTAAGGAAGGCATTGCTTAGAAGTGCGCCGGCCTCTACTTTAGAGACTTAGGCAGAGTAAGTGAATTTAGCTATAGCTGCTTAAGCGGTCGGGCTAGCTATAGTACCGCGCGTATAGAAAGAGAACGTAGCCTAATCCTCGTAAAAAAAGCGACCGTTAACTCCGTTAATAGTAATAGGAGGCTTCTTCTCGACGGTATAGTTAAGAGTCTAAAGGAGGTCGCGATTAATTATAGGCTTACTATAGCTAGAGTTAAGGCAAACTTAGACTTCCTGCCTACCGGGTTAAGCAAAGACCTTAATCCTTATATAGGAGTATAAATACAGCGGGGAATCTTAATCCTACTAAGGCTCTTCGGCTTTAGCTTTTAGGACTTAATCTAGTCGGGGTACCGTAAGAGGCGCTACGTGAAAAATAGGCTCCTTAATAATAGATGCGGGAAGAATAGGCTTTAATATAACGGGGGAATTAGGCTTAGTAGGAATAAAGTCGACGATATTCCCGACGGGAATAGTAAGAGTAAAAGGGGTCTTTTTATACCTAAGACGGAGATAAGAGAAAAGTACGTTATAAGAAAGAAAAAAGGCCTTATAAACCTTATAGGTTAAAGGCTTAAGCATACGCTCTTTACTATAGAGCTACTGCTTAGATATATAGTAGTTAGCGTATATATGCTCTTTAAGTATAGAGACGAGGGCGAAAGTATAGTCGTAGGTGCTATATTTAAACTTACCGGCTTATTTAGTAAGGTAGCGAGAGTTTATATAGCTTATAAAGTTAGCTTCCGAGGAGGTGTAAGAGGACGCGTCGTCCTAAGAGTCGTTTAAGTATAGCTTATTACTAGCTTTATCGCCGCTAAGAGTAGTCTTCTTATCGCTTTAATATTTCGACTTAAAGCGCACTTTCTTTTTATTATTATTACCTTTATATTTACCTCGGCGGTATTCTATTCGGTTATCTCGTCGGTCGTCTTAGCGAGGGTAACGCTTATCGTAGCGTAGTAGGCGTAAGCTTAACTAATTACGGTTATTACTTAAGCTTCGACCTTTAAAGCTACGGTTGCGATTATAACCTTAGTCCTAATCCTAGCGGTTAGTCTATCGGTAGTTATTGCCTTAGTTACCTTAACGATAGTTATCGCGACGATTATTACAATAGCTACGATTATAGTTACCTTAACGGTAACTATTATTATAGCGACGGTTATCCTAACGGTAGTTATTATCCTAACGGGAAAAGCTACCGCGGCGAGAACGGTCTCGGTCTTTAGAGATATATAGCTTAAGAGAGGCTATAATAAGGGGTTTTCGTTCTTTAATAATACGAATCTATTTATCGATCGGGGTCTTCTTCGTAGGAATAGGAAGAAGCGAGGAGATTTAGACGGCAATAAGAGGATAGATAGCCTTAATGATTTAGGCATCTTTGCCTATCTTAAGTTAGCGGGCGAGCGAAACCTTTCTTTAGATCTAATACGCGAGAGTAATAGAGCTAGAGGACTATATAGATATCGCATACCTTTCCCTATAAAGTTCCTTTAAGACGTCGGCGTTAAGACGCTTAAAACGCTTAGTTAAGAACTTATAAAAGGTTCTAAAGGGGGAGGAACTAAGGATATCGCGTTATTCTACTATAAGCTTACTTATATACTATATAAGAGCTCTTCCTACTAAAAAGGAGAAGTAATATAGGCAAAAGGCGAATAAATCCTCGTTTTATTAAATCCTTAGACGCTTTATAAAGAGATAGACGTTTATATAGATATTCTTTCTATCGCTAAGAGCGATAATGCCTAGGTTCTTCGGGTTATGCTTATCTAGGTTAAAAGTACTAATGTTATCCTATTTAAGGCGTTTAGTAACGGCTTTATTATTATAGGCCGAGGAGGAGGTATAACTCGCCTCGCGGTGCTTACGTAGGTTTAGATAGGACTTAAGGGGGCGGCGGATAAAACTATTATCGGACTTAGATAAATTATTATTATTATTATCTAAATCCTTTTATCGACGAGAGTAAAAGGCCTAAGAGTACTTAGATAACTTAGACTAAAGAGAATAATATAAAACCTAAGGTTGCTTCTTAAGGTAATGCTGCTATTTAATAGAGCGTTGCTTAGATAAGCGAAGTATTCCTTATAGATAAAGAGGAGGCTATTCCTCCGATTAACTATTAGAAAAGTCTCTATCGATTATTTACGGGTTAAAAGGCACGGCTTAGACTAGCGGATATACTAGAGTTATCGTAGCGTAGAGAGGAGTCTCTTTATCGGGAAGCTCGCCTATAAAACGAAGATATAAGCGAATTCCCTTTCGCTAAGTATCGGCGTGCTATAGATACTTTTCCTTTACGGACGGAAGATCTAAGATATTAAAGATAATCTCCGACTTAAAGGCTAAAGAGCCTAAGAGAATATAGGCTTACTTTATATATATTACGTCTATATTAGTAAAGGTCTTAATAACCCCTTCCGTAGGCAGTGTCTTAATTAACTTAGAGTAGCGGACGGCCTATTTTAATAGGTTATTATAATCTCTATCCTCTATAGCTAGTATAGTAGACTGCTTACGTAGTACCTTAGTTTCTAAGGATAAGTAAGGACGATAGCGGGCGGGAGGAGGAGGATCTTTATAATTACTCTTAAAGTCCTTAGAGGGAGCGGCGCTATAGATACTATCCGGCGGGGCATATTCTTATATTAGTAAGCGAGGGTAAGAGGCGTTGTCTAAGCGAGATATAGACGCTATAGCTTAACGGGCTTCTTCGTCCCTAGCTATAGTAATAATAGCTTAAATAAAACGAGGGATAAAGGAGAAAAGGAGGGATTACGAAGAAAGAAGAGTCGTAGGGGAAGAAAAAGGGAAGAGTTATAGGAGAGGAGAAAAGTCTATAGTATAAGGTATAGGGTGTTTTAATTTTAGCGTAGGAACGGGTATATATAGGAAATCGAAAACATAGAGAGAAAATTTTTCCTTATAGCTAATTGCGTAGGGACTTAAAACGGAGAACTAAGCAGTAGGCCTTAGTTCTAATAATGCTTAGAAAGGCGAGCCTCGTCGGATCGTAAGGCTTATATTAGAGGTTATATAGGCGTGCTAGCTAAGGTTATATAAGCTAGTTATACTATAGGTGTTAGGAGCCTTTAGGCGGCTTCTAACAAATGGCGAGAGCTTTAAGAAGCTCTTAGCGAACGTGTCGTAGTAGAGCGAAGCTCTAGAGACAGGAAGGGCGTTCCTAATAGTAGCTCTAAGGCAAAAGGTACGGAGTTACTACTAATTTAATACACTTAGCACTAAGAATATATATATAAAGAAGGATAATTCTATTAGGTAGGCGTAAGCCCTAGGAGCTAGGAATAGCTCCCTGCTATCTTATCTATAGCTAATTATATTAGCCCCGGTATATAGTATAGAGGATGCTTTATATATATTAGATCTCTAACGTAGAACCCTTTAAGCGATCGTTAACGACGTTAATCGCGCCCTTAAGGAGCCCGCTATAAAAGCGGCGCGGGTCCTTTATAGTAGCGATATCGCGCTTATATTTAAGCAGAATGTAAGGAAGTATAAGGCGGATAGGGAATAGCTAGAGAAGGCGTTCGGGAAGGAGACGATACTACTCTAAGGCGGCTTTACGATAATAGTAAAAGGCGTCCCGATAATAGTCCTTTAAAGAGGGGACGACGCCGCCTTAATAGCCGAACTAGCTAAGGCGAACGACGTCGAGGTTATCTACCTTTACCCTAAAAGGGCCTATATAAAGGCGGGCATAAAGGCGACCTTAATTATTACGGTAGACGGCGTAAAGGCGGCGAATAGGCTCTACGACTTTAGCATAGCAATATAAGTAGAGATTTTCGATATAAAGCCCTTCGATAATATAATCCGGCTGAGGTAATACTACCGGTGTTTTTAGTACGGTTATATCGCGAAGTACTATATAGCGAAGGCGATATATAGGCGGTACGCGTTAGGACTATACGACGAAGCTATATACGCGGCTACTATTAGGCAGATCCCGTACTAGTATACCTTCTATAGGGGAGACACGTAGCATAGGATAGGCACTGCCTTAAGGCGGAGAAGCTTTAGGATAAGGCTTAGGAGGCATACTCCTAAAGGCTAAGGCGTTTCGCCGCCGCGGTAATACCGACGATACGCTTTAAGCAAGCGCCGCCCTATATATAGCCCTTTCCGCTTCCTACCGCGCTATAGGCGTCGCCGTTAAAACGGCGACGATAGGACACCCCCCCCCCCCCCTACTACCCGCCCTTCCCCCCGGCCGGCCTTAGGACATTACGAGGGCCGGCCGGGCGCGAGGCTAGTCGACTATTCGCAGGCTTCTACGGTCGCGGCCGGCCTTAGCGTCGGTAAGGGCTCGTACCGCTATAGTTAAGGCTACGCCCGCTCCTAACGACGACCCTTTTTCCGACCCCCTTTAATATTAGATATCCTTTACTAAAATACTATAAGGATAGGCGCGAATATATACCTTACGCTCGCCGCCCTTAAGGCGTACGATATTATAGCACTTTAGGAGATACTAATTAATAGTAGGATAAAAGCCTTAGCGTACCTAAGGCGGTATAACTATAGGCTTGTCTTTAGGGCGACTTAAAGCGCGCTATACGTCTATAAAAGGCACGGCATCGATATATAGACGAGTGATTAAGGTATAGACTAATATAGCGTTACGTTTACTAATTTTAATACTATAGTTTTTTTAGTTTACTCCCCGCCGGTTAACTCCCCCCTCCCGACTACTTTACTCTTTAACCTCGTAATTAAATCGTTATATACCTATTGCGTCTTCGTTAAGGACTTTAATAGCTATTACCTACTTTAGGACGCCTATAAGCGTACCTTTAGGAATAGCGAGGACCTCTTAAAGCTAACGGCGCGATAGCACCTTAGGCTTATAACCCTTAAGGGCTAGGTTATATATATCGCCTCTAAGGGCTAGAGGAACGGTACGATAGACCTCGCTTAAGCGTCTTAGGGTTTAAGCGTAACGTACCGTAAAAACGTAAGCTTCGTCGGATCGGATTATATATCGCAACGGCTAAAGGTAGATATAGGGCCGCTAACTTATCGGCCGGCGGCCCGGACGATAGGACTTAACCGCCTCTAAAGGAAACTCGACCCGGATAAAGCCTAAGTAGTAGCTATTATAAAGTTCCGGCCGGGGGCTACGCTAACTACGCTTACGACCCTTAAAGAGGTTAAGGCGTACGTAGACTAAGTAGTCGCTTAGTTAACCGAGATTACGAAAGACTATATACCTAAGGCCTAAGGCCGTGCCGACGGCGGCCGCTTTAACTAATAGACTATAAAGGTAGACCGGTGCGATAGGGAGGCTAAACGCGCCTTCTAAGCGTTCTTAGCGTCCGGCAACTAGACGACCTAAGAGACGTTAGATAAGGCGAAGATAGCCCTCTAGCGTACCGTCGTTACTATATAATAAGACTCCTAGCGGGAGCTTACCTACGATTTAGCCGCTAATTAAGCCCTCTTTTAGAAGATCGAGAGGTAAGCGCGGCTTTAAAGCGGTAGCCTACTATAGGCGATATATATCCCGGACTTAGAGAGACCGAGCGACTTAAAGGGGCCGGCCCGCACTTATAAGGAGAAGGTAAAGACCCTCGCGGCCTAATTCTTCTTACCCTTAGTAGCGAGAGGTAAAGGGAGCCCTTAAGCCACCCGGGAGGCCTATATAATATCGCAGCGTTTTATAGTCGGCGATATTAAGTCGGCGGTTAGGAAGATAGCGTCGTAAAAGGCCGTAGGGGAAGACGGCCTCCCGGTAGGGCTTATTAAGGCCTATAAAAAGCTATTACTTAAAGTGCTCGCGGTATTACTTAACGCTAGTTATAACGTCGGATATTTTCTAAGATAGTTCCGATACACGGCTATTATCGTCTTACTAAAGCCCGGGAAGACAGCGGCCTAGCTTTAATAAACCTAAGGGTAAAGACTAATCTCTCTTATTAGTATAGTAGGGAAGATCTTTAAGGCTATAGTCGTAAAGAGGATCGTAGACGTAGCGGAAGCGTATAACCTCTTGCCCGAAGGGTAGATAGGAAATAAGACCGAGAGGTCTATCGAGACGGCGATACGACTTATAATAGAGCTCGTAAAGATAACGTAGGCTTAAGGAGGGGTAGCGTCGTTCCTCTAGCTTAACCTTAAGGGAGCTTTCGATAAGGTAGACTATATATACCTCGTCGAGACCCTCCGCTAGAAGGGTTTCTTAAGCTAGGTTATCGCGTAGGTCGGGAGCTTCCTTAAGGGGAGGACGGCCTAGCTCTACTTTAACGGCGCGCCGGCGGAGACCTAAGAGGTGCCTATAGGCGTGCCTTAAGGCTTACCCCTCTCTTTAATCCTCTTCCTCCTTTATATCGCGCTATTATATAACGACCTTAAGCCGGAGATAGGGGTTACTACCGTCGGCTTTACCGACGATATAAACCTCTTAGCCTACGGTAAGACCGTAGCCGCGACTATATAGCGTTTAAGGAGCGCTTAAAAGAAGTATAATAAGTAGGTAAGGGAGGTCGGCGCTAAGTTTAAGCTAGAGAAAAGCGAGCTAATCTACTTTACGTAGACTTATAAGCTAATACTAACGAAGCTTTAGCTTAAGATAAATATAGTCCGGCCGGTCGAGGACGGGAGGTTCCTAAAGGTTTAGTTTAACCGAAAGCTACGATAGAAAGCCTAAGTTAGGAAACTTAAGATAAAAATAGGCATATAAGCGCTAGCCTTTACTAGGCTCGCGGCGTCTATATAAGGCATACGACTATAAAGTATAAGGACGGTCTACGCTAGTATAGTTTAAAGCGCGCTCGCCTATAAGGTATCGACGTTTTATAAGCCTACGCTTAAAGGAGGGAAACCTACCGGCTTAGTAAAAGCGCTTATAGTATATTAGTCGAGCTACCTATAGGTAGTAGCTAAGACGTTTAAAGCGACCCCGATCTAAAACCTAGAGATATAGATAGCGGTCCTACCGCTCGACCTCTACCTTAACGACCGCCTCGCGCGGTACGAGGAGCGAACCAAGGAGTCGGGTATAGCGGACTAGATCTAACGCGCCTACGAGAAGCCGGCGAGAGTACTGCCTTAACCCTATCGGCCGACCTAGCCGCCCGGCCGGCCGTACGACGCGTGGCTTTAAGACTAGTGCCTTTAGGGCACTATACTAAAGGAGGCGGTCCTTTGCGATTAAAAGGCACGCTAGAAGGAGGATCTCCGAGCGACGGAGGCGAAGCGACTATAAAAAGTATAGCAGCCGGTAGATATTAACCCCTACTTCGACCGGCCGAAGAAGGCACTAAAGGTATATAACGGATTATATAAGCACGAGAGCTCTACGCTTATTTAGATTTAGACCGGGAAGATCGGTCTATAGGGGTTCCTATTCGACCGGAACGTCCCTAACGTCGACTTACCGCTCTATTAGTATAAGACCGCGCGTAAAACCGCGTTTTACCTCTTCCTCTAGTGCCTTACCTTTGCTAACGCGAGGGCGGCTTTGCTAAGAGGCATCCGACGGGAGAGCGACCTTAGGGCGGCGCTTAACCGCCCCGCCGCCGCGAAGCCGCTTATCCGGTAGTTCCTTAAGCACCGCTTACTATAGTAGTTTTAGGCCGCGACGGCCCTTACGGAGAAGATAGACCGCCGTAATGCCGGCGGGGGGGAGCTTTAGGAGTAGGACGACGAGGCTCTTAGCGCTAGCCCTTTTTAACGTTTATATATATTTATATATATTTATGTATTTAATTATACGCTTACTAAGATTTATTTTTCTACGTTCCGACCCGCTAGGCGGGGCCCCGGCCTACACCCTATCGCCCGCGTGCCGTTTATACGCCGGCTTTACTAAGTTAGACTATCCGCTTAACCCCGACGCCCTTAGGCCTGCCCGGGCGGGGTAACCTTTATTAGGCACTAGACCGGCGGTAGTAACTAAACTTAATTAACCGTAGCGAATATAGGCTACATCCGGCCCGACGTTAAGATAGATAGACGTTATATAGGTTTTCCCTTAGGCCGCTTAGTTTTTCCTATGCTAGCTAAACGTAAGGGCACTAGGCCCGTTAGGGCAGCTAGAGTACTTTAATAATAATAATAATCTATAATTAACGTAGAAGAAGCTGCCTATCGGGCTAGAATCCGATTATATAAATATACTATAGTTTTCTACGTTTCTATCTATAAATACTCGGGCAAATTTGCTTTAATCCTTAAAGATCGAGCTTTCGTAGATACTACCCCCTTAGCTCGTTTAGCAGCGCCGTTTTAAGCGGGTGTATAGGGTATAGTAGGCTTATTATAAATGCCCTACTAGTTAATAAAGTCTTAAAAATCGTGTCGAAGGGCTTAGTCGTTATCTCGATGGATTATACCGATGGAAAGTAAGAACTATTAGGAAATATACCGACCTAAGCTCTTAAAGTATAAAATCAGCTCGTCTATAAAGGCGTCTAGAAGCGTATATAGGAAAACAAGCTTCGTATAGTTATCCTTAATAAGAAACGCAACGTTCTTATTATTATAACTCTTATATATAGAAAAGACATTATAAAACACCTTAGAAAAGGGAAACGTTGCTTTAGAAAGCGGCGGTTCGCGGTTAATAATTCGTTTAGCCTACGTAAGTTTATAAGACTTATAGAAGATTATCTTATCGAAGGTTACCGACTATAGTATTCCGAGGGCTTTCGAAAGCGCCTTATTATTCGGATATCTAAGCCGTTAGTGCTAAAGAGAAAGTTCCTTTATACTTATTAATATAGACTCCGGCGTAGTAACTAAAAAAGGTACTATAGCCGGGGTTTCTATAGTAGAATCTATAGAAGGAACGGAAGCAATAGTTAAAATTATTAGAAGCGTAGTAGAAAGCGTTAACGGGTTATACTCGATAATATACTAGTTGTAAATTAGCTCCGTTATATAAATAGTGCGTATTAAAGAAGAGATCTATCTAGTCTACGGGTTCTATAAAAGATTTGCCTTATAAAGAAGACGAAGTAAATAAAAGGACGTATAAAAGGACGGGATATATACTACTTAATTAAGCTAAAAAGTGCCCGTCGAAATACGTATAAACACTATGCCTATCCTAAGAATAAGGGTGCTTCTACTACCTACGAGTGCGTACTTAGAAGAAGGCTAGAAGTTATAGAAACGCTCCCTATTATTGCAAATATGTCTATTAGACCCTAAATCTATAATAAAAGAATCCCTTAACGGGTATTCTACGGTAGTCTATAGAATAACTAGTGGTAAAAAGGTCGTGAGAATATTAGCGGCAGCCGTAGCTTATACTATCTTTATCTCGGTTAGATTATTCTTCCGCTACTCCTCGTCGCGAAGAAGTGCTGCGTTAACTTTAGCCTTATTAGCCGGAACCTTAAGGTAGTCGTCTATAGCCTTTTAGACGTCCTTATCGGGTTTCTATAATAGAAGTCGAACGGAAGGGTTAAAGTAATAATACTCTCGGAAATAGTATCGCTCTCTATAACTGCACGGCGGACTATTCTTTTTCTTGCCTTTATCCTTATCCTTATTTAAGGACGTAGCTGCTAAGGTAGTTGCCGATTTATTAGTAGATTCCGCGGCTAGGGACTTTATTCCTTAGCCTTAGAACTTCGCAAAAGCGTTAGTCTTTAGCGCTTTAGTTATAGCCTTTAAGGCCTACGAGCGCTCGAATAGTTCGGATATCTTAAATCCGTCGGGGAAAGACTACTCTTAACCTAGCTTATTTAGGCGGGCATCGTCCTCTATCTCATTTGTCTAGTATTTAGCAAAAGGGCTAGAAATAGGCTAAATAGCCTTAAGAAAAAGCTATGTGGCTTAAAGACCTTCCGATTCCGGCAACTTAATTTGCCGGGCGTCGGTAAGGACCTTCTGCTAGTTAGAAATCTATATCGTGATATTCGTCTAGTCCGGTGCTTTTAAAATAGTATGGAACTACGTAAGAATAGTCTTCTATTGCGTTTATAAAGTCGGCTTTATACGCCGCTATAGTAAAGCTAATTCCTTAGAAACCTTATATTTATCGGCAATTGTTAAGTAGTAGTTCCTAATATTCTAAACGATAAACTGCTAGATTAACGTAAGAGATTTCTATTAGTCCTTATAGGCTTAAAGCAATGTGCGATACTAGGAAAAGAGAAACTTAAACCTCTTAAGTTCTTCTATAGATAAACTAGCAATATTAGCAACGGTCGCGTTAACTATTCTAGCTATTAGTTCTACGGGAAGAGGTAATAAGGGTTTCTAAAGTTTAGGCGTAATAGAAAGGTCGATTTTCTCCTAAATCCCTTAGGCGAGTGCGTATTTTTAGATCGTTAAGATCTATCGGTCCTAGTCCGCTAGTCTATTTAAGACGGTCTTTAAAGTAATATCGGCTATAATAGATACAGTAACGTAGGTAAAAGTATAGTAGAATTACCGGAAAAAAGGTAGTTAGATACACAATATATATAAATAAACCGTAAAAACTAAACTAAGTGTAGGAAAACACTAATAGAATAGGGTAAACGTACTAACTAGTCCTCCGTAAGTCGATTCGCTAGATTAAATAACGCTCCTTAAAAATCACACTAGGCCTTTAAGCGTCGATTCGCTAGATGTAAATGTAAAGGCTTTACCACCGTAAGTCGTAGCGTTAGTAGGCTAAAAATACAAGCCGTTAGAACTCTCTATGCGTAGAGAAGTTCGTCCGGGCTTATAACTATCGAACGCTAGGCAGTCGGGTTCTCGACATTTAGGTGATAGTAATTAAAAAAGGGAAGAGAGGCTCTAAGGCTAAAACAGCCTATATAGAAGGATTAGAGGTGCAAAAGGATGTAAAACACTAAGAATAATAGCTCTTCTCTTGTCTAGTAGGGAGGCTAACTAGTCTCTATATATAGGAAAAATCCTCGGACGAAATCAGCCGCGTAGACCTAAGGAAAAATAGGTAACGTAAATAATCGGACGGAAGGATCGGTAAGAAAAGCAATAGATTATACCGTACGATAAATAAGTTATATAGTTAGTAAATAAATAAGCAGCCTAATAGAAGACTAGTGAATTCTACGGTAAATTCTACGGTAGAAGCCGTAGAAGAGAATTAGAATTCTACGGTAGAAGACCGTAGAAGGGAATTAGAATTCTACGGTAGAAGACTATAGAAGGGAAGAGATTTCACGGGTAAAGTCCGTGTAAATAACCGTAAAATCACCGTAAAATCACAGTGAAATATAACCGAGGAAAAGTAGGTAAATACGCCTATAGAAGTGCAGGGTAATGCCCGTAGAAGCCCGTGGAATTCTATAGTAGAATCTAGGGAAGAACCGGGGGTTTCCCGGGGGAAAGCAAATAGGGAAGACGGTAATATTAATAGAGGATATAGGGTAATAGCACCCTTACTACCGAGGATTTAAAAACCCTTTATTACTAAAAGTAAAAGGGCTACTTACTAGTAATTAAGATCTTCTTATTACTAATAAAACTATTAGTAAGAAGATAACCCTTACGATTAACTACTAAGGGCATAGACTTTCCGCTTTAGTAGATAGCGGATCTATAAGCAACTATATTACCCCGGAAACGATAAATCGTATATACCTTCGTTACCGGTAGAAAACCACGCCTTATACGCTATTTACAGCCGAAGGGAAACCCTTTACGTATAAGTATTGCTATTTGCACGGATATAAATCTCTATTTGCATAGAAGTTCGGGAAATCTCTACTCTTTCTACGTAAACCCCGCGCGCCTAGGTCCCGCCACTAAAATTTCCGTATAGGTACATAGCAATTAAGAGGCCCGCGCAAATCGTCCCTAGCCTAATTTTCTATCCTTAATTCTATATCGCGTATTCGTACGTAAAGTAAAGCCTTTACGATAGACTTAATTCCCTCTTAATAGCCTATTAAAGAGCCTCTTAGAGACAAAGACGAAGAGGCCCCGAATGCCTACGAGCTAAATGCCTACGACGGCCCGGCAATTCTACGCCTACCGCTATCACTAACCTTCAATATATACGATAAGCTATATAACTTCCTTTAGACGTTTTACCGCGAAAATAGCGCCGCTATCGTAAAGATAAATAGCTCTAATAAGCGTAAGGTTAACGGGCAGCTAGTTCTTTCTAACGTTACCTTTATTTACGATCGTAGGCCTCGACGAGCCTCGAAAAGCGCTAGGCTCCGTAAAACCTCCTCTATAAAGCTTAACTACCCCGTCACGATTTATGCCTTAGCAACTAAGCGCTTAGACTAGAAGTAGACCTTCCGCGTTACTTATAATAGTTAGCACAATCACGGGCAGTTAATTAATCCCTCGGCGTATAATATGCATCGTCGATAAACTATTGCGCAATAAGAGCTTAAGAGTAGGCTTTCTAAGCTTCGAGCCGTTCCCGCCCGCGAGATCGCGTTAATTCTTAGGGAATTCACTGCCGAAGAGTCTTTCTTCCGGCAACGCGATATCTATAACGACCGATAGAAGATCTACGGCGTAGCCCTTAGTAGGAAGACTACTACCTAAGCCTTTATCGCCTACCTCTAAGACGCCGGCCTTAAATATATCGTTAAGTTCGCTAACGCCGATAGCGATAGTAACGGCGATAGCGACGGCGATAGCGACGGCAATAACGGTCGGAAGGTTAAGGCTATCTTCTAGACCTACCCTTAGTGTAAGAAGATATAGAAGCGGTTCCTTAAGGTTATCGGCCTTAATAATATATATAATACTAACCGCTTTAAGATATTTCTCTTTTAGGCTACTAGAGTTACCGATTAGCATTCCGTTGCTAACTTCGCTTTTAGCCTTATTAACACGGAAAAGGAGGAGGGCTTCTAGTAGCTAGTAGAGCGGCTTAACGAGCTACGACTAGAGGTCGAGGCTCTAAAGCCGACTATTATTATTATAGATAAGGAAAAGGCCCTTAAAAACGCCCTCTAAAACGTTTTCCCTTCTTCGCAGTAATAGCTTTACGTATGGCATATTAACACTAATATCTACGCGAGAATAAAGACATAGTAGAAGGAGCCTAGCTGCGACGACGATAACGACGACGACGACGACGACGACGACGACGAGGCTAACGAGGCTGCCGAAGACGATACTACCGGTCTAGCTCGCATATAGTAAGAGGCAGAAGAGGCAGAAGCGGTAGGGAACGCACCCCCCCTTCCGGCCGATAAATACACCTATAAGAGTATGTTTATAGCTTAGAAGCTTGTAATCTACGCTTCTATAGAAGAAGAATTTAAGGCTAAATAGAAGACTTTCGATAAGACCTACGGAGAGCTCTAGGCCCGTATTATTAGGTATATCTCGAAGGAATATATGCCTTAGCGGGAGCAATAGGCTGCCTGCTTTATTAGTAGGTATCGTAACTTCGGCTAAAGGGTTAATAGCCTTATAGAGACCGCTTATAAAGACGTTAAATCGTACCTTCTTATAGGTATAAGAGACCTCTTTTACCTTTATACCGCCTTACTTTAGATAATCGAGAATAAAGAGCGCTACTACTAGTAGGAGGCCGCCTAATAGCAAGCACGGCAACGGCTTATTTATAGCGGTTAGGATTAGCTTAGCAAGCTGACTTTCTAGATTATATATTAGGCTATTAATATACTTACCGTATAGCACCGGCTTGCTATAGCCGTAATGCCCTTAGAGCTAGGGAAAGAGCTACGGGAGCTAATCCCGCTACCGCGTTATACCGGGCGATTTATATAATAGCAGGGGCTTCCTTATGCCTACGTTATTCTCAAGCGCCTTAAAGCTAACCCTCTGCTTCCGCTTGTTAGGCTTAACATTCTTCCCTAGTAGTAGCTTAAGAAGCCTTTAGTACGACCCCCCCTTTGCCCCTTTATCTATATAAATAATGCTAATAACGACCGACCTCTAGGACCTTAAGGAGCCACTCCTCCGTATTCGTGACCTTAATATAGTGCAAACGCTTAAGGGCCGGCCTCGCGCTACGAAGAATACTAGTCTAACTATGCCCTTAACCTTATAACACTAAGAGGAAGAGGATTAATAGGCACTAGCAGCTTTATAAGCAGCCTTATAGCGTAGAAGAGGACGAGGAGCACCGGCAGCTTTATAAGCAGCCTTATAGCGTAGAGCCTTATAGCGTAGAAGAGGACGAGGACGAGGGATATAAAGGCGGCTGCCGCGATTAAGTTAGGCTAGTCCCCGCCGACTTAACGCAAGCGTACGCCGCACACGCACACAAAATAAGGTAGACGAGATGAAATCGTCGCAGTTATAGGGAAGATCGCGAGCACGCGTAAATACACGGGCAAGGGGATCTCGAGGGAGACGGGCTAGGGGCGGAAGAGCTACGCCGTCGCCGTCGCCGTCGCCGTCGCCGTCTATTAAGGAGGTTATTCTAGCTACGCAAGCCACGTAGTCCGGGCCGGACTAATAAACGGGCCGATTATACGCGCATCTCGCGATAACTTTAAACATACGTTATTTAAGCTCTTTAAGCTCTTTAAGCTCTTTCGCGCGCTGCCTCTTTACGCGTATATTAAATTAAAAATTAAGGCTAGGGACGATTTACGCGGGCCTCTTAATTGCTATGTACCTCTACCTAATTTTAGTAGCGGGATATAGGCGCGCGGGGTCGCGTAGAAAAAGTAGAGATTTAGGCGAACTTCCGTGCAAATAGAGATTTATATCCGTGCAAATAGCAATACTCTTACGTATAATAACGGGAATATTATCTACGAAACTAATCCTTTCGAATATTCTATCGGAAACTTATCGTTTAAAGACCCTTTCGATATCCTATCTATACAATACAATATTATACTAGGACTACCCTTCTTGCAATAATACAACCCTTCTATCGACTAGAATAAAGGCCTTCTAAGGTTTAAAGACGATACCTTAGATATTCTACTCTATAACGAATTAAAGGACTTAACCGGACTAAAAACCTCGGAACTTAATACTAGCCTAGAAAGGCGTAGCCTAGGAATTAAGGAAGATGCTACCTTATTTAAAGAGGAACTTCCGGACCGATTTAATACGGTCCTAGAACCGCTAAACCTATTATTAGAAGACGCTTCGAATAGCGCCTCCATAAAAGAAATAGAGACGGACCTTAAAGCGGATAGATTTAAGACTATACCGTACGATATCCTCGTTAAATTCGGTGTAATATTCAACGACCTATTAGAGGATAAACTACCGCCTTAAACGCAATAGGATTATAAAATTAACTATAAGATAGAGCGAAGCCTCGCTTCCGTAAGATATATAACCTCGATGAATTACATTTAAAATTGCTTCGAGATTATATCGACGAAAACCTTCGAAAAGGTTATATAAGGGAGTCGAAATTAGAATATCGGACCCCGGTACTATTTGCTCCGAAAAACAGCAAAGATAAGGTTAAGACTAGGCTATGCATCGACTACCGCTAGCTTAACAACAATACTATTAAAGACCGGACCCCTTTACCCCTTATTATCGAATTAAAGGATCGATTATCTAAGAAAAGATATTATACGAAAATCGACCTTAAAGTAGCTTATAGCTAGATACGAATTAGGCAAGGAGACAAATATAAGACCGCTTTTAGAACTCGATACGGCTTATACGAATTTTTAATCCTCCCTCTAGGGCTTACGAATGCCCTAGCGACTTTTCAGAAGCGTATTAATAACGCCCTACACAAACACCTCGATATATTCGTCTTAGCTTATTTAGACGATATAATCGTCTATTTAGACGATTTAGAAACGCATAAACTCGACGTTATAAAGGTGCTTAAGGCTCTCGAAGCAGCTAGCCTTTATATTAAGCTAGAAAAATGCATATTCTATACATAGGAAGTCGAATTCTTAGGCTATATAATTACTATAAACACTATACGGATAGACCTATATAAGTTAGAGGCAATCAGCGGTTAGCCTATTCCTTCTACGATCAAGGAAATATAGAGCTTTATAGGCTACGCGAATTACTACCGACGCTTTATAGTGGATTTCTCTAAAGAGTTAATCCCTATACTAGCAGTAATAAAGCTAGCTAAGACGAAACCCTATACCTAGACGGACGAAGCTAATAACGCTTTTATTAAGCTTAAGAACCTATTAACTTCCGCCCCGGTACTATATAGCTACGATACGGAAAAGCCGTGCGAATTAGAAACCGACGCTTCTAATTTCGCATTAAGTGCGTGGTTAAGCTAAAGGGACGACGATAATATATTGCATCCTATAGCTTTTTACTCTAAAAAGCTAAGTAGGGCAGAGATATATTATCCGATCTACGATAAAGAATTTTTAGCGATTATAAACGCCTTTAAAGAATTTCGGCATTATATTCTAGGGAATTCCTATAAGACGAAGGTCTATATAGACTATAAGAATATCACCTATTTCGCTAGTACGCAGTAGCTTAACGTACGGTAAATCCGTTAGGCAGAGTTCTTAGCAGATTTTAACTACGAAATTCTATATAAGAAGGGAACCGAAAATTCCCGTGCCGACGCTATTAGTCGACGTCCCGACTATAATACGAAGATCGAACCTTATAACGAACGGCTTTTATATCTTAATACGGAAGGCAACTACAAGCAGCAATTACTTAATGCCGTATTTAAGATCGAAGGAGATAATTCTGTTTTAGAATTACTTTAAAGCACTTATAAGGATACCGATTTTAGCAGGTTTAAGAAGCATATAACCTAGGAAAACGACCTCGCCTACTATAAGGAAAGTTATTCCTTACGCCTAATAGCGAGGCAACGATTATAAAGGATTTTCACAAAAGCCCGATATACGGCCACTAAGGGATATCCCGGACTTATAATCGAATTCGGAATTACTACAATACGTATAATCTTCGCCGCAAAATTCAGAAGATTATTAAGGCATGCGATACTTATAATAAAGCTAAGGCTATACGGCATAAGCCCTATAGAAACCTATAGCCTATAGAGACCCCTAAATTACCTTAGGAATCTATTGCTATAGACTTTATTACGAAGTTACCGAAATCTATCGAACCTATAACGAATATAGAATACGACTCTATATTAGTTATAGTAGACCGCCTTACGAAATACGGTTATTTTATTCCGATTAAAGAAGCTATATCGGCTAAGGAATTATCTTACGTCTTTATAAGATATATTCTAGCCGATAGAGGTCTACTAAAAACCCTAATTACGGATAGGGACCGAAAGTTTATATCACACTTTTAGCAGAGCCTTATACGAGCTCTAGGAACTAAGCATAAATTATCCACTGCTTATTACCCTATTACCGACGGAATTACGGAACGGCTAAACTAGACCTTAAAGCAATACCTTCGAAGCTATATTAACTACTAGCAAGACGACTAGCTAGTTAGGCTACTAATAGCCTAATTAGCTTATAATACTTCGGTATCGGAACCTATATAGCAAACGCTAGCCTTTGCGAATTACGGATTTACGCCCGAAGCCTATAGGTCTTCCCTACCGGAAGTTATAGCCGAAAAAGCTATCTTAAGCTCCGAGCAGCTAAGAAGCTTACATTCCGTTATTAAAGACGAGCTCGACTTTATAAAGGAGCGAATAACTTATTATTATAATAAGAAGACCGAAAAGGAACCTACTTTTAATAAAGGCGATAAAGTCTACCTTTTTAAGAAGAATATTACTTCTAATAGGCCTAATAATTCGTTAGACTATAAGAAGATAGGACCTTTTCTTATATAGAAAAAATTCTCCGACTTAACCTATAAGCTAGACCTACTAACGGCTATGCTTATATATCCCGTTTTTTATATTTCGCTACTCGAATTAGCGTCTAAGAATAGCCGCCTAGCGAAAGATATCGATATACTAGTCGAAGAAGACGAATACGAAGTCGAAGAGATTTTATCTAAGAAGATAGAAAACGGCTAGCATTTCTATCTTATAAAGTAGAAGAATTATCCTTCTTCCGATAATACGTAGGAACCTATTAAGCATCTTAAGAACGCTCTTAAGAAGATTAAAGCCTATAATAAATCTAACCCTTAGGTTTAAGGGAAGAGGAGTTTAAGGGTTTAAAGGTTTAACCCCCCTTAGGAAGGGTAATATATTATAGAACCACTAATCTAAGTTCCTAGTTTACTTTCTTTTTTCTAAAGTATAGGACGACTTAAGTACTAAGGGACTTAAGTACGGAAATACTTAGTACGAAGGTACCGGGGTACTTAGTACTTTAGTACTTAGTACTTCAGTACTTAGTACTTTATAACTTAGCATAAAGATGTTCGCCCTAGACTTACCTATTATCCGGTCATACCCCTTTTCGGCCTAGGACACACCCCTTTTTCGAACCTAAGTCCCTTAGGACTTAGCTTCCTTAGGTACGGGACGTACTACGCAGCTACGGTCACGCCGACGATCTTATTAAGCACCTTTACCTAATAAGACCCGATGATTGGCTCGATGCCCTGTATAATAGACCGACACTTAGACTACCGGGAGCTATAGGCCTAATATAGCCCTCCCGGCTTTTAGGACCGATTATTCGTCCGATCCTTAGCATAAGGAGGTCACACGACTTATATCATATGACCTACCCACATAACATTATGCACGTAGTGCATAAATGGACCTATATGACCTAGATTAGTCTATAAGGGCTCTAGAACGACGCAGGAGGCAGCCTTTTCGAGGTCAGCCGACCTACACAGCCCTTACGCAGCCCCGGGGACCCGCATTAGCTCGGGGCAGTATAAGGGATACGTGGCAGAAGGTGCTAGAAGGAAAGGGACGTACCGGGACCGTCTAGATGGACGGGAAGAGCTATATAAAGGAACTTTAGTCCGCCCTTCCTCGGGCTCTCCTTCCTTCCTTTCTTCTTTAGCTTTTATCACAGTTTTAGTTTAACTGCCTACTAAGTGACCTACACCTCTTCTAGTAGTGCCCTTAGTGCTCTAGCCTCGACTACCCCTACTTGCTTAGACTTAGCTAGCCGGTCTAGTATAAGTGACCCCAAGTGCTCCTCTGCTTACTATTCCGCCCCTATAGCTTTTAAGGATAAATAACGCCCTCTATTAGTCTTTAACTATTAGAGACTTAGTCCGGTTAGACTGTCTTCTGTCTTCTAACCGTTCTATTATAGATCCCCTTTAATAATAACCGTATGTTTTATTTAATTACACTATATCGGACCCTACCGATAATACTAACGCTCCCGGTCTTATACCGGAAGTAACTAAGCCTAACGACAACCTCCTTCCCGGTTAGCTAATAGGCATCGGCATCTTCGGGTCGTTTTAAAATAAAACTAATATTGCATTCTAAGAGATAGACGTTACCTATAATAATATAAATAAGAGAGCAATTATAACTTACGTAGCCCGGTTTATTATTATAAATGCTAGCATTATAGGAATAAGGGATATCCGCATTATTAAGGTAGTTGCGCATACGTAATCCGCAGGATTACGTGCACGCAATAAGGCTATATCTCTACGAGGCCTTCCCCTCTTCCTTAGCTAGATTATAGATTTAACAACAATAACTTAATAGATCCATCCGGCTAGTCACCGTTATTAGAGCCTTACTAATACTAATTAGTAAAGGCTTCTTAACCTTACCCGTTCGAGATTCCTTTATAGACAGTTAAGAAGAAGAGATAAGATCCGTAACTATCGAGTAGTATAAAACACCTTAGGGAACACTTAGGGACGGTTATCTTCGTGCTAAGAATAAAGACATCTCCGACCCGATCTAACGGTCGAGATGTTTTTCTAGCTTCTAATTAGGCCGGTCACTTCTATTTAATAGACAAGCTAACACTAATTAGAAGTACGTCTACAACGCCGACTACATCGTAAAGAACCTTACGACCGACAATCTCGACTCCTTTAATAGCTAGTTCGAGCAACTAATGCCGCTGCCGCCGACGTAGTATACCCTATCAACCGCCGAAGAGAGCTCTTCTAAGCGCTCCCTTAAGAAAAGCTCTTCCAACGGCACACTAGACAACCACGAGCCCGACTCTCGCGTCGGACCACTCGTCTACAAAGCCCGCCGCCTGCTTCGACAAGCATCGCGAAGACCCTCGCGATCCTACGAGAATACAGTCCGCTTGCTGCCTTAAGCCACGAGAATACAGTCCGCTTGCTGCCTTAAGCCCGCTATAAGAATATAGTCCGCTTGCTACCTTAAGCCCTACGAGAATACAGTCCGCTTGCTGCCTTAAGCCCCACGAGAATACAGTCCGCTTACTGCTATAAGCACGCCGCAAACACAAAGTCGCTAGTTACTTTAACGACTAGATTAATCACTAATCCCACCTGCTGCTTTAAGCCCGCCTGCTGCTTTAAAGCCCGCACGCTGCTTTACGCCTTCTGTTCTAATTTATTAGAAAGAGCTCTAGAGGGCGCAATACGGCATCGTTAGGGACTTTAACGCCGCAGCCCGCAGCCTTTAGCCACTCGTTGTATCACTAGCCCTTTCACCTAACGCTCGTTATTTCGAATTCGCCCTGCTTTTTGCCTCGTTTTTTACCTCGAATTCACCTACGCTCTTTACCTTGCTTTCTGCGCCCTGCTTTCTACATCCTTAGCAACGCTTAGCAACGCCCTTTGCAACACCCTTTGCAACGCCCTTAGCAACGCCTTTTGCAGCCTTAGCAGCCTACATTCGTTGCGTTACTTTTCGCCCTTAGCTTAGCAGCCTCGCCTTGCGCCCTTAGCAGCCTTACCTTACACCTTTAGCAGCCGCCCCGACGCTCCTTGCACTATACGGCCCGAATAGCACTATACGGCTAAAACGGCCCTCTTTCCCTTTATTCGTTTCGTATCTCTCTTTAGTAGGAAAACCGGGTTGTTATCTTATTCTTATTGTTATCTTAAAAGAACTGCTAGTGTAGGAATAGGGGATATCCGCATTGTTAAGGTGGTTGCGTATACGTAATCCGTAGGATTACGTGCACGCAATAAGGCTATATCTCTATAAGGCCTTCCCCTCTTCCTTAGCTAGATTATAGATTTAACAATAACAACTTAATAGATCCATCCGGCTAGTCACCGTTATTAGAGCCTTACTAATAAGCATAACTATTTATAGATACGAGCTATTCCTAGACTTTTAGGACTACTTTAACGGGTAGATAGAGGCTATATAAAACCGGGGAGATAGGTATTTTAAGAAGGCCCTTAAATCCTTCTTACAATCCCATAGGATCTAGACCGGCGCCTTAAACCTTAGCTTTATAGTATTATTTTTAATGCTTTAGCGCTAGCAGATTCCCTTAATTTAGCCTAAGGATATAAGGGAGCAGATATCTCCTGATTGGTTTATCCTACTAATGCATAAAGATATGCATTAGAACCGCCTTGCATTATTGTATATAACACAAGTCACCCGGTCGCATTATCTCCCGAGATGGCTGAGATACCGAAGCCCGAAGTATGTGGTGTAAGTAGAGATAGAGGCATATAAGTTATAACTTATAACTTAGTTAACCGGCGTTATCTATATCACCTCGTATTACTCGCGCATTTAATTATGCAATAACTAAGCTACTAAATAGGATTAGACTACTTGCATTATATAGATAAATAATAGCGCTTTCTATAACTACAATTAGTTAAGTTATATATACCTTTGTTTGTATGAAATTGGCTATATAAATGGACCTTAGTCCGCCCTTAGACAGACCTTTACTAAGCAATTCAATAACACCTTTCTCTCTTATTTCTGCATTAATCTCGATACTCTTTGCACTGCCGTAATCCTCTACCTCTAAGCTTCCCTTTAGGCTCTTATTAGTTATAATCCCTATCTCTGCCTAAGCTTTAAGTTGCTTCTTATCTAGAGCCCTCTTTAGATCCTTTAGACCACCCGCCGCTGCACTAAAAACAACCGCCCGTCTACCACGACCTCCTCTTTGCCTTTTTAGGCCTCTTGCCTTCTTAGGCCACACTTAGTTTATATATATCACTACTTTCTTAGTGTTTTGTCCCCTGTTCTCCTCGTTGGCCCCGATTTAACCCTAGCATACACCTTCTTCTAACTATTGTCTTTCGCTGAAAAACCTACTAAAAAAACTCTTTTAAAATTCCTTTGCTACCTCCGCCGTGGCCCGTCGACTCCGAATTCCTTCCGAAGTTTCTCCGATACCTCCCGACCCCGAAAATGAGTTCGTTTAAGGACTACTCGTTTACAAAGCTTAAGGGGAGCGTTAACTTTTCTGCCTAATCTCTACGGATAGAATCCGTTTTTATACGTAAGAAGCTTACTCCCGCAATCCTCGACGCTTCCTACGCGAAGTCCTAAGACTATCTCGCACTTATACGCTTAATAGTCGACGATAGTCCTCTCTCTTAGATAAAGTATTATACGTCTATAAAGGCGGCTTAGGATACTCTTAAGACCTTATATAACCCGGTAAACTTTACCTTAAACTTCCTCCTTATTAAGGAGCTCTTTAATACGAAGATTAAGGGTAAACTATCTATCGAAACTTACCTAAATAAGGTAAAAGAGCTCTATAATAAGCTAAATACTAGAGAGATCCGAATCCCGGAGATCGTAGTAATAATATAGATCCTTAAGAGTCTAAATAGCTCTTTCCTAAGTTATATTATAAATATAACCTAGGCACTCTATACCGATGCTATAGCATATACCCTCGAGTCGCTCTCCTCGTCACTCGTCGACGAGTTTAAGAGAACTAAGGCTTTAGAGAGTAATAAGCACCTCTTTATAGCGAATAACAATAAGATTCCTATTTACTCTTACTATAAGAAGCGTAGGTATATAGAGAAAAATTGTTTTTAGAAACTAGAGAATAGGGATTAAGCTAAGGCCGCTTAGTTTACTACTAAGACGTTGCCCTCTTCTTCCTCGACTAAAAGGGAGCCTAATAAGTATACTAACAGGAGCTATAGGAGGCCTACGCCTATCCTAAACTCTCGAGAGAGTTCCCCCTCCCCTGCTCCTCGCCCGGCTGCCCGTCCCCGGACTTCTCGACTCCGGAAAAGAAAGGCCCCCTCGGTATCTTCTCCTAAGTCTAGTAAGGTCCTTATTGTCTCTAAGTCGGCTTCTAGCATTATAAGTTACCTCCTACCCCTCTTTATACTCCTTATATCCTTTATACCCTTAATACTCTCGTCTATACCCTCGATACTCTTCTCTATACTCTCGTTACTATATAAAATGCTAGTTATTCTTTATACCTTCTCTTCCTATACCTTATTTCCTTTAAAAAATATCCTTCTCTATACCCCTATAAAAATAAAGTCCTCCTCTAATAGAAAACAAATAATAGGACCTCTAAAGCCGCTTCTCTCGGTAATTTTAAGGGTGACCTTAAAGGTCGATAGGGCTGCTTTACGGATTAGGAATTTTTATAACTTTGTATTCGATATTAGGGCTACTAGGCATATAGTTTCGAATAAAACTCTCCTCTCTAATTATAAAGAAATATACACTACTATGACCTAGGGAAAAGCTTCCTCTATTATTGTGCGAGGTGCTAGAGACCTCGTCTTTAAATTCCTAAATAGTAATTAATAATATACCTTAAGAAATTGCCTTTATATACCTAAAATCGGCATTAACATAATTAGCCAATCAGCTATAGTAAACACATACGCCTTAATAGGCCCGGACTCTATATCCCTCCTCGATAAAAATCTAAATAAATTAATAACCGGTTTTATTAAGAACGGACTATACTATATCCCTCTAGATATAAAGAAAACACGATTTCTAATTAAAAACAAGATATACAATATATAACATAGTCCGAAAGAGATAATAAACAACGCTATACTCTAAGACACTATACTAACTAATATAATAAAAACACCTAAGACTAAGATAGAAACACCTAAGATAAAAAAGAAAATAGACCTCGTTCTCTAGTATAAACGGCTAGGCTATCTTAGCTATAAATCTCTATACCGATACCTTCGTAGACTATACCTAGATATATCCGTAGATTAAAAAGATATTATAGCTATAAAACAATGCGAAGCTTGCATATAGGCTAAACATACCGATAAAAAGAAGAAAACTCCCTTAAAACGACGATATCTCTTTCTTAATAAAATAAACATTGATATCTAGGGCCTTATTAAAGTCCCTACCTACTATAAATTTAGAAACTTTATATCTTTTCTTAATACCTATTCTAGGTACCTAAGAATATACCTAATAAAAGATAAAGCTAAAAGCCTGCCTAAGTTTCTAGAATTTAAAGTAGAACTTAAGAATAATATAGATAAAACAAAGATAAAAGAAGTCTTCTTAGATAATGCAAAAGAATTCATCTATAACATTAAACTATATGCCCTTAAAAACGGTATTAAATACAACTTAAGCCTACCGTTTACCCCCTACTCGAACGGTAGGATAGAGCGTATAAATAGAATAATACTTAATAAAGTTAGATCTATGCTCTATACGGCTAGACTGCCTAAATATCTTTAGGGTAAAGCTGTTTTAGCAGCTATATATATATACAATCGATCTCCTTATACTGCTCTAGGATATATATGCCCTTTAGAAAAGAAAGAAAATAGGGCCTTTACTAGAGAAGATATAGAAAAAATCCGTGTGTTCGGAAGCATTATATACTATAAGAATAAAACACCTAGTGATAAACTAGACGTACGAGCCTATAAAGGAATCGTAATTAGCTACGAAGACATAGCCTATAAAATATACGACTATAGTAGAAAAAAGGTCGTAATATTAAAAGATACTACTATATTAGAAAATAACTTTTTAAAAGATAATAAAACCTTTAACTTTAATACTATACCGTCTATAAATAAAATTCCGGAGGATTATCTACGTACGAGATCCTCTATACTAGATATTAAACCTAACAATACCCTATATAATAAATCCCAGAATACTCCGAATAAAATACTAGATAATATATCCGAGGATAATAATCCTAACTATATAATATAGGATAATAATAATAAGGATTAAAGAATTTAGGTTAAAATACCTAAGAAGCCGGCTAAATTCTATAACGACTACTAAGAATACCTAATACATCTACTAATAAATAACGATAATATAACCCTTCTATCTGCGTTAGAAGGTTGTAATCATATAGAACTAAAAACCTATAAGCAAGCTATAAAAAGCGCCGAAGCTCTACACTAGGATAAAGGCATAGTAGCAGAAATATAGCAGCTTATAGACAATAATACTTAGGAAATAACCGAGCTACCCGATGACCGGGAAGCTCTCGGAAGCCGATAGGTCTATAGAGTTAAGAAGGATAGTAAAAACCAGATAAAGAAATTTAAGGCTCGACTTATAGCTTTAGGCTATAAGCAAATATACGGCCTAGACTATATTAAAACCTTCTCTACTATAGTAAGACCTAAGTCTATAAGGCTCCTACTAGTATAGGCTATCGCTAATAACTAAAAAGTACTATAGTTTAATATAAAAAATGCCTTCCTATATGCGGATATAGATATAGAAACGTATATATAGATACCTAAAGCTTTTCTAGATATAATACTATACGTATGGTTTTCCTAGTATAAAAATACAAAATATAAAGGCATAACTTACTTTAATTACTTAAATAAAAATAAGACGAAGAAGCTTATAGCAAAACTAAGAAAAGCACTATACGGCTTAAAACAAAGTCCTTTACTCTAGTATAACCTATTAAAAAGCGTCCTTAACGAGCTTGGTTTTTACTGCCTTCTAATAGACGAAGGGGTGTTTATAAATAGCACGCTTAGAATAGCTATAGCCGTCTATATAGACGACCTCTTATTCTTTAGACCTACTATACGTGCAATAACCTAAGTTATAGACTAAATAAATAAAACCCTACCGATTGAATCTCTAGGGGAAGTAAAAGACTTCTTAGGATTATCTATACAAATACATAGAGAAATAAAGGAACTATATATATCCTAAGCAAACTATATAAAGAATAAAATAAAGGAATTTAATAAACAAAATATAGGAACCTCTAATACACCTGCTACTAAAGGCGTTAAATTAAATAAGTTAGGAATAAAAAACGCCTCTAAAAAGGATATACTCTTATACTAAATGCAAATAGGCTTCCTACTATTCTTAGCCCTATTTATAAGGCCTAATATCCTTTTCGCAGTAATATCCTGCGTAAGATTCTCTTCTTAACTAGACTCCTCGCATTTTAAAGCCCTTAACGTTATATAGAAATACTTAAATAAATTCCCCGACCTATGCTTATATTATAACTATAATATACCTATACTAGACTTCTGTTTTACAGCTTATACAGACTCTAACTAGGCTAGTGACCTTATCGACGGACGATCGGTCTCTAGATACTGCTTCTTTATACGCAATAATTTAATAAGCTAGTTATATTAAAAGCAAAAATCGATATCGCTATCTACTTACGAAGCAGAGTTTATAGGCCTTAGAGAGGCTAATAAGGAGGCCTTATATCTATACAGCCATCTAAATAGCATCGTAAAAGAGTTGTCTATACCTATATCTAATAAAGTCCCTCTAATATTTTCCGATAGTCAATTAGCGTTAAAAATAGCAAATAACCCGGAAGCATATAAACTCCGGAAACACATCGGCCTTGCCTATAATTTCACCCGTAATAGTGTTTTACTAAGCGAAATAGAAGTATTCTATATAAAATCCGCTAATAATATCGCTAATACATTTACAAAAGAATTAGGGCGTATACTATTTAATAAATTTCGAGACCTCTTAGGTCTTAAGAAGGATCCTATATATAAAGATAAATAGAGGTTTTTAGCTATTCTTTCTTATGCTTTCTTCTAGCTTTCCTCTATATACCCTTTAGTTTTTCCCTATATATAGGTTTGCTAAACGGACTAATAAAATATAGTAGAGTTTTAATTCTTTTCTCTATAAAAAATAGTAGAGTTACTTTTTCTCTATATAAAGGTTTTTTTTTCCCTAGAAATAGGGTTTTAGAGAGTTTTTACAAATCCTAGTTAGTTATAAACAGACATATATAAAGCGCACTTCTTTATAAAACAAGTACCCTTTAAGAGAGGCTATAAGGGAGCAGATATCTCCTAATTGGTTTATCCTACTAATGCATAAAGATATGCATTAGAACCGCCTTGCATTACTGCATATAACACAAGTCATCCGGTCGCATTAGCTCCCGAGATAGCTAGGATACCGAAGCCCGAAGTATGTGGTGTAAGTGGAGACAGAGGCATGTAAGTTATAACTTATGACTCGGTCAACCGGCGTTATCTATATCACCTCGTATTACTCGCGTATTTAATTATACAACAACTAAGCTACTAAATAGGATTAGACTACTTGCATTATATAGACAAATAATAGCGCTTTCTATAACTATAATTAGTTAAGTCATATATACCTTTGTTCGTATGGAATTAGCTATATAAAGGGACCTTAGTCCGCCCTTAGACAGACCTTTACTAAGCAATTTAATAACACCTTTCTCTCTTATTTCTACATTAATCTCGACACTCTTTGCACTGCCGTAATCCTCTACCTCTAAGCTTCACTTTAGGCTCTTATTAAGGACGAACTACCCTTAGAATAGTTAAAGTTCTACGACGAGCGAACCTAAGAGTTCGTAAGGAATACATCCGTTGTAGCCCCGGCTGCCGTAACTAACCCTCCTTCCTTAATCGTCCTAGGCACGGCCCTAACGGCACCTCTTAATGCCTTAACCCCGGCTCCTATAGTAACCTTTACAACGGCACCGTCTACGCCCGCGGCTACCCCCCCTACGCCTCCGATAGCCCCGGCAGTTATATTCGCGCTAGAACCTTCCTTTGCTTTAACAACCTAACACGTACTACCTCCGTCGATCCTAGCTCGTACCCGCGAGATTAAATGCCCGGCACGTTCTTAAACCCTTAAGCCCCTCCGTTCCGAGATATATTAGAAACGCTAATAATACTTTACCCGACTTTATACTAATTCTCTAAGACCCCTCCGATTAATATAACGGTAAAGGCAGCCTATACGATAGTCCCCCCTTACGACGTTCCGAACGAAAAGATAGACGTAGACCTCCTATAAAAGTTTATTAAGCTATAGGATAAAAGCAAGAATTATATAGGTAAGCCCTATAACATTCTTAATAATAAAGTCCGTATGTTTACGGACATTTATTATATTATTAAAGCCCGGCCCGGCTATTTCTCTGCCTTCTTTCCCCGGATCCTTACCGGCCGAGCCTAAGACTACTATATCTAGCATATAGAGTAAGATAGCACATTTAGGCAAGCCTACGACCTACTAAAGGCTTACTTCGATACTAAAGTAAACTATTAGTACTATTAGATAGATTAAAGTACTATAACTTTTAAAAAGCTACGAGCTAAGCATCCGAATAAGACCTAGCAGGAAGTCCTATAGACCCTTTTTAATAAGCTATAACGATATTAACGCGCCCTAGGATTTAAGTTCGCTAGAGACCTCCCCTTTCGCACTATATTGCTTAACGTATGCTAAAACGTCCCGGAATTTAGCTATACGCTATATAACCCCCCTAAGACTACGGAAAAGCTATTCTCCGCGCTACGTTCCTCTCTAAAGACCTATCTATCGATATAGGCCGAGAACGGCACGTCCGGTATATTTATATAATATCGTAACGAGGTAATAAATACAAATAATAAATACAATTCATTAGGCGTATTTTACACCGACCGAAGATATACTAACAACCGCGGCAACGGCTGTAAGTTTAGCAGGAGCAGCGGACGAAGCTACTATAGTCCTCGTAGCGGCGGCAGCAGCTTTAGCAACCGCTAATAGTCGAGGAAGTGCTTCGTTTATTAAAAGGAAGGCTGCTAGTCGATAAAGCATACCCTAAAGGAACGAGCTAGGTCTAAGGCTTAATACTACGCGCAATGCCTTCTAACCGGCAACCCTAGCATAGGATTTAAGGCCTATCTTACCGAATAAAAAGGTAATAAGACTCTATAAGCCGCTATTAAATAGCGTAACTATTAACGTTATGCGACGTTAGGGGCTATACGGGGCATTAACCCGGGCCTAGACTATAGGGATGCAATAGGCTATTACGTCCCTAACGAGCCTGTTATATAACCCCCTTAGCTAAGGACGGTAGGTGGGTATTCCGTTGTATTATAACTGCGGTTAGTGCGGGCTAGGGGCCCTGTTTAAGAGGCTCCGGTACCTATATATACCTCCGTTAGTCCTATAGTTAGGTAGCTGCATGCATCTTTATGTCTACGAGTTTAGACCTCCTTTCTTTACTCTTCTACTATAATATTTATGCAGCTGATTTCCTGCATTTAAGAGTTATAAGCCCGGCCGTATAAGCTAGGTCTCTTTCGCTTAAACAACGCTAAATTAAAGCTATCGACATCGCATTTTTCACAACCGTATTAGGCTCTAACCTTAGTGTTATTACAAAGAGCTAGCTTTAAAGAAGGAATAAAACAACATATAGTTATCCCTCGTAACGACGAGGTAAAACAAACGATTATAGCGATATCTACATCCGGAGAGGTAAGTATCGTAACGCTTAAGGAAAGCCTTAATTAGACCCCCTAGATTTAGGCCATTAAGAGTTAGGCGAAGATCTACCACATTTAGGAATATATCGACCTAGTAGGCTCCGAATTGCTCGAAGAGCCTATGAAGATTAGCTAGGAAGAGTTTAAACGCAACCTTAGGGAACGACCTTAGAGAGGGGACCTTACGGACGTTAAATTCAATAATAGGACTACTAACTATAACAATCGGCTTAATAATGCGACGATAGAGTTCCGTTTTAAGCAGGATGGCTATAACTTAGCCGTTAGCCTATTTAAGACCTAGGAAAAGGCTATAATTCACATCGAAGAGCTAATTAGTAAGTCAATTAGTAAGGCTCTTAAAGGAGAGACCCTCGTATAGACCTTACCTTAAAGCAGGATCTAGGAACTTAAACAGAAGGTCCTGCCTTTAGAGGAGGAGGAAAAGACCCTCGTAGATAACCGATATTATTAGATTATCGGCATAAAGGGGAATCGAGACTAGAAAGCGTAGGCCGATTAACTTAATTAAGTAATTATCGACTTTAAGGACCTAAAAGTCACGACTTTAAATAACATTAAGATCCGATAGGATTTTCTTCGGGCTATAGAGGAATTCGACCTTAGTTAGGCCTTAAACGAGAGATTAAATAATGCCTTCTATAAACGACTTAAAGGGGTCGTTAGGTTAACTCCGAACCCCCTACGGAACCTTATCGCGGAATTTAAACGTAAGGTATCTCTTCGGAAGAAATCTAAACCTTAGGTTAATTAGACCGCTCCGGCTTCGTCGAAGGGGCGAACGAGGTGCCTATACGATATACACTAAAACACAAGGGTTAATTAGTAGGAAAGCTGCTTCTCGTTCTAAGCAATATTTAAGAAGGATGCCTTTAAAGGATAGGACGTTCGAGACATATTAAGGGCTAATATTAATAAGTGGCTTTAGGATAACCCGGAAGGTAAAAAAAAGGCTATAGTATAGAAACCCTTAGGGGTAGGTAAGGCAGATAATATAATCACGGTCCCGAATAGCGGCAACGGCAATAAGCAGGCGAATGTAGTTTCTCGCATTAATACGATATTATAAATTAACCTTACTTATATTAAGGATAAACCTCTTAGAGATAAGGTTATCTACGATTCCGGGGCGAGTGTATATATATTTAATAACATTAGGTGGTTTAATAAGAAGACGTTTACCTAAGGGTCGTAAGAAGAGGTCCGCGTTAGTAAAACCGCGCTTATAGTCTAGGGGGTAGGATCCGTAGTTATCCTACTCTTAGGGGGCAAGAAGCTCTTACTTAAAAACAGCTACTATACTCTTAAGATGCCGATAAACGTCTTTTCCGTTCGATAAGGGATTAAGGCTTAGGTTTATTAGAACTAGCACGATAATACGCTATTCTATAAGCCGACGGGCGAGCAGCTTACTTAGCTTAAGGAATTCGAGGACTAATACGTTATTGCGAGCTTGCCGGATGCCTTAGGAACTATTTTTACGACGAGTCAACGACTTAAGCCACCTTCGAATAAGGATCTCGCGGACCTTTAGTATAAGCGCCTAGGGCACCTAAGGCCGGAGGCTATAGGGCTACTAGTTGATAAGTCCCTAGGCACGAAGCTTTATAGACCGGCAACCTGCAAATGCGAGGTGTGTGCTATAGGAAAGGCGAAACGATAAGTCTCCCGGGACCTACTAACGTTAAGGCCGTAAGGGGCAGGGGTTTAATTTAGCTTTAACCTCTATGCTAGCCCGGAAGTAAGTGCCGCGGGATTTAAATACTACGCCTTATTCACCTATATAACAACTAGCATAAGGTTTTTCTACGCTATTAAGCAGAAAACCGAGGTCTAGGACGTCTTTAAGAAGCTAATTGCGAAGCTTACTACGCGCTACGGGATTTAAATAATCATCCTAGTCACTAATAGAGAGAAGGCCCTAATCACTAAGGAGATTAAGCAGTATACGGATGGACTTAGCCTATAGCTCTTTGTGTTAGCCCCTTTAACGCCGACTTAGAATAGACATATAGAGCGATTAGGGGCTATTATTAAGGAAAGAGCTAGACTAATAAGTCTCGACTCGTAGATCCCTAACACGCTCTAGACCGAGACCTATTAAACGGCTGTCTAATTGCTAAACCTAACGCCCTTTATAGGGGCCGATAAGACAGGAAGGAGTCCCTATAAGCGATAGTAGCAGTATATAAGGGACTATAACCCCTTATATAGCTATATTAAGGAGATCCGACCGATAATCACGCATTTGCGCATACATAGATATATAGCATACCTAATAACAACGGATGCCCTCGAATATATTAAATCTTATAAGTCCTTCTCGTAGACCGCGCAAGGGGCATATATTAGATATCTAGTTAGGTATAAATCTACTAACTAGTTCGTTATTTAGGTCCCTTCCCTAGGATAGACGAAGCTTTTAACCTCTTCGAATGTTTAATTTAATAAGGATATTATATACGATCTAAGGAGGGAAGAAGGTGCGTAGGCTCTATACACCTATACCTATAATATCCTCCGATAGATAAACGCAATTAATATGCCCGAAGATAATAAGGGCGATAAAAAGGGGGCCTATAAGTACCCTCGGCCCGATAAGACTACCCGGCTGCGATTTACGGCGGCTAAATTTATACTAGCATTTAATTATAGGAGGCAGAGCAAGGGGGTAATACCCCTAACGATAGAGGGTCTATACGTCTCGCCTCTATAGACTAGTAAGGTAGTCTCCTTTAATACCGCGATACCACCCGATCTTAGGGGTAGGGATCTAGCGATACTAGGACCCGTAATACTAGAACCTACGGAGGAGCTAATTAGCCTTAGGACGTCTTTATCGGAAGTCTTAGGGATACCTCCTCCTCTAAGGGGTAAAACGACCGATTCGATAGCCGGGATAACGGCTAAAACATATAGACCCGACCTTAATAGCCGACCTCGCATAGAGGAGCTTTTAGACATAGAGGAAGACGTGCCGACTTCGTCGAAGCCGTTACGTAAGGAGCGGGATACGTCTTAGGGTATAAACCTTAGCAATATTGTTAAAGGGAAGAGAAAGAGAACTTAAAGGACCTTATTTATTAATAATATTATTGCGAAGGCTTTAACCTATAGACTATATATCGAGGATATACCTCCTATGCCTACCTCCTATAAGATAGCGATAGCCTCCCCTTATAAGACCTAGTGGCTTAGAGGAATAGCCTACGAAATTAAGGATTAGGAGAAACTTCTAACCTAAGTTAAGACCCTGAAATCTAAGGCTATAAAGAAGGGAGAACCCCTAATTCCGATGAGATAGGTCTACGCCTATAAGTGCGATCTATAGGGATATATAGTTCGGTTTAAAGCCCGTCTAGTTGTTTAAGGAGATCGCTAACCGGAAGATAACGAGGATACGTATACGGCGACCCTTCGAGCAAGGACCTTTAGGCTGCTAATAGCCCTACTGTGTCTTAAGGATATAGAGTCCGCGCAGTATAACGTTAAGACGGCCTTTCTAAACATAATACTACGATTTACAGTCTACTATTAGCTTCCACCCGGATACATAGAACTAGGCTTATATATACGGCTTCTACGAGGGCTATACGGCCTAAGGATCGCCCTAAAGCTCTAGTATAAGGACCTTACCGGCTTCTTTAAGTCTTTAGGCGCGGAGACCCGAATTAAGGACGCCTATATAATAGTATATAAGGGAGTAATTATCTTCTTCTTCGTAGACGACATCGCGATAATATATCCGAAGGAGCGGAAGGATAACTAGCTAGAACTCTATAAGGCCCTTATAGCGAAATATACCGTTAACTTTATAAGGGAACTACGTTAGTTCTTAGGGATTAAGATAATCCGGGATAGACCTAATAGGAAGTTATAGCTTTCTTAGGCATCTTATATCTCTAGGATAGCGAAGAAGTTTTATATAGACGACGATTCGGGCTTTAGCGCGCTTAAGATCCCCCTAACGACGGATGAGCTAATTCCCTACGAGGAAAAGGCGAGTAACGAAGAGGTCTATCACTTTCTTTCTTTAGTAGGCATAATCCTACATCCGGTGATTTACACTAGGGCGGACGCGGCGTTCCCGGCGGCACGGCTGGCCTAGTTTAGCTATAACCCGGGTCTACGACACCTTCGAGAAGCAAAGAGGTGCCTAGCGTACTTATACACTACGCGGGACCGTTGCATATGTTTTAAAGCGACTAACAAGATAAGGAGGTTTCTCTATGCGTTAGACTCCTCGTTCGCGGACGACCCTACGTCGAGGAAGTTATTATAGGGGTATATATTCTTATTTCTCGGCGGGCCCGTGGATTAGAAAGCTACTAAGCAGGCTATAGTCACGACCTCGTCTACCGAAGCGGAGCTCCTAGCTTTATTAGGAACCGCGAAAAAGCAGATGCAATTTGCTCGACTTATTAAGGAGCTTAGGATATAGGTAGAAGGCACCGCGGAGCTATAGTATAACAACCTCTAAACGATTAGGCTATTAACCGAGCTAAGTGCCCGGCTTAAGACGAATTTAAAGCATATCGACATCTATCGACATTAGCTTCGTTAGGAGGTGTAAAAGGAACGGCTCTAGGTTAAATAGATTAAGTCCACCGAGAACCCGGCGGACGGCATAACTAAGGCCCTCCCTTTATAAAAGCACGAAGACTTCGTAAGGCAGCTCGGCATAAAGGACCGCCCCGAGGACTTAGATAGGAAGGACTAGGACGGCGCGGATAGGACCCTTTAAGGTATGTTTTTATAGTTTATGCGAAATCAGCCCCCTATCTAACATTAGGGGTGGTATAACAGATATAGGCCGCTCCGACTAATTTAAATAAGCTATTTTATTTAATCATTATATTATTCTTACGTTACTATAGTCTCTATAAGGACTATAGCAAGGGGGTATATTAACGTTATACGACGTTAGGGGCCACATAGGGCATAAACCCGAGCTTAGACTATAGGGATGCAATAGGCTATTACGTCCCTAACGAGCCTATTATATAACCCCCTTAGCTAAGGACGGTAGGTAGATATTCCGTTGTATTATAACTGCGGTTAGTGCGGGCTAAGGGCCTTGTTTAAGAGGCTCCGGTACTTATATATACCTCCGTTAGTCCTATAGTTAGGTAGCTGTATGTATCTTTATGTCTACGAGTTTAGACCTCCTTTCTTTACTCTTCTGCTATAATATTTATACAGCTAATTTCCTATATTTAAGAATAGGCTATTCTAATAGTTTCTCGAGCGCTTATAATATTAAAAAGATCGTTGTATAAAATGCGTTGCTACGATTAGTATATATTCCTCTCTTCCTTATTAGAACTTTTAGCGCTCGTTTATAGTCTGCGTGCGTTAGACCTTATATATTCGCTATCTATCCTTAGAAGTAGTCTTAGAAGTATAATAGGATCTCGTTTCCTTAAAAATCGATCGATGCTTCGCAGAGTGTAATAAACTTAGCGACGGATGTTATAATCGCAATGCCGTTGTTTTTATCGGGTTTAATATTGCTATCCTAATGTTTTACATTAATATATAGAAATAGGGATCGGTAGATAGTTATACCTTCTATCTATTCCCTAAGAGTCTCCTCTATAGTATCGGATAAAGGACTAGTAGGTTAGTATATCGAAGTTATAATACGTGCTTGTTTTTCACGCGGTTTGTCGGTATGTTTATAGGGTTCTCTACGAAAATATAACGCAGCTACCCGCGTAACTATAGAGCCGGGAGATAGGGATATATGCACGATAGATAATGCATTTTAGCTTAGGGACTATTCGGCAATTAGTCGCTAACTAGTCCCCGATAACCCCTCTTAAGGCCTAAGGGTATATCCCTAAGGCCTTAATATATCTTAGAAGAGGGGCAAGCTTTAGTCTTACTACGAGAGGGCAACCGCACTATAATAAAGGATTATTCGTACTTTTAACTATCGTTCCTACCTTCCTAAACGTACCTTTAGTCTATCTTTTTATAAGTTCTAAAGCTTCTCTTTTTTAGTTACCTAAGAGCGATAGCGCTATACGGTAGGCGTATTTCCGGACGTATAAGCCGCGTAGGCCGAATAAGTCGTATTAGCTATCGAGTCGCTAGCCTATCGCCGTTACCTTATATAACGGAACTAATATTAGAAGATAAATATACTAACTTATATAAGGGCTATAACGAGCGTTTTAAGACGCTATTACTAATTTTTTCGCTACCTAAGGGGGCTTAATCTATCCCCTCGCGAAGTTAAACATAAGCCGGCCCTTTACGACCTACCCCTCTGCGTATAGATATCCTCGTAGCCCTTTAAGTAAGAGCCGTAGAGCTAGAGGAGGAGAAAAGATTAAGAGATAGGATTATAGAACTTTAAGAGGAATTTTCGCAATAGGGTGACTTATTTAGTAAAGACTTATATAAATATCGCCGATAGTTAACCGAATCGAGGGAGAGTTATAGTAAGGAAATTAAAATAAAAAACATTCCTTAGTTATTATAACCGACTAACCCTTAAAAACGTCTTAATTAGATTAGCGATCTTAAGGATACCTTTATCGCTGCCTTACGTCGTTTTAAGCGCAATAAGAATAAAATCTTATATACCCTTAACTATATACACGTAGACTATAAGGCGAGATAGAGGCGATACCTTAACGAAAAGCTCCTTATAGAAAGGGAATTACTTCGCACTAACTAAGATAATTTTCGTAATTAAACCTTAATTTTAATTAAAGATACTGCTAATCGCGAGACTCTTTTAGCTACGTAACTATAGGAAGCACGCTTACGAGAGGGTTAGTCCCCCCTCGATTTTAGTCTTTATTTAGACTCCCTTAAGTAATATCTAAAACGTCCGCTAGAAAAAACTCGTATACTTTCCTTTTTTATAAAGTTACGTCCCGATCTTTAAGACTAAATCTCCTTTTATTTAGCGTTTATTTAAGATAATACTCGTAAGGAGATAGTCTAACTCGCTTAACGCTTCTAAGATGCTTTAGGAAATAAAAAGCGCCCCGTAAAGCTAACTAATAACTAGTCGACCTTAACTTAAGGGGCAAGAGGCTCCCGTTCGATAGGCTATCGCTAACGTAGAGGCCGAAATAGATCTATTAATAACTATTAAGATTCCGACGCTATTAAATCGACCTCGAATAGCCGTAGAAATAGTCGTAGCAACGGTCGTAGGAACGGCCGAGGAAATAGTCGTAATAGTCGCAACGGTAGGAATAGATACGGTAGGAATAGATACGGTAGGAATAGCTATAGCAATAACCGGGGAGGAAATTCGTATAGAAACGGCGAAAGCTAATCCGCTATAGTTATTTATTAGTATTATAAGAAACTAAGCTATATATAAGCCGATTGCTAAGCGATAGCGAAAGCTAACCGAGCCGTAGCCGATTTAAAGACGATAAAGAAGGAGGGAAACGCCTAAAAGTCGAAGTAAATACCTCTCCTTTAACTAAGCTATAGGTAGAGGTAGTTAAGAGACTATATGCTATTAGAAAGCTATTAGGGCGAACACCTTATAAAATTATCGTTAATCTCGATTACGGTAGTAAAGTAGACTTAGTAGATATAAATTTTACTCGAAAATAAGGGCTACGATAGCTTCTATTATTAACCCTTAGATTAAAGGTAGTCGGGAATACGCTTATAAGACGATATAAAGTCTAGGAAGTTTCTATCTAACTCTAAGATAGTCGCTATAAGGAAAAGATAGTTATTCGCCCTTATATCGGTATCGATAATAGATTAAAACCCGACGACGTATTAGTTTTACTTAGTATACCCGTACTTTCTTAGGAATATATTTATCTCGTTCCTTTTAAACGCGCTTAGTAGTTTAAATACTAACTTTCTAAGGTATTATTACGCTAACCGTAGAAATCTTTACATAAGTATTAGAATAAGGCATAGGTTTATATAGTTATACTAGACCTAAATTTTATACTATTTCCTAATAAAGATAATAACTCGGCGAACCTTAAGCGAATAGGGGAGGAAATACTAGCGACTCTTTTAGACTTTAAAGATATATTTTCTAAGCATAAGGCCGATTTATTGCTAAGGAAGAAGGGCACCGATTATACGATTAACCTATTGCCTAACTTTAAGCCGCCTTTTAGACCTATTTACCCTCTTTCTTAATCCGAACTTTAGGTTTTAAAGGAGTGGTTAGATTAGTCCCTTAAGCGTAGCATTATTCGGAAATCTAAGAGTTCGGCCGGGGCTTTTATCCTTTTTATGCCTAAGAAAGATAGTACCTTACGCCTTTATATAGACTACCGGGGGGTTAATAGTATTACCGATAAGAATCGCTACCTACTCCCCTTTATTTCGGAGATTATAGACCGTTATTAAAGGGCTAAGTACTTTTCGAAGATTAACCTAAAAAACGTATACTAATGCATCCGGATTAAAGGAGAGGATAAGTAAAAGATAGCCTTTCGTACTCGCTATAGTTACTATAAGTATTTAGTATTACCGTTTAGATTAACTAACGCCTTTACTATATTTTAGTTATATATTAACTAAGCTTTTAAAGGCCTTATAGATACTATTTACGTCGTCTACCTTAATAATATTTTAATCTTTTCTAAGACTTACGAGGAGTATATAGAATACTTACGATAAGTTCTTAAACGACTAAGGAATACTAAGCTATTCGCTAATTTATCGAAGTATACTTTCTATAAGTAGTCTTTAGAGTTTTTAGGATTTATCCTATCTATTAATAGAATTGCAATAGACCTAGCCCGCATTAAGGCTATTATAAATTAAAAAGAACCTTGTTTTTTCTATAATATTTAAGTTTTTCTCGGTTTTATAAATTATTACCGACGATTTATTTTAGGATACTCTAGTATTATTGCCCCTCTTACTACGTTATTAAAGAAAAGCGTTAAGGGAAGAAAGCCCGGACGAGTATAGCTAAACACTAGCGAATTAATAGCGTTTTACGCCGTAAAGAACGCCTTTATAATAGCCCTACTTCTCTAATACTTCGACCCTTAAAGACCGATTCGTATTAAGACTAATGCCTTAATTTTCGCAATAGCTAGCATTCTTTCGTAGCCCGATAACGAAGGCTATTATTATCCGATTGCTTTTTAGTTACGGAAGTTTACTAGCCTTAAGCTTAACTACGGCACCTTTAATTAGGAGATATTTACTATCGTTAAGTTATTTAAACACTAGCGATACTACGTCGAAGGGGCGGCGAATACTATTAAAGTTTTATTAGATTACTAAAACCTTTAAGGCTTTATAAAGTAAGTATCTTTTAATAGAAGATAAGCACGTTAGTGTATATACCTAGCTCCTTTCGATTTTATAATTAAATACTAAGCCGGTAAATTAAATCCTACCGATGCTTTATTAAGGAAGCTAGAATTTATAAGCGAAGCCCTACCGTCTATAGAGCTACTCCCGGAACTATAATAGAAGTTAGTAGTTATTCGGTAGGTATATATAGCTATAGATTCTATAAAAAGCGACCTTAAGACGAGTTCTTAGGTCTCTACTATCTTTAAGCTTAACGAGATATCTTTATATAACGAAAATACATAAGCTCTCTAAGATTCGATCGCTTATTATTCGGGAATAAGTCCCGCGGAGTTAGCTACTTAGGTTAAAGATATCGTTAGTTATAAATAACGGTGTTAAAGACAATTGGCTAGGTTAGTAGCTCGTTATAAAAGGGTCTATAAAAGCAATATCTTTAAGCCCTTTTTTAAGCTCTTTAAGAGGACTTAAGCGGAAGATCCGTAGACTATATAGCGAGTATAGGCCGAACGTACCTTAAAAGAAGTAGTAAGTCTTTAGTTATTAAGCTTAAATAGACTTATTTTATATTTAGGAAAAATCGTAGTGCTTATAGAGGTTGCCTTAAGGCAAGAGCTTATTTAGCTCTATTATAAAGATCCCCTTATAGGATACTTTAGGATAGCTTATACGAAAGACCTCTTATCCCGGAAATTCTTTTAGGAAGGAATAGCTCGTAATATAAATAGCTACGTACGTTTATATTATATCTATTAAAGCGCCGTTCTAAAGCGGCATCGCTTATATAGCGCCCTTAAGTCGCTGCCTATTCTTATAAGACCTTAGGAAGAAGTCTCTATAGACTTTACTACCGGTTTTCTAAAGTTATAGTTCGATAGTAAAGAAGTTAACGTAATATTAGTAATCGTTAACTAATACACGAAGTATAGCGTATTTCTTACGGTCTTTAAGATAATAATAGCGCTTAAGTTAGCTAAGGCTTTTTATTATAAGATTAAGCTTATTTATAGAGTACCGAAAGGCATTATTTCCGATAGAGGATCTTTATTTACTAATAAGTTTTAGTTAGACCTTTATTATATATTACGGATAAAACGTAGGTTATTAATAGCCTTTTACCTATAAACCGACGGTTAGACTAAACGGGTGAATTAGATACTATAATACTACCTTCGGTATTATATAAATGCCGAATAGAACAACTAGCCTAGACTACTACGAGAGGCTTAGTTCGCTTATAATAATGCGAAAAATACAACTATAGGCTTTTCGCTTAATAAGGCATTATTCGGATACTAACTAGACTACTATATCTACCTTATAGACGATGCTATTAGTAAGGGAGTGCTTAAAGCGAGAGCTTGTATTAGCAAATTAATAGACTTAAGGAAAAAGCTAGAGACTTATTAGCGATAAGCTATTAAGTCGTAAAAGAAATTCTATAACCTCTATTATAAGCTACTTACCCTTAAGGTTAAGGACTTAGTAGGACTCTCTACGAAGAACTTACGCCTTAAGGACTAAAGAAGGAAGTTATTACCTAAATATATTAGACCTTTTAAAGTCCTTTAAGCTATTAGCAAGCAGGCGTACCGCTTAGCCTTACTAAAGAATGTGTTTTATATTAGTCTTCTTAAGCTATAGGTAGAACGGGCTACTAACTAATACCTTAGTAAATTACTACCGATGCCTAACCTTAACGATGCCGAAGGAGAATAGTCGGTCTAGTAAATAAAGGACTATAAGAAGAAGAAGGGCGTTACTTATTACTTAGTAAAATAGGAAGGTTAGCTAGCCGAATATAACTAGTAGGTTACTTAAGACGATATAGCGAATGCTTAAGAACTTATTAACGAATACCTAGAGATATAGCTAAAGAAACAGCGGAAATTACGCATTACGAAATAACTTCTTTTTAGCTTACCTTAACTTTTCTACTTCTACTCTAACGCTACTTTATCGTTATTCCTTAATATCTATATAGTAGAAGTCTCCTACTTTTATTTCGCTAGTAAACTCCGTAATAATAAGGAGACGTTTTAACTACTCCCCCCTTCCTTAGCGACTACTCTCCTCGATTATTTTATATAAATTATTATATATATATTCTCGTCCTACCCGCTATAGGGTAAAACCTATGTCCTTAATTACTAAGCGAAGCTTTTAGTCCTTATTCTCACGTATAGCTTTCCGTCGTTCTATCGATGCCTGCCGGTATTTAAGACGACGTTTTATATATAAACGTTTAGCACTTAGTACCCCTTATTCCTCTCGATAGGCCGTTATTACGGCTACGAACGACGTATAAACTTAGTAGAAGATTAACTTTATCTTCTTCCTCTCCGTCTCGTCCTAAGTAGTCTATAACTTAGCTATCTTTATCTAAATTACGTATAGATTAGCTATATCTCCGGACATTATTGCCGGTACCTATAATTTTATTAGCAACCGTATCCCGACTTAATAGGGAATAAAAAGCTTACCGATTCTTAAAGGTTATTGCGTAAGTTATATTAAATGCATTTACTTAATCGTATATCCTCTTATATATAATATAGTTTAACTATTTTAGTATCGTCCTTATTATCGCTAAACCTTTATATACTACTATTAAGGCACTTAATATAGTATAGCTCGGTAATATAGCACCCTTTCGCCTTACGACTTTTTATATATATAGCCTTTTTCCCCTTTTTCTTAGGCGATATCCCTTTCTAGATATTTCTCTTATCGATAGTATCTCCTTTAGTATTTACCTTTATATCCTTATCTCCGTCGTCTTTACTAGATAACGAAAATATTTTAGACTTAATAACTACTAGCGTTATACGCTTTATATTTACGTAATCTTCTTAAGACTCTACTATAATAGGCTTCTTAATGCTTATAAACGGTCCTTTAAATAATTAACAATATAGTTAATCTTCGGCTTCTTCCTTTAATAAGGATATTAACTTCTCTAAGGCATCTCGTATGTCTTTCTCTACGAGGAGTCGTTCTAATAGGGTGGTTTTCTCTCCGCGCGTCTTCTTTAGCTTTATCTCTTCCTATACTATCGCTATAGCGTCCTTAATCGAAACTCTATTTACGGATAGCTTTAGGACTTAAGCAATAACTAAAGGGCCTATCGGCTAAATATTGTCCTACTTTCCTCGCTTTCGAGGTGTCTATACCGTTCCGCTTGCCGTTCGCTTAGGAGGCATAGCATTAAATTAATTCGGAATATACTCGTCTAATTTAGAATATGCTCGTTAGATTTAGAATATACTCGTCTAATTCCGAATGTGCTTCTCTATAAGATCTCGATATAGTTGTATAATAAGAGAAGAGAAAAATAAAATAAATAAATAAAAACTTTATATATAAAGAGTAGCACTCTATTATAGTTCGCTAACTATACGTAAGCGACTAGCCCCCTATTACGCAGTAACTATTACAACGCGTAACTAATACAATAATTATTATAATATATATAATAATAACTATCGTCGTTGATTTTTATACTATGTTTAATCCTATTTTAATCCTATTTTATTCCTATTTGCTATTACGACTTTATTCGTACTTAAAGCTATCCTAGCGTTTAAAGCGTCCGCCTTAGAAGGGGGGGATAATTATAACGCAACTACCCGCGCAACTATAGAGCCGGGGGATAGGGATATATATACGATAGATAATATATTTTAGCTTAAGGACTATTCGGCTATTAGTCGCTAACTAGTCCCCGACAACCCCTCTTAAGGCCTAAGGGTATATCCCTAAGGCCCTAATATATCTTAGAAGAGGGGCAAGCTTTAGTCTTACTATAAGAGGGCAACCGCACTATAATAAAGGATTATTCGTACTTTTAACTATCGTTCCTACCTTCCTAAACGTACCTCTAGTCTATCTTCTTATATAATAGCTTAGTCGTCGCCTTAGTTGCTATCTCTACCCTAGCTCCGCCTACTACCCTTAGACCGACGGTTAGACCGAGATCGTAAACGCTTAGATAGAGGTTTACCTCTATTATTATAATCCCTACCTTTAAGACGATTAGGTCGACCTCCTCCCCCTCGCTAAGTTTACTACTAATAATTAGGTCTCTAAATCTACCGGCCTCTCCCTTTTCTTCGCTAACTATAGTTTCTACCTAAAGCTTAGCATTAAGCCCTTTAGTCCCCCCCCGCCCGGTATAACCCCTTAGCAGCGGAAGGAATACCTCCGCGGTAACGCGCTTGCTTCCTGCCTTTAGCGTATCTCTAACTTCCTCCGCAATGCGATCGAGGATGCTTAAGCTACTTAGGCTTACTACGCGGACGCCCGGCGGACTCCCGCCCTAGCGTACTAGCCCGGCGATATAGTATTCCTTAGCACCCGCTAGATCCGGACCCTCCGCCCTATAAAAAAGCTCGACTATAAGCGGGAGGGCCTATATAAGGTCCTTAAGGTATATAAGACGGCGTGTCTTCTTCGCCTCCCTAAGGACAGCCGCTTTTACCCTATCTTTTATTACTCCCTCCTATTATAGTATTAGGTTATATTATATATTATCCTACGTAACCTTTATATCGTATATATAGATATTTAGATCTAGTCTATAGCTATATCCTTTCGTAGATTAATAATAATTATATACCCCCCCTTTAAGCTTGTTCTCTTATAGTTTAATCTACTATTTTATCCTATTGCCTTTAATTAATAATCTCGCTATCTTACCCTTTTCTTTTTTAATCTCCCCTCTTCGCGACGTAAGTCTGCCTCCTCGCTAGACCCTTTCGACTAAGTTTTCCCTTAATTATTAGAATTTTCTTAGTGTAAATACGCTTTCTCGACGCGAATTATATAGATTTCCCTCCTTCCCCTTTGCCTTATAATCTACGATAACCGACTATATAGAGGCCGATCCTCCGTCCGCTACCCTAGCCGTTACCCCGCCGGCTCCTACCGACCTAGAGCCTTAGACCGAGTATATTTCTTACTACCCCCACCTCGCCGCCTTTCTCTAAGCCTAACGGCTTATATTCGGCACGTTCGCTTATATTTAGGGTAACGCTACTCCTAACTTCCGCGCCCTTTAGATCGAGGCCCTTACTTACCTTAATAATACTTACGTTAAGTTAGATATAAGAATGCTCGTCGCTTAAGAGCACGTAGCTATTGCCTAAGATTACGCTACCGATCTTTAGCGTTAGCTTAACTACGCTACGTCCTCTCTCTTTATCTTAACCGAACGCGACGCTACTTAAGACTAAGCCTTTACCCTTACCCTCGCCCTTGCCTTTACCTATTCCTATATCGCCGACCCCGAGAGGTTCGCCGGCGACTTTAGCATTTAAAAGCAACGTTAGGAGGCTTTCCGGACCTAGCGCGACGGCCTTACTATTAAGCTCCGTTAGGACGCCGCTTTATATCTTATAGAGTAGGACCGCGTTCTCTACGCGGCTAGCCGGCTTACTAGCCGGGCCGCCTTTATTATCGCTAGCGTTCCTTAGGACGTCTTTAATAATAAGTCCTTCGCTAATTAGCAATATACTACTATTAAAGCCCTTACCGACGACCTAAGCCTAGTCTTTAGTACTAATTTTACCTACGCTTAGTTAAAGGCCGACTTTAACGCCTTATCGATAAAGAATATCTCTTAGCCGGACTTCTATTCGAAGTTTACCTAGCTTTAAGCCGACCTATCGTTCGACGGCACCGCTTACGTCGCCTACCTTTATTCGAAGGTCTCTATCAAACTTACTAACGCCGCCGCTCTATAGGTCGAATGCCCGGCCTATAATAACTTCACGGCCTAGGCTAAGATATATTCTATGCTTTAGGAAAACTAGCAGCGTGTTAAGGCCTATTCTTAGCTCTAGCCGCCTCCTAACCCCGCTCGCACTAGCCCTACCTCGCCCGCCTTACCCGCGCCTCTTGCTAGTAACCTAATGCAACTCGATGTATTCTAGGCCCGGCTTACTAACGCTAAAAAGCAACGGCGGTTTAAGAACCGTCTTTGCCTCTACTACGCTTAGCCGGCTACCGCTACCTATACTACCCGGACCTGCCTTAATAAAGGTATCGGTGCTAATTCCGGCGCTAACCCTAGCGCTAGTCCTAGCGCCGGTTCCGGCTCTAGCCGCGGCCGTAGCCGTAGTAGCGGTACGTCTGCCCTACGCTTGCTTAAACCCCCTCCCCCCCGCTACTAGGTTCGCGTTATTAAGTAGGGCTATATTAAGGGCGAGGTAGATAACCTCCCTGCCTCTTTGTCCTTAGGAAATACGTAGCTCCTTCGCCCTATCGTGCGATAGAGCTCTTAGTATCTAAGTTTATAGCTTCGTTCGATACTAAGGAGGATCTTTGCCTCCCTATAGGAATATAACCGTATGCTCTACTTATGCCTTTATCCCTTATGTCCGCCGATATCGTTATAAGTGCTTTAGTCGACTCCGGCTGCTTTAGATACGCCTTTATATACGCTTAGACCGCGTACCGCCTTGCCCTTCCTATCCGCTAGCTTTAGTTCCTACGCCGGCTTTCTCTCGCCGATAGTAGCGACTATAAGTCCGGCTCTATTACTTATTGCGCCTTTTCGGTCTCCCGGATTAGCGCTTATATTAAGTCTATCTATTTCTTTCTTACAAAGCTTAGCTATAAGGTTATTCTTAGCCTCCCTTAGCTACGCTAGCACGACCCCGTTATTAGCTAGCGTGGTAACTCCCTTTCCTTTTAGTCCCCCTTTTATCTAGCCTCCTACCTCTTAGACTACTAGCCTTATCTTATCCCGGGCCTCTCGGCTACCCCTGCCCGCCCTACCCGTCCTATCTCGGCTCCCTTTGCCCCTATCTCTAAGGGAATATAATTAATAAATACAATTCGTTTTCCCCCCGCCCCCTCCGTCGAAGACTCTAACGACGAGGGCGAACCCCTTACTACCCCCTCCGTCGAAGACTCTAACGACGAGGGCGAACCCCCCGCCGCTGCGATCCCTATTCCCGCCCGTCCTCCGGCCTTTATCCGTTCCGTCCGCTTTAGCAACGTTCTCGAGTTTATTCCCCCGTCCTTTAGCCTATCCCTCTCTACGTTTTTCGAGGATGCTCCCGACGTAGGTAAACCCGCCTATCCGGATTCTTCCCGCTAGGTTAACGACGTCGACTCTAACTCCGGCTACGACTCTAACTCCCCGGCCACCCTCTACCCTCGCCGCTATATTCGACCTCCTTACCCCCGTCCCGTCTATAAGACCGCTAGCTACCGCCGCCCTATATTACGGCCGAGTTATAAGACTATTAGACCTTAGCCCTTTTGCTTTTCGTCCTTTAACGACTCGGCGTTTAACGTCCGGATGCTTAACGTCGACGCGATAGTAATATTCTACCGGCAGCTTAGAGTCTAAACCTCTTAGACCTTAATTAAGGCCCTTACCGCCGAGCCTTTGCCTACCGAACCCCTATTACCTATCGACTAGGATATCCCTAAGGACCTCTACTAGGCCGTTCTAACTAAGTATATAAATGCCGAGGACGCGAAAGCTTACCTTAACCCCCGCCTTTACGACTTTATCGACGACTACCTCGATAAGATCTACCTTAATAAGATCTCCCCCGACGATATCGCTAAGTTCTTTAAGAAGTAGGAGAAGGTCCTCTATACGCTCGATAAGCTCTAGGCTAAGGTCCTTAAAGAGCTCTACTATATAATCTATATATAGCTTAAGAGCGAGGCCGATAAGCTCGCCTTTTACCGTACCGTTAATACTTAAATTAACCTTAAAGAAGGGATATAACCTCCTTATACCCGCCCTCGCCCTTTTAGCGAAGCTAAGAATCGGATCGTCCGCGCGTATATTAACGAGTAGCTTAGGAAAGGCTTTATCCGCCGCTCTACCTCCCCTACTACTACCCCTATTATGCTCGCCCGTAAGCCGGGCGGGGGCGTCCGTTTTTACGTTAACTATCGCGGCTTAAATAAGGCTACGATTAAAAACCGTTTCCCTTTGCCTTTTATCTACGATACTCTCGCTTATATCCGGAAAGCGAAGGTTTTTACTAAGATTAACGTTATTACGGCGTTTAATCGCTTCTATATTACCGAAAGATATAAGTAAAAGACCGTATTCGCTATATAGTATAGGCTTTTTAAGTATTATATTACCCCCTTTAGCCTTACCGCCGCTTTATCCTACTTCTAGAGTTTTATTAATATAGCCCTTTACGGCATCTTTAATAAGTTCTACTCTACCTACTTAAACGACGTTTTAATCTTCTTAGAGATATAGGAGGAGCACTAGGCCTACGTTAACGCGGTTCTTAAGCGCCTTAATGCCGCCGGCCTTTAGCTTAACGTAGATAAGTATAACTTCTATATTACTAAGACTAAGTACCTCGGCCTAATTATCTTAGATAAGGGCATTCGCATAGACCTTAATAAGGTTCGTACGGTCTTAGACTAGCCTGCCCCTTCCTTTATTAAAGACCTCCGGCGCTTTTTAAGATTCGCTAATTTTTATCGGCGTTTTATTTACGGCTTTTCTAAGCTTACGAACCTTTTAAACGCCCTTACTAAGAACTCTACCCCTTAGATTTAGTCTCCCGCCTACGCCTACGCCTTTAAAGCCTTTAAGCACGCCTTTACTACCGCTTTAGTCCTTATATACTTCGACCCCTATCGTAAGACCGTAGTCTAGATAAATACTTCCGACTAAGCCGCTAAAGGTATACTAATATAGCTCCTCGACGATAGTTATTACTATCCGGTTGCCTTCTTCTCGTTAAAGCACTCCGCTTAAGAGTATAATTACGAGATTTACGATAAGGAACTCCTCGCGATTATAAAATCTCTTAAGGAGTAGCGCCCTAAGCTTAAAGGCCTACCTAAGTTTAAGATAGCCTTAGACTATAAGAATCTTTAGTATTTTATAACTATAAAGCTCCTTAATTAGCGATAGGCCCGCTAGGCCGAATTCCTTAGTCGTTTTAATTTTAAGATCGTCTTTTAGCCTAGCTCTTAAGCTATTCTCCCTAACGCCCTTAGCCGCTTACCTAGCTCCCGCCCTCTCTCCCTTACCGACTAAGCTAACAAAAGGATTAACCACCGATATTAAGTCATCCTCCCTAAGTCTAAGGTTAATGCCTCCCTCTACCCTAATACTACTACCGCCTTTAATACCGTTAAGGAATCCGATTCGTTTATAAATATAATTTATAAATATATTTCCGACTGCCTTAACCTCTACGCCCTCGATGACTTTAAGCCGATCGATAACCTTATCGACCGGGCTTATTCCTCCTCCCTGCTTATCTCTACTATTCGCGTAGCTCTTTAGTCCCCTTAGCCCTACTAGCCTTGCCCCCTTCGCGCCCCCCTCCGCTCGATCCCTAAGGCCGCTCTCTCCGAAGTCTAAGGCCGGTTCTATTTCTAAGGCCGGCTCTTTGTTCCCCCTAACGACGCCTTAATTCTTTAGATCCTCGTCCGCGTTTATACCTCCCCTTTTACTAGCTACCTTAGACGTACGAAGACCGCTAGCCTCTACCGCCGGTCCTATATTTAGCCCGGCATATACGAGTCTATTTCTAGTTTCGTGCGGAACTATTATACATGCCTACGCGCTAAATCCCCTCGTTCCTCCCCTTAGGGCCTACTTTAGCCCTTAAGTATTCCCTTCGCCCTATAGACCGATATATCCGTCGATTTTATTACCGACTTCCTTATCTACCGTTGTAATAGCGTTAAGTTTTCTAATATCCTCGTTATCGTCGACCGCTTTATAAAGATACGCTACTACGTCTTAATACCTTTAATAACTATTAAAGACGTTATTAACGCGTTCGTTTCCCGCGTTTAGTCCCTCTATAGTACCCCGGCCTCTATTATTAGCGACTATAGCACTTAGTTTATTTCGGCTTTCTAATAGTAGCTTAATCGTCGCTTTAGTTACTATCTCTACCTTAGCTCCGCCTACTACCCTTAGACCGACGGTTAGACTAAGATCGCAAACGCTTAGATAAAGGTTTACCTCCGTTATTATACTACCTACCTTTAAGACGATTAGGTCGACCTCCTCCCCCTCGCCGAGTTTACTATTAATAATTAGGTCTTTAAATCTACCGGCCTTTCCCCTTTCTTCGCTAACTATAGTTTCTACCCGAAGCTTAGCACTAAGCCCTTTAATCCCCCCCCCCGCCTAGTATAACCTTTTAGTAGCGGAAGGAATACCTCCGCGGTAACGCGCTCGCTTCCCGCCTTTAGCATATCTCTAACTTCCTCCGCGATACGATCGAGGATGCTTAGGCTACTTAAGCTCGCTACGCGGACGCCCGGCGGACTCCCGCCCTAGCGTACTAGCCCGGCGATATAGTATTCCTTAGCACCCGCTAGATCTAGACCCTCCGCTTTATAAAGAAGCTCGACTATAAGCGGGAGGGCCTATATAAGGTCCTTAAGGTATATAAGACGGCGTATCTTCTTCGCCTCCCTAAGGGCAGCCGCCTTTACCCCGTCTTTTATTACTCCCTCTTTACTAAGACCTAAAAGCCCCTTTTGCCCGGCTAGTCGGAGCTTAACGTCCGGCCCGCCGATAACGGCGTTCTCCTTTCCCCTAGCGACGACGATAGCGATAACGCGCACCTTAAGTAAGAGTTCCTTCTATCCTCGCGTAACGCTAATACGCCTCCGGGAAGATTAAGTATCGCGTTTAATAGCGTTATAGCCCCCCTACGTAAGAGGACTCCTCCTACCTTAACGGGTGCTAGGACGACCTTAAGGCTTTTTACGCCTTTAACCCGACTAAGCTTAAACCGGCCTTTTATATAGCCTTCCTTATATCTTCCCCTTCGCCTAAGTAATAATAAGTATAATTTATTAATATAATTTACGTTACGACGGCGCCGATTAGTTTCTTAGTTTTGCCTTTTATTTCTTTTTATTTTTCTCTCGTTCTATATTAGGCCCGCTTTTAAGGCTAATTAACATAGGTTTCCTTTGTTTTTATTAGCCTATTAACCCTTTTAAGCGTTTAAGTTAAACGCCGATTTAAGAAGGATATACTATTATAGTATTAGGTTATATTATATATTATCCTACGTAACCTCTATATCGTATATATAGACATTTAGATCTAGTCTATAGCTATATCCCTTCGTAGATTAATAATAATTATATACCCCCCCCTAAGCTCGTTCTCTTATAAGGAGGATATATAATTAAGCAGATTTATTTAATATAACTTACGCGGTAACCTCTATAAATCGGTAAGCTCCTTATTCCTTATTAAGTCGGGATATAGTTGCTAATAAAATTATAAGTGCCGGTAATAATGTCTGGAGATATAGCTAATCTATACGCTATTTAGATAAAGATAGCTAAGTTATAGACTACTTAGGACGAGATAAAGAGGAAGAAGATAAAGTCAATCTTCTACTAAGTTTATACGTCGTTCGTAGCCGTAATAACGGCCTACCGAGAGGAATAAGGGGTATTAAGTGCTAAACGTTTATATATAAAACGTCGTCTTAAATACCGGTAGGCATTAATAAAGCGACGGAAAGTTATACGCGAGAATAAGGACTAAAAGCTTTGTTTAGTAATTAGTAACGTAGGTTTTACCCTATAGCGGGTAGGACGAGAATATATATACGATAATTTACACGAAATAATCGAGGAGAATAGTCGCTAAGGAAGGGGGGAGTAGTTAAAACGTCTCCCTATTATTACGGAGTTTACTAGCGAAATAGAAGTAAGAGACTTCTACTATATAGATATTAAGGAATAACGATAAAGTAGCGGTAGAGTAAAAGTAGAAAGGTTAAGGTAAGCTAAAAAGAAGTTATTTCGTAATACGTAATTTCCGCCGTTTCTTTAGCTATATCTTTAGGTATTCGTTAATAAGTTCTTAGGCATTCGCTATATCGTCTTAAGCAACCTACTCGTTATATTCGGCTAGCTAACCTTCCTATTTTACTAAGTAATAGGTAATACCCTTCTTCTTCTTATAGTCCTTAATTTACTAGACCGACTATTCTCCTTCGGTATCGTTAAGGTTAAGCATCGGCAGTAATTCACTAAGGTATTAGTTAGTAGCCTATTCTACCTACGGCTTAAAAAGACTAATATAAAACATATTATAGAGCTAGTCGTATTTTTCTAATAGGGCTAGGCGGTACGCTTGCTTACTAATAGCCTAAAGGACCTTAAAAGGTCTAATATATTTAGGTAATAACTTCCTTCTTTAGTCCTTAAGGCGTAAGTTCTTTATAGAGAGTCCTATTAGGTCCTTAACCTTAAGAGTAAGTAGCTTATAATAGAGGTTATAGAATTTCTTTTATAACTTAATAGCTTATCGCTAATAAGTCTCTAGCTTTTTCCTTAAGTCTGCTAATTTACTAATATAAGCTCTCGCTTTAATCACTCCCCTACTAGTAGCATCGTCTATAAGGTAGATATAGTAGTTTAGTTAGTATCCGAATAATGCCTTATTAAGCGAAAAGCCTATAGTTATATTCTTCGTATTATTATAAGCGAACTAAGCCTCTTATAGTAGTCTAGGCTAGTTATTCTATTCGGCATTTATATAATACCGAAGGTAGTATTATAGTATCTAATTTACCCGTTCGGTCTAACTATCGGTTTATAGGTAAAAGGCTATCGATAACCTACGTTTTATCCGTAATATATAATAGAGGTCTAATTAAAACTTACTAATAAATAGAGATCCTCTATTAGAAATAATGCCTTTCGGTACTTTATAGATAAGCTTAATCTTATAATAAAAAGCCTTAGCTAACTTAGGCGCTATTATTATCTTAAAGACCGCGAGAAATACGCTATACTTAGTGTATTAGTTAACGATTACTAATATTACGTTAACTTCTCTACTATCGAACTATACCTTTGGAAAACTAGTAGTAAAGTCTATAAAGACTTCTTCCTAAGGTCTTATAGGAATAGGCAGCGACTTAAGGGCGCTGTATAGGCGATGCCGCTTTAGAACGGCGCTTTAATAGATATAATATAAACGCACGTAGCTATTTATATTACGAGCTATTCCTTCCTAAAAGAATTTCCGGGATAGGAGGTCTTTCATACGGGCTATCTTAAAGTGTCCTATAAGGGGATTATTATAGTAGAGCTAAATAAGCTCTTGCCTTAAGGCAACCTCTACGGGCACTACGATTTTTCCTAAATGTAAAATAAGTCTATTTAGGCTTAATAACTAAGGACTTACCCTTTCTTTTAAGGTACGTTCGGCCTATACTCGCTATATAGTATATAGATCTTCCGCTTAAGTCCTCTTAAAGAGCTTAAAAAAGGGCTTAGAGATATTACTCTTATAGACCCTTTTATAACGAGCTACTAACCTAGCTAATTGTCTTTAACACCGTTGTTTATAACTAACGATATCTTTAACCTAAGTGGCTAACTCCGCGGGACTTATTCCCGAATGCTAAGCGATCGAATCTTAGAGAGCTTATGTATTTTCGTTACGTAAAGATATCTCGTTAAGCTTAGAGATAGTAGAGACCTAAGAACTCGTCTTAAGGTCGCTCTTTATAGAATCTATAGCTATATATACCTGCCGAATAATTACTAACTTCTATTATAGTTCTAGGAGTAGCTCTATAGACGGTAAGGCTTCGCCTATAAATTCTAGCTTCTTTAATAAAGCATCGGCAGGATTTAATTTACCGGCTCGGTGTTTAATCGTAAAATCGAAAGGAGCTAGGTATATGCACTAACGTGCTTATCTTTTATTAAAGGACACTTGCTTTATAAAGCCTTAAAGGTTTTAGTAATTTAATAAAACTTTAACGGTATTCGCCGCCCTTTCGACGTAGTATCGCTAGTATTTAAATAACTTAACGATAGTAAATATCTCTTAATTAAAGGTGCCGTAGTTAAGCTTAAGGCTAGTAAACTTCTATAATTAGAAAGCAATCGGATAATAGTAGCCTTCGTTATCGGGCTACGAAAGAATACTAGCTATTACGAAAATTAAGGTATTAGTCTTAATGCGAATCGGTCTTTAAGGGTCGAAGTATTAGAGAAGTAGGGCTATTATAAAGGCGTTCTTTATAGCGTAAAACGCTATTAATTCGCTAGTGTTTAACTATACTCGTCTAGGCTTTCTTCCTCCCTTTAATAACGTAGTAAAAGGGGCAATAATACTAGAGTATCTTAAAATAAATCGTCGGTAATAATTTATAAAACCGAGAAAAACTTAAATATTATAGAAAGAATAAGGTTCTTCCTAATTTATAATAGCCTTAACGCGGGCTAGGTCTATTATAACTCCGTTAATAAATAGAATAAATCTTAAAAACTCTAAAGACTACTTATAGAAAGTATACTTCGATAAATTAGCGAATAGCTCGGTATTCTTTAGTCGTTTAAAGACTTATCGTAAGTGTTCTATATGCTCCTTATAAGTCTTAGAAAAGATTAAAATATTATTAAGGTAGATAGCGCAAATAGTGTCTATAAGGCCTTTTAGAGCTTAGTTAATATATAACTAAAATATAGTAAGGGCTTTAGTTAATCTAAACGGTAATATTAAATACTTATAGTAACTATAGTAAGTACGAAAGGCTATCTTCTACTTATCCCCTCCTTTAATCTAGATGCGTTAGTATACGTTTTTTAGGTTAATTTTCGAAAAGTACTTAGCCCTTTAATAACGGTCTATAATCTCCGAAATAAGGGGGAGTAGGTAGCGATTCTTATCGGTAATACTATTAACCCCCCGGTAGTCTATATAAAGGCGTAAGGTGCTGTCTTTCTTAGGCATAAAAAGGATAGGAGCCCCGGCCGAACTCTTAGATTTCCGAATAATGCTACGCTTAAGGGACTAATCTAACCACTCCTTTAAAACCTAAAGTTCGGATTAAAAAAGAAGGTAGATAGGTCTAAAAGGCGGCTTAGAGTTAGGCAATAGGTTAATCGCATAATCGGTGCCTTTCTTCCTTAGCAATAAATCGGCCTTATGCTTAGAAAATACGTCTTTAAAGTCTAAAAGAGTCGCTAGTATTTCCTCCCCCGTTCGCTTAAGGTTCGCCGAGTTATTATCTTTATCGGGAAATAGTATAAAATTTAGGTCTAGTATAACTATATAGACCTATGCCTTATTCTAATACTTATGTAAAGATTTCTACGGTTAGCGTAATAATACCTTAGAAAGTTAGTGTTTAAACTACTAAACGCGCTTAAAAGGAACGAGATAAATATATTCCTAAGAAAGTGCAGGCATATTAAGTAAAACTAGTACGTCGTCGGGTTTTAATCTATTATCGATACTAATATAAGGGCGAATAACTGTCTTTTCCCTATAGTAATTGTCTTAGAGTTAGATAGAAACTTCCTAGACTCTATATCGTTTTATAAGCGTATTCCTAACTACCTTTAATCTAAGAGTTAATAAAGGAAGCTATTATAGCCCTTATTTTTAAGCAAAATTTATATCTATTAGGTCTACTTTACTACTATAATCGAGATTAACGATAATTTTATAAGGTATTCGCCTTAATAGCTTTCTAATAGCACGTAGTCTCTTAACTACCTCTACCTATAGCTTAGTCGAAGGAGAGGCATTTACTTCGACTTTTAAGCGTTTCCCTCCTTCTTTATCGTCTTTAAATCGGCTACGGCTCGGTTAGCTTTCGCTATCGCTTAGCAATCGGCTTATATATAGCCTAGTTTCTTATAATACTAATAAATAACTATGCCGGATTAGCTTTCGCCGTTTCTATACGAATTTCCTCCCCGGTTATTGCTATAGCTATTCCTACTATATCTATTCCTACTATTGCGACTATTACGACTATTTCCTCGGCCGTTCCTACGACCGTTACTACGACTGTTTCTACGGCTATTCGAGATCGATCTAGCGGCGTTAGAATCTTAATAGTTATTAGTAGATTTATTTCGGCCTTTACATCGGCGATAGCCTATCGAACGGAAGCCTTTTACCCCCTAAGTTAAGGTCGACTAGTTATTAGTTAGCTTTATAAAGCGCTTCTTATTTCCTAGAGTATCTTAGAAGCGTTAAGCGAGTTAGACTATCTCTTTACGAGTATTGTCTTAAATAGACGCTAAATAAAAGGAGATTTAGTCTTAAAGATTAAGACGTAATTTCGTAAAAAAGGAAAGTATACGAGTTTTTTCTAGCGGACGTTTTAAGTATTACTTAAGGGAATCTAAGTAAAGACTAAAATCGAGGGGGGAGTGACCCTCTCGTTAGCGTGCTTCTTATAGTTACGTAGTTAAAAGAGTCTCGCGATTAGTAGTATCTTTAATTAAAATTAAGGTCTAGTTACGAAAATTATCTTAGTTAATATAAAGTAATTCCCTTTCTATAGGGAGCTTTTCGTCGAGGTATCGCCCCTATCTCGCCTTATAGTCTACGTATATATAGTTAAGGGTATATAAGATTTTATTCTTATTGCGTTTAAAACGACGTAAGGCAGCGATAAAGGCATCCTTAAGATCGCTAATTTAATCGAGACGTTTTTAAGGGTTAGTCGGTTATAATAGCTAAGAAATGTTTTTTATTTTAATTTCCTTACTATAACTCTCCCTTAATTCGGTTAACTATCGGCGACGTTTATATAAGTCCTTACTAAATAAGTTACCCTACTGCGAAAATTCCTCTCGAAGTTCCGCAATCCTATCTCTTAATCTTTTCTCCTCCTTAAGCTCTATAGCTCTTGCTTAAAGAGCTATAAGGATATCTATACGCGGAGGGGTAGGTCGTAAAGGGCCGGCTTACGTTTAACTTCGCGAGGGGATAGATCGGGCCCCTTTAGGCAGTGAAAAAATTCGTAATAGCGTCTTAAGACGCTTATTATAGCCTTTATATAAGTTAGTATATTTATCTTCTAATATTAGTTCTATTACGCGAGGTAACGGCGATAGGCTAGCGACTTAATAGCTACTACGACTTATTCGGCCTACGCGGCCTATACGTCTAGAAACGCGCTTACCGCGCGGCGCTATTACTCTTAGGTAACTAAAAAAGAAAAGCTTTAGAACTTATAAGAAGATAGACTAAAGGTACGTTTAAGAAGGTAGGAACGATAGTTAAAAGTATAAATAATCCTTTATTATAGTGCGGTTGCCCTCTTATAGTAAGACTAAAGCTTGCCTCTCTTCTAAGATATATTAAGGCCTTAGGGATATACCCTTAGGCCTTAAGAGGGGTTATCGGGGACTAGTTAGCGACTAATAGCCGAATAGTCCTTAAGCTAAAATGCATTATCTATCGTGTATATATCCCTATCTCCCGGCTCTATAGTTACGCGGGTAGCTGCGTTATACTACGTAGTACGTCCTATACCTAAGGAAGCTAAGTCCCGAAGGACTTAGGTTCGAAAAAGGGGTGTATCCTAGGCTAAAAAGGGGTATAACCGGATAATAGGTAAGTCCGGGGCGAATATCTTTATGCTAAGTCATAAAGTACTAAGTACTAAAGTACTAAGTACCTCGGTACCCTTATACTAAGTATTTCCGTACTTAAGTCCCTTAGTACTTAAGTCGTCCCGTACTTTAGAAAAAAGAAAGTAAACTAAGAACCTAGATTAATAGTTCTATAATAGTCCTTAAGGAGCTTTACTATATAATTTATATATAGCTTAAGAGCGAGGCCGATAAGCTCGCCCTTTACTATGCCGTTAATACTTAAATTAACCTTAAGGAGGGGATATAACCTCCTTATACCTACCCCCGCCTCTTTAGCGAAGCCGAGAACCGGATCGTCCGCGCGTACGTTAACGAGCAGCTTAGGAAAGGCTTTATCCGCCGCTTTACCTCGCTTACTACTGCCTTTATTATATTTACCCGTAAGCCGGGCGGGGGCGTCCGTTTTTAGGTTAACTATCGCGGCCTAAATAAGGCTACGATTAAAAACCGTTTCCCTTTACCCTTTATCTACAATACCCTCGCCTATATCCGGAAGGCGAAGTTTTTTACTAAGATCGACGTTATCGCGGTGTTTAATCGCCTTTATATTACCGAAGGATATAAGTAAAAGACCGCGTTCGCTATATAGTATAGGCTTTTTAAGTATTATATTAAGTATTGCTATTTGTACGGTAAGGAATCTCTATTTGTACGGTAAACGCCTAAAATCTCTACTTTTTCGGCGCGCACCCCTAACGCCTATGTCCCCCCACTAAAATTAGGTAGAGGTACATAGCAATTAAGAGGGCCGCGCAAATCGTTCCTAACCTTAACTTAATTTAATAGTTATAGTAGCACGCGCGCGCGTAAAGAGCTTAAATAACGTATATGCCTAGCTCTCTACTGCGTGCCCTACTGCGTGCTCTACTGCGTGCCCTCTACTGCGTGTGCGGCTCCTTAATGTATGCTTCGTGCCCGGCTCCTTAATGTATGCTTTATGCCCGGCTGCGTGCCCTCTGCTGCGTGCCCTACTGCGTGCCTCTACTGCGTGCGCGGCTCCTTAATGTATGCTTCGTGCCCGGCTTCGTGCCCGGCTGCGTGCCCTGCTGCGTGCCCTACTGCGTGCCCTACTGCGTGCGCGGCTCCTTAATATATGCTTCGTGCCCTACTGCGTGCCTCTACTACGTGCGCGGCTCTTTAATGTATGCTTCGTGCCCGGCTGCGTGCTATACAGCGTGCCCTGCTGCGTGCCCTACTGCGTGCCCTCTGCTATATGTGCGGCTCCTTAATGTATGCTTCGTGCTCGGCTCCCGGCTGCGTGCCCTCTACTGCGTGCCCTACTGCGTGTAGTGTTCTTCGCGTTCTTCGCACGATTTGCGCGGCTCTTTTAATTACTATGTACCTATACTTAATTTTAGTGGCGGGACATAGGCGCGCGGGGTGCGCGCCGAAAAGGTAGGTTTACCGTATAAATAGAGATTTTCTACCGTATAAATAGCAATACTTATTATATTACCCCCTTTAGCCTTACCGCCGCCCTATCTTACTTCTAGAGTTTTATTAATACGGCTCTTTATAGTATCCTTAATAAGTTTTACTCTACCTATTTAAACGATATCTTAATCTTCTTAAAGACGCGGGAGGAGCACTAGGCCTACGTTAACGCGGTTCTTAAGCGCTTTAATGCCGCCGGCCTTTAGCTTAACGTATAAGTATATCTTCTACGTTACTAAGACTAAGTACCTTAGCTTAATTATCTTAAATAAAGGCATTCGCATAGACCTTAAAAAGGTTCGTGCGGTCTTAGACTAGCCTGCCTATTCCTTTATTAAAGACCTTTAGCGCTTCTTAGGATTCGCTAATTTTTTTCGGCGTTTTATTCGCGGCTTTTCTAAGCTTATAAACCCTTTAAACGCCTTTACTAAGAACTCTACCCCTTAGATTTAGTCTCCCGCCTACGCTTACGCCTTTAAAGCCTTTAAGCACGCCTTTACTACCGCCTTAGTCTTTATATACTTTAACCCTTATCGTAAGACTATAGTTTAGATAGATGCTTCCGACTAAGCCGCTAATAGTATGCTAATATAGCTCCTCGACGATAGTCGTTACTATCCGATTGCCTTCTTCTCGTTTAAATATTCCGCTTAAGAGTGTAATTACGAGATCTACGATAAAGAACTCCTTACGATTATAAAATCTCTCGAAGAGTAGCGCTATTATAGAACTACTAATCTAGGTTCCTAGTTTACTTTCTTTTTTCTAAAGTACGGGACGACTTAAGTACTAAGGGACTTAAGTACGGAAATACTTAGTACGAGGGTACCGGGGTACTTAGTACTTTATGACTTAGCATAAAGATATTCGCCTAGGACTTACCTATTATCCGGTTATACCCCTTTTTAGCCTAAGATATACCCCTTTTTCGAACCTAAGTCCTTTAGGACTTAGCTTCCTTAGGTACGGGACGTACCACGTAGCTACGGTCACGCCGACAATCTTATTAGGCACCCCTGCCTAATAAGACCTATTGATTAGCTCGATGCCCCGCATAATAGACCGACACTTAGACTACCGGGAGCTATAGGCCTAATATAGCCCTCCCGGCTTTCGGGACCGATTATTCGTCCGATCCTCCGCATAAGGAGGTCATACGACTTATATCGTATAACCCACCTATATAACGTTATGCACGTAGTGTATAAATGGACCTATATGACCTAGTTTAGTCTATAAGGGCTTTAGAACGACGCGGGAGGCAGCCTTTTCGAGGTTAGCCGACCTATATAGCCCTTGCGCAGCCCCGGGGACCCGCATTAGCTTAGGGCAGTGCAAGGGATACGTGGCAGAAGGTGCTAGAAGGAAAGGGACGTACTAGGACCGTCTAGACGGACGGGAAGAGCTATATAAAGGAACTTTAGTCCGCCCTTCCTTAGGCTCTCCTTCCTTCCTTTCTTCTTTAGCTTTTATTATAGTTTTAGTTTAACTGCCTACTAAGTGACCTATACCTCTTCTAGTAGTGCCTTTAGTGCTCTAGCCTCGACTACCCCTACTTGCTTAGACTTAGCTAGCCGGTCTAGTATAAGTAACCCTAAGTGCTCCTCTGCTTACTATTCCGCTCCTACAGCTTTTAAGGATAAATAACGCCCTCTATTAGTCTTTAACTATTAGAGACTTAGTCCGGTTAGACTGTCTTCTGTCTTCTAACCGTTCTATCACAAGCGCTTTAAGCTTAAAGGCCTACCTAAGTTTAAGATAGCCTTAGACTATAAGAATCTTTAGTATTTTATAATTAAAAAGCTCTTTAACTAGCGATAGGCCCGCTAGGCCGAATTCCTTAGTCGTTTTAATTTTAAGATCGTCTTTTAGCCCGGCTTTTAAGCTATTCTTCCCGACGCCTTTAGCCGCTTATCCGGCTCCCGTCCTCTCTCCTTTACCGACCGAGCCGACGAGAGGATTAACTATAGATATTAGGTTATCCTCCCTAAGTCTAAGGTTAATAACTCCCTTTACCCTAGTACTACTACCGCCTTTAATACTATTAAAGAGTCCGATTTGTTTATAAATATAGTTTATAAATATAATTCCGATTGCCTCGACCTTTACGCCTTTAACGACTCTAAGCCGATCGATAACCTTATCGACCGGGCTTATTCCGCCTCCCCGCTTATCTCCGCTATTCGCGTAGCTCTTAAGTCCCTTTAGCCCCGCTAGCCTTACCCCCTCCGAGCCCCGCTCCGCTCGATCCCTAAAACCGCTCTCTCTAAGGTCTAAGGCCGGTTCTATTTCTAAGGCCGGCTTTTCGTTCCCCTTAACGACGCCTTAATTCTTTAGATCCTCGTCCGCGTTTATACCTCCCCCTTTGCCGGCTACCCTAGACATACGAAGACCGCTAGCCTCTACCGCCGGTCCTATATCTAGCCCGGTATATATAAGTCGATTTCTAGCTTCGTGCGGAATTATTATATATGCCTACGCGCTAAATCCCCTCGTTCCTCCCCTTAGGGCTTGTTTTAGCCCTTATGTATTCCCTTTGCCCTATAGACTAATATATCCGTCGATTTTCTTACCGACCTCCCTATCTACCGCCGTAACGGCGTTAAGTTTTCAAATATCCTTATTATCGTCGACCGCTTTACGAAGATACGCTACTACGTCCTAATACCCTTAATAACCGTTAAAGACGTTATTAACGCGTTCGTTTCCTATATTTAGTCCCTCTACGGTACCTTAGCCTTTATTATTAGCGACTATAGCACTTAGTTTATTTCGGCTTTCTAATAGTAGCTTAGTTATTGCTTTAGTTACCGCCTTTACCCTAGCTCCGCCTACTACCTTTAGACCGACGGTTAGACCGAGATCGTAAACGCTTAGATAGAGGTTTACCTTTGTTATTATACTACCTACCTTTAGGACGATTAGGTCGACCTCCTTCCCCTCGCTAAGTTTATTATTAATAATTAGGTCTTTAAATCTACCGGCCTTTCCCTTTTCTTTGCTAACTATAGCTTCTACCTAAATCTTAGCATTAAGCCCTTTAGTCCCCCCCCGCCTAGTATAACCCCCTAGTAGCGAAAGGAATACCTTTACGGTAACGCGCTTACTTCCCGCCTTTAGCGTATCTCTAACTTCCTCCGCGATGCGATTAAGGATACCTAAGCTACTTAAGCTCGCTATGCGGACGCCCGGCGGACTCCCGCCCTAGCGTATTAGCCTAGCGATATAATATTCCTTAGCACCCGCTAGATCTAGACCCTCCGCCTTATAAAGAAGCTCGACTATAAGCGGGAGGGCCTATATAAGGTCCTTAAGGTATATAAGACAGCGTATCTTCTTCGCCTCCCTAAGAGTAGCCGCCTTTACCTTATTTTTTATTACACCTTCTTTACTAAGACCTAAGAGCCCTTTTTGCCCGGCTAGTCGGAGCTTAACGTCCGGCCCGCCGATAATAGCGTTCTCCTTTCCCCTAGCGACGACGACGGCGATAACGCGTACCTTAAGTAAGAGTTTTCTTCTATCCTCGCGTAACGCTAATACGCCTTTAGGAAGATTAAGTATCGCGTTTAATAGTATTATAGCCCCCTTACGTAGGAGGACTCCTCCTACCTTAATAGCTACTAGGACGACCTTTAGGCTTTTTACACCTTTAACCCGGCTAAGCCTAAATCGGCCTTTTACACAGCCTTCCTTATATCTTCGCCTTCGCCTTAGTAATAATAAGTATAATTTATTAATATAATTTACATTACGACGGTATGCGTTAGATTCTTAGTTTTCCCTTTATTTCTCCTTATTCTTCTCTCGTTCTATATTAGGCCCGCTTTTAGGACCTCCTTCGTTTTTATTAGCCTACTGCCTCTTTTAAGCGTTTAAGTCGAACGCCGATTTAAGGGGGATATACTATTATAGTGTTAGGTTATATTATATATTATCCTACGTGACCTCTATATCGTATATATAGACATTTAGACCTAGTCTATAGCTATATCCCTTCGTAGATTAATAATAATTATATACCCCCCTTAAGCTCGTTCTCTTACACGCGTCGGCTTTCTCTCGCCGATAGTAGCGACTATAAGTCCGGCTCTATTACCTATTACGCTTTTTTAGTCTCTTAGATTAGCGCCTATACTAAGTCTATCTGCTTCTTTCTTATAAAGCTTAGCTATTATTATAGTACTATATTATATAACATAGTACATAGTAATATACTATATAACATATAGTCCTATATATAAACGAGCCCTTAGCCTCTATAGTTCTTCTCCTCTTTATAGAATAATAAGGTTATCTAGCTATTACCTAGTGCTGTAATAGCTATAAGGTTATTCTTAGCCTCCTTTAGCTACGCTAGTATAACCCCGTTATTAGCTAGCGCGGTAACTCTCTTTCCTTTTAGTCCCCTTTTTATCTAGCCTTTTATCTCTCGGACTATTAGCCTTATCTTATCCTAGGCCTTTCAGCCACCCTTACCTACCTTACCCGCCCCGTCCTAGCTTCTTTTATCCTATTTTAAAGGGAATATAATTAATAAATATAATTCGTTTTCCCTTTGCCCCTTCTATTAGAGACTTCGACGATAGGGGCGAGCCCCCTACCGTGCCTTTGCCTGCCTTTGCCCTAAGGGGGTTTCCCTTTAGTCCTTCCGTCGAGGATTCTAACAATAAGGGCGAGCCTCTTACCGCTACGATCTTTATTCCCGCCGCTATAATCCCTATTCCCGTCCGTCCGGCCCTAGCCCGTCCTCCGGCATTTATCCGTTCCGTCTGCTTTAGCGACGTTCTTAAGTTTATTCCCCCGTCCTTTAGCCCTTCCCTCTCTACGTTTTTTAAAGATACTCCTAACGTAGGTAAACCCGCTTATCTAGACTCCTCCCGCTAGGTTAATAACGCTAACTATAACTCTAGCTATAACTCTAACTCCCCGGCTACCCTTTACCCTCGCTGCTATATTCGACCTCCCCGCCTTTATCCCGTCTATAAGACCGCTAGCTACCGCCGCCCTATATTACGGCCGAGTTATAAGACTATTAGACCTTAGCCCTTCCGCTTCTCGTCTCCTAACGACTTAGTGTTTAACGTCCGGATGCTTAACGTTAACGCAATAGTAATATTCTACCGGTAGCTTAAAGTCTAAACCTCTTAGACCTTAATTAAGGCTTTTACCGCTAAGCCTTTACCTACCGAGCCTTTATTATCTATCGACTAAGATATCCCTAAGGACTTCTATAAGGCCGTTTTAATTAGATATATAGATGCTAAGGATATAAAAGCCTACCTTAACCCCCGCCTTTACGACTTTATCGACGACTACCTTAATAAGATCTACCTTAATAAGATCTCTTTTAACGATATCGCTAAATTCTTTAAGAAGTAAGAGAAAGTCCTTTATACGCTCGACGAGCTTTAGGCTAAGGTCTTTAAGGAGCTCTACTATATAATTTATATATAGTATAAGAGCGAGGCCGATAAGCTCGCCCTTTACCATACTATTAATACTTAAATTAACCTTAAAGAGGAAATATAACCTCCTTATACCCGCCCCCGCCCCTTTAGCGAAGCCGAGAACTAGATCTTCCGTACGTACGTTAATAAGCAGCTTAAGAAGGGCTTTATCCGCCGCTTTACCTCCCTTACTACTGCCTTTATTATACTCGCCTATAAGCTAAGCGGGGGCGTTTGTTTTTACGTTAACTATCGTAGCCTTAATAAGGCTATAATTAAGAACCGTTTCCCTTTACCCTTTATCTATAATACCCTCGCCTATATCCGGAAGGCGAAGCTTTTTACTAAGATCGACGTTATCGCGGCGTTTAATCGCTTTTATATTGCCGAAGGATATAAGTAAAAGACTATATTCGCTATATAGTATAGGCTTTTCGAGTATTATATTACCCCCTTTAGCCTTACCGCCGCCTTATCTTACTTCTAGAGTTTTATTAATATAGCCTTTTATAGTATCTTTAATAAGTTTTGCTCTACCTATCTAAACGACGTCTTAATCTTCTTAAAGACGCGGAAGGAGCACTAGGCCTACGTTAACGCGGTTCTTAAGCGCCTTAATGCCGCCGGCCTTTAACTTAACGTAGATAAGTATAACTTCTACGTTACTAAGACTAAGTACCTCGGCTTAATTATCTTAGATAAAGGCATTTATATAGACCTTAAAAAGGTTCGTACGGTCTTAGACTAGCCTACCCCCTCTTTTATTAAAGACCTCTAGCGCTTCTTAGGATTCGCTAATTTTTATTAGCGTTTTATTCGCGGCTTTTTTAAGCTTATAAACCCTTTAAACGCCCTTATTAAGAACTCTACCCTTTAGATTTAGTCTCCCGCTTAAGCTTACGCCTTTAAAGCCTTTAAGCACGCTTTTACTACCGCCTTAGTCTTTATATACTTCGACCTTTATCGTAAGACTATAGTTTAGATAGATACGTCTAATTAAGCCGCTAGGGGTATATTAATATAGCTCCTCGACGATAGTCGTTACTATCCGGTTGCCTTTTTCTCGTTAAAATACTCCGCTTAAGAGTATAATTGTATTATTATTATTATTATTATTAAAGTACTCTAGCTGCCCTAACGGGCCTAGTGCCCTTATATTTAGCTAGCATAGGAAAAACTAAGCGGCCTAAGGGAAAACCTATATAACGTCTATCTATCTCGACGTTAGGCCGGATACGGCCTATGTTCGCTACGGTTAATTAAGTTTAGTTACTGCCGCCGGTCTAGTGCTTAATAAAGGTTACCCTACCCGGGCAGGCCTAAGGGCGTCGGGGTCGGGCGGATAGTCTAACTTAGTAAAGCCGGCGTATAGACGGCACGCGGGTGATAGGGTGCGGGCCGGGGCCCCGCTTAGCGGGTTAAAACGTAGAAAAACAAATCTTAGTAAGCGTATAATCGAATATATAAATATATATAAACGTTAAAGGGGGCTAGCGCTAGAAGCCTCGTCGTCCTACTCCTAGAGCTCCCCCCCGCCGGCGTTACGGCGGTCTATCTTCTCCGTAAGGGCTATCGCGGCCCGGAACTACTATAGTAGGCGGTGCTTAAGGAACTACCGGATAAGCGGCTTCGCGGCGGTAGGGCGGTTAAGCGCCGCCCTAAGGTCGCTCTCCCGTCGGATGCCTCTTAGCAAGGCCGCCCTCGCGCTAGTAAGGGTAGGGCACCGGAGGAAGAGGTAAAACGCGGTTTTACACGCAGTCCCGTACCGATAGAGCGGCGAGTCGACGTTAGGGACGTTCCGGTCGAATAAGAACCCCCGTAGACCGATCTTCCTAGTCTAAATCTAAATAAGCGTAAAGCTCTTATGCTTATATAACCTATTATACACTTTTAATGCCTTCTTCGGCCGGTTAAAGTAGGGGTTAATATCTGCCGGCTGCTATGCTTTTTATAGTCGCTTCGCCTCCGTCGCTCGGAGATCCTCCTTTTAGCGCGCTTTATAATCGCGGAGGACCGCCTCCTCTATTATAGTGCCTTAAGGGCATTAGTCTTAGAGCTATACGTTATACGGCCGGCCGGGCGGCTAGGTCGGCCGACGGGGTTAGGGCAGTACTCTCGCCGGCTTCTCGTAGGCGCGTTAGATCCGGTCTACTATACCCGACTCCTCGGTTCGCTCCTCGTACCGCGCGAGGCGGTCGTTAAGGTAGAGGTCGAGCGGCGGGACCGCCGTCTATATCTCTAGGTTCTAGATCGGGGTCGCTTTAAACGCTTTAGCTACTACCTATAAGCAGCTCGACTAATATACTATAAGCGCCTTTACTAAGCCGGTGGGTTTTACCCCTTTAAGCGTAGGCTTATAGAACGTCGACGCCTTATAGGCGAGCGTGCTTTAAACTATACTAGCGTAGACCGTCCTCGCGCTTTATAATCGTATGCCTTATATAAACGCCACGAGCTTAGTAAAGGCTAGCGCTTATATGCCTATTTTCGTCTTAAGCTTCCTAACTTAGGCTTTCTATCGTAGCTTTCGGTTAAACTAAACCCTTAAGAACCTCCTATCCTCGACCGGCCGGACTATATTCGTCTTAAGCTAAAGCTTCGTCGGTATCGGCTTATAGGTCTACGTAAAGTAGATTAGCTCGCTTTTCTCCGGCTTAAACTTAGCGCCGACCTCCCTTACTTACTTATTATACTTCTTCTAAGCGCTCCTTAAGCGCTATATAGTCGCGGCTATAGTCTTACCGTAGGCTAAGAGGTTTATATCGTCGGCGAAGCCGACGGTAGTAACCCCTATCTCCGGCTTAAGGTCGTCGTATAGTAGCGCAATATAAAGGAGGAAAAGGATTAAAGAGAGGGGCGAGCCTTAGGGCACGCCCGTAGGTACCTCCTAGGTCTCCGCTAGCGCGCCGTTAAAGTAAAGCTAGGCTATCCTCCCCTTAAGGAAGCTCTTAACCTACGCGATAACCTAGCCTAAGAAACCCTTTTAGTAAAGGGTCTCGACGAGGTACGTATAGTCTACCCTATCGAAAGCTCCCTTAAGGTCGAGCTAGAGGAACGACGCTACCCCTCCTTAGGCCTACGTCGTCTTTACGAGCTTTATTACGAATCGTATCGCCGTCTCGGTAGACCTCTCGGTCTTATTCCCTATCTACCCTTTAGGCAAAAGGTTATACGCCTCCGCTACGTCTACGATCCTCCTTACGACTATAGCCTTAAGGATCTTCCTTACTATATTAAGGAGAGAGATTAGTCTCTACCCTTAGGTTTATTAAAGCTAGGCCGCTATCTTTCCGGGCTTCGGTAGGACGATAATAGCCGTATATTAAAACCGTCTTAGAAAATATCCGACGTCGTAACTAGCGTTAAGCAATACCGTAAGCACCTTAAGCAATAGCTCCTTATAGGCCTTAATAAGCCTAACCGGGAGGCTGTCTTCCCCCGCGGCTTTCTATAACGCTATCTTCCTAACCGCCGACCTAACGTCGCCGATTATAAAACGCTGCGATATTATATAGGCCTCCCGGGTGGCTTAGGGGCTCCCCTCGCCTCTCGCTACTAGGGGTAGGAAGAACTAGGCCGCGAGGGTCTTTACCTTCTCCTCGTAAGTACGGGCCGGCCCGTTTAAGTCGCTCGGTCTCTTTAAGTCCGGGATATATATCGCCTATAGTAGGCTGCCGCTTTAAAGCCGCGCTTACCTCTCGATCTTCTAAAGGAGGGCTTAGTTAGCGGCTAAATCGTAGGTAAGCTCCCGCTAAGAGTCTTATTATATAGTAACGACGGCACGCTAGAGGGCTATCTTCGCCTCGTCTAACGTGTCTTATAGGTCGTCTAGTTGCCGGACGCTAAAAACGCCTAGAGGGCGCGTTTAGCCTCCCTATCGCACCGGTCTACCTTTATAGTCTATTAGTTAGGGCGGCCGCCGTTAGCGCGGCCTTAGGCCTTAGGTATATAGTCCTTCGCAATCTTAGTTTACTAAGCGACTACTTAGTCTACGTACGCCTCGACCTCCTTAAGGGTCGTAGGCGTAGTTAGCGCGGCCCCCGGCCGGAACTTTACGATAGCTACTACTTAGGCCCTATCTAGGTCGAGTTTCCTCTAGAGGCGGTTAAGTCCTATCGTCCGGGCCGCCGGCCGATAAGTTAACGGCCTTATATCTACCTCTAGCCGTTGCGATATATAATCCGATCCGACGAGGCCTGCGTTTCTATAGTATGTAACGCCTAAACCCTAAGACGCTTAAGCAAGGTCTATCGTGCCGTTCCTCCGGCCCTTAAAGGCAATACGTATAACCTAGCCCTTAAAGGTTATAAGCCTAAGGCGCTAACGCGTCGTTAGCTCTAAGAGGTCTTTGCTATTCCTAAAGGTACGCTTATAGGCGTCTTAAAGCGGGTAATAGCTATTAAAGTCCCCGACGAGGACGTAATAAGTGCGTAATAATTTAATCGCGAGGTTAAGGAGCGGAGTAGTCGGGAGGGGGGAGTTAACTAGCGGGGAGTAAACTAAAAAAACTATAGTATTAAAATTAGTAAACGTAACGCTATATTAGTCTATACCTTAGTCGCTTATCTATATATCGATGCCGTGCCTCTTATAGACGTATAGCGCGCTCTAGGTCGCTTTAAAGATAAGCCTATAGTTATACCGCCTTAGGTACGCTAGGGCTTTTATCCTACTATTAATTAGTATTTCCTAAAGTGCTATAATATCGTATGCCTTAAGGGCGACGAGCGCGAGGTATATATTCGCGCTTATCCTTACGGTGTTTTAGTAAAGGATGTCTAATATTAAAGGGGGTTAGAGAAAGGGTCGTTGTTAAAAGCGGGCGCGGCTTTAACCGTAGCGGTGCGAGCCCTTACTAACGCTAAGGCCGGCCGCGACTATAGAAGCCCGCGAATAGTCGACTAGCCTTACGCCCGACCGGCCCTTATAATATCCCGAGGCCGGCTAAAGGGAAGGGCGGGTAGCGGGGGGGGGGGGGGGGGGGTGTCCTATCGTCGCTATTTCGACGGCAACGCCTATAGCGCGGTAGGAAGCGGAAAAGGCTACGCATAGGGCGGCGCTTGCTTAAGGCGTATCGTCGGTATCGCCGCGGCGGCGAAACGCCTTAGCCTCTAGGAGTATGCCTCTTAAGCCCTATCCTAAAGCTTCTCCGCCTTAGGGCAATGCCTATCCTACGCCGCGTATCTCCCCCTATAAAGGGTATACCGGTATAGGATCTACTTAATAATAGCCGCGTATATAGCTTCGTCGTATAGTCCTAACGCATACCGCCCGTACGTCGCCTTCGCTATATAATACTTCGCGATATATCTATATTAGAAATACTAGTAGTACTGCCTTAGCCGGATTATATCGTTAAAGGGCTTTATATCGAAAATCTCCGCTTATATTACCGTGCTAAAGTCGTAAAGCCTATTCGCCGCCTTTATGCCGTCTACCGTAATAATTAAGGTCGCCTTTATACCCGCCCTTATATAGGCCCTTTTAAGGTAGAGGTAGATAACCTTAACGTCGTTCGCCTTAGCTAGTTCGGCTGCTAGGGCGGCGTCGTCCCCTCGCTAAAGAACTATTATCGGGACGCCCTTTACTATTACCGTAGGGCCGCCTTAGGATAGCATTGTCTCCTTCCTAAACGCCTTTTCTAGCTACTCCCTATCCGCCCTATACTTCTTTATATTCTGCTTAAATATAAGCGCGATATCGCCGCTACGGAGGACCCGCGTCGCTTTTATAGCGGGCTCCTTAAGGGCGTGATTAATATCGTTAACGATCGCTTAAAGGGTTTTACGTTAGAGATCTAAGGCGATCCCTTTATATCGGACCGTAAGCTAGTTTTCGTAGCGGGCGAGAGTCGGCTTCTCGCTATTCGCCTTAATGTTATAGCTGCCGCTAGCGCCTCCGGGCGCGGGCTAGCGTCGCGTCGGGGGTGCGACGGTAGTAGCCGCGACCGCGGCCGCGGCTACGTCGGCCTAGGACTTCGACGCTTGCTTCGATAGGAGCGCCGCTTTAATAGCCTCCTTTACCGACTCCTTAACCGATTTCTTAAGCTAGCCTACGGTCGTATAGACCGCGGTGTCCGCTCGGATCTTCTCCTCCTATTCCTTTAGGTAGCCTTAGAGAACGGACTTAAAGGCCTTTTAGACGCTATAGAGGGCCTCCTTAGGCACTAGACCTATAAAATTTAGGTAAGCGGCACTATCCCTTCCTATTAGTTTCTCCTTGCCCGCGTCGGGCTTAAAGGGCGCTTTGTTAGTAGTCGGTAGGCTATATACGCTAGCCTTTAACCCCTATCTCGCGATATTAACGTCTATCGGCTCGTAGCCCGCGTCCGTCCCCTAATGCGCTATCGCGCCTAAGGGCAACCGGGTCTAAGGAATCCGATTCTTAAGTCTAAATTAATTTTATAATCCGGTGTCGACCTTAGCGGCTATACGAGGAGATTATAGAGCTTTTTTAAGGTTTAAAAAAGGTAATATTATTAAAGTATAATTATAAGATCTATGATAAAGAACTCCTTATAATTATAAAATCTCTTAAAGAGTAGCGCCTCGAGCTTAAGGGCCTGCCTAAGTTTAAGATAGCCTTAGACTATAAAAATCTTTAGTATTTTATAACTATAAAGCTCTTTAACTAGCGATAGGCCCGCTAGGCCGAATTCCTTAGTCGTTTTAATTTTAAGATTATCTTTTAGTCCGGCTCTTAAGCTATTCTCCCTAACGCCTTTAGCCGCTTGCCTAGCTCCCGCCTTTTCTCCCTTACTAACTAAGCCGACGAGAGGATTAACCACCGATATTAGGTTATCCTCCTTAAGTCTAAGGTTAATGCCTCCCTTTACCCTAATACTACTACCGCCCTTAATACCGTTAAAGAGTCTAGTTTATTTATAAATATAATTTATAAATATAATTCCGACTGCCTTAACCTTTACGACCTTAACGACTTTAAGCCGATCGATAACCTTATCGACCGGGCTTATTCCTCCTCCCCGCTTATCTCCGCTATTCGCGTAGCTCTTTAGTCCTCTTAGCCCCGCTAGCCTTACCCCCTTTAAGCCCCCCTCCGCTCGATCCTTAAGATCGCTCTCTCTAAGGTCTAAGGCCGGTTCTATTTCTAAGGCCGGCTCTTCGTTCCCCTTAACGACGCCTTAATTCTTTAGATCCTCGTCCGCGCTTATACCTCCCCCTTTGCCGGCTACCTTAGACGTACGAAGACCGCTAGCCTCTACCGCCGGTCTTATATCTAGCCCGGCATATATAAGTCTATTTCTAGCTTCGTGCGGAATTATTATATATGCCTACGCGCTAAATCCCCTCGTTCCTCCCCTTAAGGCCTACTCTAGCCCTTAAGTATTCCCTTCGCCCTATAGACCGATATATCCGTCGATTTTATTACCGACCTCCTTATCTACCGCCGTAACGGCGTAAAGTTTTCTAATATCCTCGTTATTATCGACCGCTTTATAAAGATACGCTACTACGTCTTAATACCTTTAATAACTATTAAAGATATTATTAATGTGTTTATTTCCTACGTTTAGTCCTTATATAGCACCCCGGCCTTTATTATTAGCGACTATAGTACTTAGTTTATTTCGGCTTTCTAATAGTAGCTTAGTCGTCGCCTTAGTTACTATAAGGGTCTAGACCCTAGTATTGTTATTTAGTATACGTAACTAGATTGCGTGTATTTAGGTAGTCCGCGCCGGCGAGGGCTACGCCCGTACCTCTTCCCTTTCCCCTTCTATAGTATTATTCTACCTCTTTCTAAGACCTCCTCTATGCCTACTTGGAATAACCCCGTTATATAATAATACTATCACTTTATTAATCCGTAGCTACGCCTACTGCACGCCGCCTCCGTACCGTCGGAACGCGCCGCCTAGAGTCTTCTCTACGATGCTTAATATAAGGATAAATTAAGCTGCCCTTTAGCTTTATAGCCTTAATCGCTAGTGCGACTTTTCAACCCCGCACTAATAAGAATACGCTAACGTGCTTATATTAGCTTATGCGAACTTTTCGACCCCGCACCTATAAATACGCCTTTAATCGGCTTTTCCTGCCTTACTTACAGCCGCTAATTTACCTACCTATAGTATAACCTCTGCCTTTTTCCTTTGTTAATTTCTCCCTCGGAAGGGAGGACTTTGCCGTCTCCGCTTTAAGGGCTACGGGAGGAGCCTATGTGTAGGAGCCTCGGGTGCGTCGAGCTAACGATATACGTTATTAACGCTAAAAGCTCCCGCTTCTTCGGCTTCGGTATAAGTAATGCCTGCGAAATTAAGCACGACCTTCGAGATTATAGTAGGGCATAATTATAACTACGGAATATATAGAATACGCACGAAGAAATACGCATACGGACGAAACGGCAGTACGCCTATAAGTAGGATACGACCGGACGACTTAAGTAATAAATATTAGGAATGCTACCGTGCTCGGCACGGCGAAGGCGGGCGATACGAAAGGGGATATTGCCTATGCCCGGGAGACCGTAGCGAAAAGAACGGCGCCCGTATAGCCCTATACGGGAAGAGTAGATAGTAATAGCGACGCGCCTAAAGACAAAGAGCTAGTCGCTGCGAGGCGAGCCCTTAGGAGCACTTAAGTGTACGAAGCGCATAAGCCGGAGAGGAATAACCGGCCTTACTTAAAGTAGTCTATTCTGCTTATTAGGAAAAGGAGCTTCCCCGTGTTTTAAAAAGCTAAGAATACGGTTCCGCTAGTGTTTATTACGATAAGAGAGTCGGGAAGGTTATATCCGCGTTTATAGCTGCGTGCCGCTTTGCTCTATATAGTGTTTTCGGTTATGCGTTTCGGTATAGGTTTCGCCTTAATTACGTAGTCTATACGTAACGTCACGCCGTGCGTTAGGGTACGGCTTCGGGTGTCTTAGGAGGTAGCTCTAAAAGAGCCGGGCGGGACGGGGGGCTAATATAAGGGTCTAGACCTTAGTGTTGTTATCTAGTGCACGTGACTAGATTGCGTGTATTTAGGTAGTCCGCGCTAGCGAGGGCTACGCTTGTACCTCTTCCCTTTCCCCCTCTATAGTATTATTCTACCTCTTTCTAAGACCTCCTCTATGCCTACTTAAAACAACCCCGTTATAGTTACTGCCTTTACCTTAGCTCCGCCTACTACCCTTAGACCGACGGTTAGACTAAGATAGCGAACGCTTAGATAAAGGTTTACCTTCGTTATTATACTACCTACCTTTAGGACGATTAGGTCGACCTCCTTCCCCTCGCTAAGTTTACTACTAATAATTAGGTCTTTAAATCTACCGGCCTTTCCCTTTTCTTCGCTAACTATAGCTTTTACCTAAAGCTTAGCATTAAGCCCTTTAGTCCCCCCTTGCCTAATATAACCCCTTAGTAGCGGAAGGAATACCTCTATAGTAACGCGCTCGCTTCCCGCTTTTAGCGTATCTTTAACTTCCTCCGCGATATAATTAAAGATCCTTAAGCTACTTAGGCTTACTATACGGACGCCCGGCGGACTCCCGCCTTAGCGTATTAGCCCGGCGATATAGTATTCCTTTACACCCGCTAGATCTAGACCCTCCGCTTTATAAAGAAGCTCGACTATAAGCGGGAGGGCCTATATAAGGTCCTTAAGGTATATAAGACGGCGTATCTTCTTTGTCTCCTTAAGGGCAGCCGCCTTTACCTTATTTTTTATTACTCCCTCCTTACTAAGACCTAAAAGCCCCTTTTGCCTAGCTAATTAGAGCTTAACGTCCGGCCTGCTAATAACGGCGTTCTCTTTTCCCCCGGCGACGACGACGGCGATAACGCGTACCTTAAGTAGGAGTTTTCTTCTATCCTCGCGTAACGTTAGTACGCCTCCGGGAAGATTAAGTATCGCGTTTAATAGCGTTATAGCCCCCTTATATAAGAGGACTCCTCCTACCTTAACGGCTGCTAGGACGACCTTAAGGCTTTTTACGCCCTTAACCTAACTAAGCCTAAACCAGCCTTTTATATAGCCTTCCTTACGTCTTTACCTTCGCCTAAGTAATAATAAGTATAATTTATTAATATACTTTACGTGATAACGGCATGCGTTAGATTCTTAGTTTTACCCCTTGTTTTACCTATTGTTTCTCCCTATTATGCTTTTATTCTATATTAGGCCCGCTTTTAGGACTGGTTAATATAGATTTCCTTCGTTTTTATTAGCCTATTGCCCCTTTTAAGCGTTTAAGTCGAACGCCGATTTAAGGTAGATATACTATCACGGTGTTAGATTATATTATATATTATCCTACGTAACCTCTATATCGTATATATAGACATTTAGACCTAGTCTATAGCTGTGTCCCTTTGTAGATAAATAACAATTATATACCCACCCCCTAAGCTCGTTCTCTTATAATAGCAATCTATTTAGCAATCGAATCCGGTTTAAAAAGACATATAAAATAGCGATGTTTCGATCTAGTAAGGATTAGGGCAAGGGATATTTAATACTTAGGTACATACATATAATTTAATACATTAGTATGTAGCTTTAACGCTATGTATATCGTATTACGCACTTTAAATTGCCTTTTTAATAGCTTTAAAAACAAGAGATAAATTAATATATATTAAGAATAATAAAAAAATCCGGTGCGACGTTCGTAGAATATATTTGTTACGAAGGCTCTAATAACGGTGACTAGCCGGATGGATCTATTAAGTTATTATTATTATTAAATCTATAATATAGCTAAGGAAGAAGGGAAGGCCTCGTAGAGATATAGCCTTATTGCGTGCACGTAATCCTGCGGATCACGTGTGCGCAACTACCTTAACAATGCGGATATCCCTTATTCCTATACAAGCAGTTCTTTTAATAAGATAATAACGAGCAATAAGAACCCGGTTTTCCTACCAAACAGAGATACGCAACGAATAAAGGGAAAGAGGGCCGTTTAGGCCGTGTGGTGTAAGGAGCGTCGGGGCGGTTAGAGCGTCGGGGCGGCTGCTAAGGGCGTAGGGCGAGGCTGCTAAGCTAAGGGCGAAAAGTAACGCAACGAATATAGGCTGCTAAGGCTGCAAAAGGCGTTGCAAAGGGCGTTGCTAAGAATGCAGAAAGCAGGGCGCAGAAAGCAAGGTAAAGAGCGTGGGTAAATTCGAGGCAAAAAGCAGGGCGAATTCGAAATAACGAGCGTTAGGAAGGAAAAGGGGCTAGTAATGCAACGAGTGGCTAAAGGCTGCGAGCTACGAGCTACGGCGTTAAAGTCCCTAACGAGGCTATTAAAGTCCTTAATAAATGCGTATTGCGCTTTCTAAAGCTCTTTCCAAATTAGAATAGAAGGCGAAAAGCAGCGTGCGGGCTTTAAAGCAGCGTGCGGGCTTAAAGCAGCGTGCGGGCTTAAAGCAGCGTGCGGGCTTAAAGCAGCGTGCGGCAGCGTGCGGGATTAGTGATTGACCTAGTCGTTAAAGCAACGCAACTAGCGGCTTTATGTTTGCGGCGGGCTTATAGCAGTAAGCGGACTATATTCTCGTGGCTTAAGGCAGTAAGCGGACTATATTCTCGTAGCGGGCTTAAGGCAGTAAGCGGACTGTATTCTTATGGGATCGCGAGGGTCTTCGCGATGCTTATCGAAGCAGGCGGCGGGCTTTATAGACGAGTAGTCCGACGCGAGAGTCGGGCTCGTAGTTGTATAAGGTGCCGTTAGAAGAGCTTCTTTTCTTAAGGGAGCGCTTAGAAGAGCTCTTCGGCGGTTAATAGGTATACTATATCGGCGGCGGCATTAGTTGCTTAAGCTAGCTATTAAAGGGGTCGAGGTTATTATAAAAATCGTAAGGGTCTTTACGATACGGTCGGCGTTATAGACGTACTATCGGTTAACGTAACTCTTCTTCCTTTAGGAAGCGAGACGGGATTAAAGGATAGCTAGGGAGACTTTAAAATAAAGCGGTTAACGCAGTAATATTGTAATTAAAAGGTCTCGTTCTTAGCATAAAGATAACCTTCTCTAGGTGTTCCCGCGTAGGGTGTTTTACACTTTCGACGGTTGCGGATCTTACCTCTTTTTACCTAACTATCTATAAAGGAATCTCTTAGTAGGTAAAACTAGCGGAGAAGCCTTTACTAATTAGTGTTAGGAAGGCTCTAATAACGGTAACTAGCCGGATAGATCTATTAAGTTATTATTATTGTTAAATCTATAATATAGCTAAGGAAGAAGGGAAGGCCTCGTAGAGATATAGCCTTATTGCATGTATGTAATCCTACGGATCACGTGTGTGCAACTACCTTAACAATGCGGATATCCCTTATTCCTATAGTATTATTATTTTTTTTAGCTGGCCTTACCACCTAAAAAGCGTCTAAACGTTTACTAAGTGTCTAAGCGTATTCTTCCTAACTTAATGCGGAGCTAATTAAGTTAGCATAAAGACAGTTAATAGGTATAACTCTAACAGCCGAGTACTAGTATCCCTATATTGCAATTGTGGCACGGACCACCCTTGCTATTAGTTAGCCTCGCCGTGTAGAGTTTTAGCCCTCTACACGCCGTATAGCTTTTTAGCTCTTTCTAAATTCATTAGAGCTTTCTCAATAGGTTATAGCCCTCGCGCACGCTTTTTCTAGCGCACGCATTTTTTAATTATCGTGAGAATTAATTCTACGATAGCTCTAATCATTGATTTCCTAGGTATCCGAAAAACGGTACATTTGTCGGTCGGGACCTTTTATAGCTTTCTATTACCTATTATAAAATAGAGGCGTTTTTGCGTAATATACCTCGTATTACGCTAAGAACGCTAAGATAGCATTAGTAGCCCTACGCCGGGCCCGAGACGCTAGACTCGATAAGCTTCGAGGATAGGAAAATTATAGCTTATAGTTTATTAAGCTATCTATCGCCTTAAGTGTCGAGCACCTAGAAGGGCATATTAATAGAAAGATCTAGTCCGTAGAAGAGGGCTCTCCCGGCTTCGAAAAATAAGACGCAAACGATAGAGTGATAAAGCATTGCATTATTGCGAGACTTTGCCCCGAACTACGGGACTAGATCTAAAAAGAAGGTTAGGATATAGAGATAATAGCTTTTAAGACTATAAAATAGATTAAGATAACCTCTATAGAGGTGCCTAAGGCGATATTCTACTCTACGTTTATAAAGCTTGCCACTATCGACGTAAGAAAGTTCGTAGACACGGTATAATATTTAAAGAAGCTTTATTTCTGCTAGGACTAGCTTATTGCGGTCTTAAGGAACTTAGACGAACGAATCTTTGTTATCTTTGCCCTTAAGGGACTAAAGGCATATCGACCGGACTAGTTTAACAACTAGAGTTACTATTAATAGAGAGGCAAAGAGATCTCTAAAGACGAGATTTATAAATAGCTCGCTAGGAGAGCTCGAGCCGAGTAGTTAAACTCTCTTACTAATGCCGCGTTTAAAAACACTCGACGCAATAATAGCGGGAATAATAACGCTAATAGCAGCACCGGTAGCAATAATAACACCGGCAACTATAATAATTCTAGCGGTAATAATAACAATTCTAGCGGCAATAATAATAACTCTAGTAGGAATAATAACAACTAGGGAGGCAGCTATATAAGGAGGAAGAGGAACCTTATAAACGCCCTAATTAAGATTAAATGTGGCTGCTTTATTAAGCCGGGCTAGTTATTTTACGAGGAGGATAAATACTATCGCAAACATCCGGAAAAAGCCCTAAGATAGTAGGTTAATAAGACTAAGGACTAGAACGGCAATGCCGGGAATCCCGATATTATTATAGCCGGCGGAGAGTTTAACGGTTGTTTGCTAAACTACGCAACGATCGAGGACCCTATTAAAGTTATCGCCGAGGCGGGTTTACTAAGCGGCACTACGATTAATAAGCCTATCCGCGACGAAGTTATCGCCGATTTAGGCTACGCTAACTATTGTTTTAACGACTTAAAGTGGTTTTCGGATATAACCTCTCTTAGACCTTTTTCTATAATATCTTCTAATAGCTCCCCTTTATAGGTTAAAGCCGTAGGAACGGTTAAAGTAGTTATAGAAGGCGTTATACTAAAGCTATCTAGAGTTAATTGCTCCCTATCGGCACTAGCTAATCTCATTAGCTCTTAGTGTTTGCGGGAGAAGGGCATTAAGTTAGACGACGTCGTTAAGTGCCTTATGCATATGCCTACTGCGTCGAAGATCTACCGTATTAAATAAAAGCTAGGTATTACGATAATTCTTAACGTAGAGCCTAAGGGCAATTGCACCGACCTTAACCTAATGTCTTTGCCACGAGGCGATAAAGGGAAGCTATCGTATAAAACGATATACCGTCGACTCGGCTACGCCGGATAAGAAAGAGTCCTTAAGGCTTATAAGAAGGCCGACATTAAGATCGATAAGGAAGAGGCTAAGACCTTCTATTGCGAACTTTGCTATCTCGCTAAGGCAGACAGAATAATATACCGGAATCCGAGCGTTATCGCTACCGGCTTTCTATCCTATGTATATTAGGATTTCTTTAGCTATAAGCTAGTCGGATATAGCGGGATGAATTACTGCCTATACGGCATTAATGTCTTTACTGGTTTTTATTAGAGTATCTTCTTACCTTTAAGGGATAGGGCCTTCGATATGCTTAAGGGTTAGAAGGCGTAGGTTAAAAACCACGCCGGCGACGCCCTAGTCTAAGTAATAGCATTTAATAACGCTAGGGAATTCTACCCCGAGAAGATAAAGAAATAGTCGTAAGTGGATTACTTTATGCTACGCTATAGCGCACTATATATGTCTAAATAGAACGGTAAGGCCGAGAGAGCCGGCCGCACCCTTATAGAGTCTATACGCACGATATGCCTTAACGTTAGCCTCCTAGACTTCCTTTAGCCGCTCTATATCGAGATAGCCACCTATATTAATAACCTCCTTCCTATATAAGGCAACGCCTTAAGGGAGGCTCCTATAGAACTGCTAATACGGGAAATTAGGATCCCGTATAAGTACACCCTTAAATATATAAGGACCTAGGGTTATATAGCGTACGTAATAAAGCTATAAGAGGCTATTATAAAGTCTCGGAAGATAGACCCGAAGGCCTAGAAGGGGAAGCTCGTAGGACTTAAGGGTCTTTATAAGCACCTCTATAAGGTATGGTTGCCCGAAATAAAGACTATTATCGTGGCTAAAGACGTTCGTTTCTATAAGCCTACTAAGACTACTCCTCCGCTAGGCATAGACGCCTATAACATCGCGATCTTTAATAAAGACGACAACGGCGATAGGGTTATAAGCGTACGAGATACAATGCCTTAACCAAGCCGTTATAAGGATTATCGCGATCCCGATCTAGACCGCTATTAGGAAAGTTATAACGACGTTCCTCGCACGCTTAAGCAAGAGCGGCATATGTATTTTAATAGTAAACATCGGGATAAGGCTAAAAGGCAGATATTGCCGACGCCGTAGTCTAGCCTAGGCCTATAGCATCCTTAAGTTACTAAGCTTAGGGATAATAACGCCGATATTCTTATATTAGAGGCTCCTGCTCTAGGACTAGAGATTCTTCCTAAAACGTTCCCCGAAACACTAAGATAGGAGCAATAATTAGTCCTTTATACGCTAGTTTAAAGTAGGAAGGGAATAACGGACCCTCCGAAGGCGCTAAAGGCTTTTAAAATAGTCCGGCTTAATAATAGGCCTACCCGTCGCTAAACGAAGTAGGCGGCCGCCGTAAGGGGCGAGATACTATATCGCGGGTTAACTAGACTAAGCACCGAACTTATTATTAATCGTAAAGACCGCGTAGACCTTTTTCGGCCGAATATAGGTGTATTGCTTGCTCTTTCCGCTATTTATCGTAAGTAGGATTAATTTAACAATCCCGGCCCTTAAATAGTATTATCCGTTTTTAGTGCAGTAATTCTCGCAGCTTTAGGCGCACTAACTACTTAGAGATAGGCTGCTAAGCGGGACGACTACGAAACTAGGTAGCTTCCGGCAATAAAGAGGGAGATAGCCACGCTTTACGCGAAGAACGCATAGAGCCTCGTACGACGACCACTAGGCGTATAGGTCTTTAATGGCAAATAGGTCTTCCTAGAGAAGCCGCGCGCGGACTAAGATCCTTTAGCTAAGGCTAGGTAGGTCGTGCGCGGGGATTAGGACAACGAAGAAAGGCCGATAAAAGAGCTCTACGCAGCGGTCGTATACTAGGCCTTATTAAAGCTTTTCGTAACGATCGTAGCTACTTAAAATCTTAAGTAGGAATAGTTTAACGTCGTATACGCCTACGGCTACGCTAAGGCATAGGAAGAAGTGTTCGTAATACAGCCGTCTAGACTCGATAACGGCTCTAGGCGTATTTATCGTCTAAATAAAGCCCTTTACGGGCATCTTAGCTCTGCTAAATAGTAGTATAATTAGGTTAGAATAGACCTTAAGGCATATAGATACAAGAGGCTAGAGACAGACCGATGTCTCCTTCGACATTCGAACGGCACTCTTATTATTGTTTATATCGATGACTTTATTATAGCCGCGCCGATACAACGGCTTATTTAGGCCGATAGGGATATGCTCGACTAACTCTACGAGATTAAGAGATTAAGGGAACCTAAGGAGTTCCTCGGGATCTAGCTTAAGAGGGATAGAGATAACTAGACGATCCGTATAACCTAGACTAAGTACGTGACTAAGATTATTAATAAATTTAGTAAGGGCATCGTCGGCAGTGTTTCTACGCTATAGCCGCCGAAATACGAGATCCTATACGACTAGAAGGCTTAAGAGCTAGTTATAACTTTAAATGCATAGCTTTAACGCACCGGCAGTATTAATTACCTTTCGATAGGCATAAGGCCCGATATTATATTTATTGCGAATAAGCTATCGGAGGTAAATAGCAATCTAACGGAGACGTACGGGGCGATTTTAAAGCATTTGCTTCGATATATTCGGGGTTCTTTAGAGCAAGGCGTTGTCCTTAGGGGTAAATACCCTATAACTAACCTTAAGCTACGAGTATATTTAGATGCATCCTTCGCCGACGATAAGAGCATACGATGCTATACGGCCGGATACGTAGTATTCCTTAGAGACGGACCTATCTTTTAGAAGTCGAAGTGTTAAACTATTATAGCTATATCGTTAATAGAGGTAGAGTTTATAAACCTTACACCGGCTGGGATAGCTTCGATATAGATCTATTAACTTCTCGATAAGATAGGGTATACGCAACCGATTCCTTCCGTAATATATACGGATAGCTAGAATACGAGGCTCGCGGTTCTAAATAAGAACAACCCAGCGCGTATACGTTATATCGATATCCGATATAAATAGATCGTCTATCGCACTAACGAGGGCTTTTTCCAGCTGGTCTAACTACGGACCGATAAAATTACTGCCGATAGCATAACTAAAGGGCTTTTAAAGGATAAGCATTTGCAGTTTATACGTTAATTAGGGATGCGTAAGTCCCTTTAGAGGAGGGCAATATAAGTTATAGGCGAAAAGCGAAGGAAAGGACGGATTAAAGCGAGGCAATTAAAGGGCATAAGGGGCTAAGGGCTAGGCTTAAGGATCCTATTAGGTAGGCGCATTAGTTAGCGCCCTACTATAGGGTTTTCCCTAAAGCCCTAAGCGCCTATAACTCTAGATAATCAATCAACCATACATAGAACATAGTCTTAACGAAGCTTCCCCTAGCAGGAAGCCTAGAGACTCTCTATTATGCACCTAATCCGACTATTAAAAGGCCTTAGGCTTAAGAGCTCGGCTAAGGGGAGGTGTTGCAATTGTAGCACGGACTACCCTTGCTATTAGTCAGCCTCGCCGTGCAGAGTTTTAGCCCTCTACACGCCGCACAGCTTTTTAGCTCTTTCTAAATTCATTAGAGCTTTCTTAACACCTTAGACCCTCTAGAGTCTATTAGTCCGCATTCGTACCTATTTCGCAAAATGTTTAGCAATTAGTTAACAGTCAGTTAAAACTTCGTGCCTAGATCTAAAATAGCCTTTATAACCAGTCATTTTTTTATAACCAGTCATATTATATATGCCCCGTGATATAGACACCTTAGCACGACTACTAGGGGGGTGTCACAAGCCTTATTGCATAAGGGCTTATTTCCCGCACGCGTTAGCGTTAGTGTAGCTAATAGGGGCACACACTAAGGGGTAGGCTCGTTAGGTAACTAACGGAACCCGGACTCGCCGAGAAATAGGGGTAAGTAGCTTTACGGTCATTTAGAATAACTAACCACTGTTTTTATATAGGAAGCTATTAGCGCTAGTAGGTTTAGGTACCTATATAGACCCCCGGCTGCGTCCCCCTCTAGATTAAAGGATTAAAGCATTTTACACACACTAAGACTTTATGCATTGCGCTTAGTAACTGTGATAGTTATAAGCCCGGGATAAAGTCCGTGGCTTCGCAACGACGCTTCTTTTTAGGAGATTAAATCCTCCTCTTTATTAAAAGCCGCCGACTGCTTTAGATTAAAGTCTTGCCTTTGTTCTTAACCTATTTTTAAAGCTATCACTACGGTTTCGACCTTTTAATAACATCCCTTTTTTTAAAGCTATTTAGCTTTAACTTTTAACTATAGATACGAATTCGTCTTTTAAGATTACAACTATAACGCCTACCTATATCCTTAGGAAGCCTAAGGATTAGACGCGCTAGTATATATAGGTTAAGACTATAGCCGAATTGTATTAGATTTGGCCGTATATTGACCCCTTTTCTAACATCGTTCTAAGGAGGCCGGATTTGCCGGTCTTTAACGATAAAGAGGGTCCGACAATAGCGCTAAGGGAGTCTAGCGTAACTTCTTAAATCACCACGCAACTCACTAAGTCACGCCCTTAACTATAGGAAACGCCGGTTCGTCAGCCGGAGGAAGAAGAAGCTAAGGAGGAAGGACCTACGATCCTTTCGGCCGTAGCCCTTAAGGCTACGAAAAGTACGAGCCTAGGCATTTCGGTCAGCAACTTCGAACGGATTATTATCCTAAAGTACGAAAGAGACCTTAAGGTCTATAATAAATAGCAGGCTCTTTTACAGTCTATAAGCCTATTTGTTTTAGCGAGCATCTCGTAGGAATACAACTATTATATTATAGGCGTTATCACGGCTCGTGCGAAGCTTTATAAGCTATTTATCTATGTTTATCTAGGCAAGTAGGTAGAGAAGAGGTATGTAGAAAAGACTCTTTAAAAGCTGCTTGCGATAGACCTTAAGAAGGTTAACCTTAGTGCTTAGGTCGGCAACGTTATTAACGCCTTTAACCTTTGCAAAGACCTTAAGTCGCCTTAGGGCGACGATAGGGAGGCTATCTAGCAATTCCTAGATTATATATTAACGTAGCATCCTGCGTGGTCTAACTTATAGATAGAGACTTATACGGCAGCCGAGGAATACGGCGGTAAGGTCCTAACCTTCGATAGGGTAGCTTCTAGCTTCCTTAAGCGAGTTACCGCGAGGTTAACGCAATAAGATAACTCTACTTTCCCTGCTAATTTCTAGGGCAGAGATAAGGATGGAAAAGAAACCGGCAGCTTAAGCAATAAAGAGTCGTCGGGGGGTTAGGGGAAGCGAGGTTCGCGCCCTAACTACAGAAAATGCAAGTAGTGCAAAAGACCTTATATAAATCCCGCTAAACACAGATCCGAACCTTATTAAAAGAGCTATTTTTATGCTCTCGACCGGAAGCCGAGCTTTTAGAATAGGCCCTTTAATAAGGAACTTATCCGGAAGGTCGTAGCTAAGGTAGAAAAAGAACTAGGTCTTAAGGCGAAGATTAATGCGTAGAAGCAGGAAAATCCTAACGCGGCGGGATCTAGGTCTACCCCTAGAGGCGGTGTTTTCGCTACTTTAAGCTATAATAACTTCGAAGACGGCGTTTTCGCTATAACAGACGAAGAATTAGCCTTTCTAGCTAGCAATACAGCGTCTAACATCCACGACCGCACCCTTTAGGATATAAGGGCCTCGAAACACATTTTCAACGACCCTTCTTAGTTTATCGATATAGACTACACATAGGGCTCGAGGCTTCTATCCGGGACTTAGACGGTAGGCGTAGAAGCGATTAGAACAGCCTAGGTCGTTATAGATACGGGTTTCGTCTTAACGCTTAAAAAAGCCCGCTTTATCCTAGGTTTTCATACAAATGTAATCTCTATAGATAAGTTTACGGCGAAAGGCTACCTTTAGAACAACATTACGGGTTAGCTCTTCGACTATGCCGGCCGCTGCGTGTTTACGACGTTTCGGTTATACGAATAGTCCTAGGTGCCGCTTAAGGCGCTTAACGGAGCGTTTCCGGTGGTTTATAAATTAAAGGGCCTTATTAAGGCTCCTCGACGCTATCCTAAGACCCCGATAGGGACTATTAACGCGCTTTAGCACGCAAGAATAGGCCATCCGGGGAAAGGTGCGATGCAGTATCTTTTCGGAGGTTAAGACGATAATGTTATTAAGCTTTAAGGCATCGACCTTACCGACTGCGAGGTTTATAGCACTACGAAGAATAGGCGCCTGATTTTGCAGGCACTTTAAGAACCCTCTTACCCGAAGAGGCCTTACGGTGCGGTATTATTTAATCTCTTTTACCTAGGAATAGCGTATTACGGCATTAACAATATAGCCGTTTTCACGTGTTTTAAGACAGGCATACGGCACTGCTTTAAGGTCAATAAGAAGACTGACCTTTAAGGCATCTTTCGGGGCCTTAGGGAGTCCCTTATCGCGAAATTCAGGCTTATAATAGCCTTTCTAGTCTCTAACGGCGAGACGGCTTTCCTAATAGAGGAATACATTAGGGAAATGCTTAAGGCCGGGACGGATATAAGACCTTTATCCCCTTCGCATCCTTATTAGAACGGATATACCGAACGGTCCGGGGGCATCGTCACGCAGCTTATAATAACGCTGCTTGCCTAATCCGGCTTTCTATACACAATATAGCCTCTTGCAATAAAGGCAGCCGTCTACCTGCTTAATCACACACCCGTTAAGTCTAAGGGGTAGAGGCCGCCGCTATAGCGCCTTAACGAGTGGCTTTAAGATAATAAAGCCGAATAGGCTTATATCCGCGTTAAACCTCGCAAGCAATACATCCGTAGCTTCGGCTGTAAGGCTTTCCCTATAATAAGGCAGAGGCTAAATAAGACCTCGGCTAAGCTAGATTTAAGGGGATATATCGGCTACCTTACGGGCTATATTTCGAGCACGTAGTACCTTATTTAAGTCCTTAGTCTATAGAGGAACGCCTTTTTTAATATATCACACGTTATTTTCAACGAGAAGGTCTTCTTCGGTCGAGACTAACGCGAAGGGGTGGAGAAGCAGCAACTAGAGTAAGTCGCGTGGATCGACCTATTAGAAGACCTCCCGGACTACGTAGATAAGCCGGTCCGAGCTCCTAAAGGAAACGATGCGGTCCTAGACCCTAAGCCCGAAGCCGAAGCCGCTCCTAAGCCCGCCGTTAAGTCTACGGAGGAAAAAGACGCTCTAGAAGGGGTAAGGCAGCTATTAACGCCTAAACAGACTCTAGAACTATTTAATCTTATAGGCATTAACAATATCCTTAATCCGGTAGAGGAAGAACTCACGCTAGCGTTTGCAGCTTCGGACCTTATAGCGAGGCTACATCGCGACTATATTCTACCCGTCCTAATAAGCTATAAAGAAGCGATGTCCCGACTAGACTGGTACTACTAGATAGGAGGCATAAAAGGGGAAGTCGTAGGCCTTAAGACCGCCGAGGTCTATAAGGTTGTAGACGAATTAACCGTTGACCTATTAAAGGTCCGGACGATCCCCCTAATGTAGGTATATGCCTATAAGTTTAACCCCTAAGGCTTCGTTATTAAGTATAAAGCTCGCCTCGTCGTTAGAGGTAATTAGCAACTATACAATGACCTTGCAATTACAGCTTGCACTCTAGCTGCCCGAACGTTCCGTATCCTTATAGGCATCCTATGCTACTTTAACCTTAACGCAAAGCAATACGACTTTATCCGTGCCTTTTATAACGCAACCCTTAACGAAGTTGTGTATTGCCGTCTCCCTAAAGGCTTTAAGCAGCCTACAAAGCTATAGCTGCTTTTAAGGGCTTTGTATAGTCTATAACGATCCCCCCTACTATAGTAAAAAGAACTCGCGACCTTTCTAAAGGCATAGGGATTTATTATTATTATAAAAGACCCTTATATAATACACAACGGGAATATTATCGTATTTTTCTACGTTAATGACTTCGTGGCTATATTCCGGGACGGATAGGAAGCCTTATATTAGTCGTTTTACAATACCCTCGTCGGTAGATATAACGTTAAGGTCCTTAGGGACCTTAAATAGTTTATCGGAATTAAGGTAATTCGGGATCGGGATAATAGGAAACTTTAGCTAAGCTAAGGGTCCTATATTGAAAAGATAGCATAGCGATTCGGCTGCATCTCGATATCTCGAAAGCTTAAGCAACCCCTCGGACTAAAACCCCTCGAGGCATTTAAAGGGATCGCCCTAAGCAACGACGTCTCTCTCTTCTAGGCCCTAATTGGTTCGCTTCTTTATACGACGGTTATTATAAGGGTTAATAGAGCATACGCCGCTAGGAAATTCTCCTAATTCCTAACGAACCTAAGCTAGGAACATATTAAGCGGGCAAAAGAGGCTATCGAATTCCTATATAGGGACATTGACCGTATTATTAAGTTCGACGGTAATAGCTCCGCTATTTGCGAGGCTATATTAGACGCCTTATTCGCGGATAACACGTATAATAGGAAGAGCACCTAAGGATACGCTATTAAGCTGTTCGGTGGCCCCGTTCTCTAGAAGTTATAGAAATAGAAGACGGTAATAACCTTATCTATAGAGGCTAAGTTGCTGGCTCTATCTTAGGCTTTAAAAGAGCTTATGGCCTTTTATCGGCTCTACGATAAGATCTCGTTGCAGCTAGAATCGACGGATAAAGTCATCTAGTGCGATAATTAGCAGACTATTCGCCTTCTAACGAAAGAGATCGTTACTCTCGTTACGAAGCTCCGGCACGTTAATATCTATCATTATTAGCTTCGTAAGCAGGTTTAGACCGGGAACCTTAACGTTGTTTAGGTTCTAACGGCCTAAATAGCCGCTAATAGCCTTATAAAGCCCCTATAGGGGCAGAAATTCGCCGAGTTTTAACGATAAATCGGCCTCGTTAAGTTGCCCCTTCCCTAAGGCTTTACTTTTATTCTTAGGTAATTAGGATTATTTAATCCTTCTTTTATAGTCTTAACACTACACACGCATAGGACTATTCTAATATAACGAACAGCCCTCCTTTTTTCCCTTTGTTTTCTTATTTTCTATTCTTAGTTAGGTGTTAATACTAATAATACGCTGTTTGCCCTCTTTTCGGGTTATTTTTAAGCCTTACTTTGCTATAAGCCCTAAAGGGGTATGTTATAAGCCTTATTACATAAGGGCTTATTTCCCGCACGCATTAGCGTTAGTATAGCTAATAGGGGCACACACTAAGGGGTAGGCTCGTTAGGTAACTAACGGAACCCGGACTCGCCGAGAAATAAGGGTAAGTAGCTTTACGGTCATTTAGAACAACCAACCACTGTTTTTATATAGGAAGCTATTAGCGCTAGTAGGTTTAAGTACCTATATAGACCCCCGGCTACGTCCCCCTCTAGATTAAAGGATTAGAGCATTTTACACACACTAAGACTTTATGCATTGCGCTTAGTAACTATAATAGGGGGACTAAAAATTCGTCCCTTAACCCCCTCCTTCTAAAAGGGGGGGGATAGCGACTAACAAAAAGCCTAGCGACTTATAAGAAAACAGGTACTTAGCCGCACCACCTATTTTACTAGTAAAGCAAAGTACCCCGATTTTTTCGGGTAGATGCATATTTTCGTAGCTACCTTAATAAATAATCGCGATACGACTTACACCTACGACTAACACTACCTATATCGCATCGCATCGCATAATATATCGCACGTTAATTCTAACATATAGCTTCGATTTCGGTTCGATTGGAATTAAATTAGCGTGTATAGCTTAAGATATTAGATTTTGCAATATCGCGTAAGTTGTCGTCGCGCGGCGTTAGCGTTAGTATTGTATTATTACTATTACTATAAGCGGGCTTAGTGCCGTAGTATGCGGGACTTGCATTTAAAAGAGGATACTTATATATACGTGGGTCGCTCATACTAATTCTAGGTATCTTTTTTTTCTTGTGAGTCGCTAGGCTTCTTGCGAGTCGCTGTCCCCCCCCTCCTGGAAGGAGGGGGTTGAGGGACGAATTTTTAGTCCCCCCTAGTACCTGCATCATCTAGTATACAATATCTAGCTGGATTACAGCCGTAATAAAAAACAAAGGGTCCAGTTGTGAGCCCCCGAGTCATCCACAACCCAGATACATGGTCCCATTTCACCTCTTCTCCCTATCTGGAAGCCATGTGACGGCCAAGTAGAAACCTGCCGATGTTGCGCTGAAGACGAGCCAGCCAAAGTACCCGTGGCATATCTGGCCTCGAACGCCGACGGCGTAGAGGGCAGTTGCGGCGCCAGGAGCACCGATTCGTACCATGTTGCACAACATGAGAGCGGCGGCATTCAGGCTTCCCAACAAGTGCGGGTCAGGCGAGACATCGTTGATGACGAGCTGGGCAGCGCTATAGGACATGAATATAGCCGGGCCAAGCAAGGCACTGACCACAGTAATGACCCAGAACCCTGCGACGGCCACCTCGCTTCCCTCTCGGAGCAGGGCGTTCATGGCAATGAAGCAGCTGAACAAGATGGGATAGCCGATTGAGCACATGCGCAAGACTCCCTTGGTGCCCATGCGACGCTGCAGCCACGGAAAGGCGAACAGGAACCACAGAGATTGACTGCCCGCCTGAGCCCCCATGTACAGCGAGATTTGCGCAGGCGCATATCCGACGCCGCCCAGTGATACCGAGGTGTAGAGGGCAACGGGGAGGACCGAGACGAAGAAGCTCCCCATCAGCCAGACCTGACCGTATAGCCACAAGGCAGCGTGTAGACCCGGCGTCTTGACCAGCTGATACAACGTCGGCTGCTGCTGCTTGGGATCAGGACCCGGTCCCTTAGATGTGTCTGCGGCATCGGGCGTCTTTATGCCGCGCGTCTCCTCGAGGAACAGGAGCGACGTGATGGCTCCCGTGGCATTGATGGCGCCAATGACAATGCCTGGGAGCGCAAAGGGGTAGTCTTGGAAAAAGCCTACGCGGCAGAACAGGCCGCAGTATTGCTTGGCGGGATCGGCGAGGGCGCCACCGATGATGGGCCCAACAAAGGCGCTCAGGGAGTCGGTCATGGAGAACCATCCATATGCTACAGCCTGCGTATCGACCGTGGTGTGCTCGGCAAACATGGTCCGGATGATGAGCCCCGCGCCGGAGAAGAAGCCCGAGATACAGCGGAAGATGATCATCTCGGGCATGGTGCTGGCCAGCCCGAACAGCACGGGTCCGACCGTCATGCCGATGAGGCTGCAAACGAGCGCCGGCTTGCGCCCGGCCCGATCCGCCAGGCAGTACCAGATGGGCAAGGCGGCCATCTCGGCGACGGACGAGGCGGATTCGACGAGCCCGCTGTAGAATCCGACCTGGGAGTCGCGCAGATGGGCGTTGCGCTGGATCATCTGTGGGAGGTATGGGAAGATGGAGAAGAAAGCAACGCCTTCCATGAGCCGCGCATAGCAGAGGAGGAGGATTTGGCGCGTCGGCAGCGGCTTGCCATCGGCCTTGGCTTTCGAGCCACCATAATCAGAGCAGCCATCTTCCAACAGTGCCGTCGTTTCTGAGGCCTCGTGATTGACGGGTTGAGGGCCTGACGTCGGGCTCGGATCGGACCTCATGCTGTGCTGTGGCTGCCACTCAAAGATTGCGTGACAATGCCCCTAGGCTGACGAGAGATGGCGTCGGACACATGGGAAGGGGACAGATATCCTGTGGCCAAATATCATGCGCGAGCGTGTATAGACATATACATGTACTGTCCCCATCAGCTGCTCTGATCGAGTTGCTCAGCTTAATGCAGGCTAGGCAGGCAACGAGACTGGAGTAAGAGATGCGGCAGTGTCAGACATCCGGTGGCAAGCTTTGAAAGGTAACATGGGTGCAAGGATAGCCTCGAGCTTGTTCTGTTGGGGTTTTGACTCACCTGAGCCATGCCGTTCGTTATTGGTCGACTGGTTTGTTGTTTTCGCGAGAAGAAGGCCACTTCTGGGGTACGATCCGGGTTTATCAGCTGTGTCTGAGGCCTCGACGCTCATCCCAAATTCCGATGTTGAGGAACGTGTGCCGTCCCTGGAATTCAGCCTCTGAGTTGATGCTCCGTGCCGCATCCTGTGGAATGGCTGCCCAGGACCAACACTCGGTGGTTTTGGAAAGAGAGAGAGAGGCCTGGCAGAGTTGCACTACCACTCTTGGAAGCTGATACAGTCGTGGTTGAGCTCCCGCCGACCCTGCACTTTGAGCACAGCCACTGGGGGTGGCAGGGTAACCGACAAGCCTGAGATGAATCTTTCCAGGCCTGGACTGATTCTCAACAGATCGCCGGCAAGGGGAACCGACAAGCCTGTAGTGCCGATATAGCCTAGGGCCCTATGGTAGTCCGATAAGCGGGCCAGGCCCATTCACAAACAAACAGGGTCTTGACTGTCTCTGTTAAAGTCAGGATAAACCACTGCGTCCCGCAAAGTCGGGTCACCCCCATTGGGAGCCTAGTTTATTAAGTATTCTAGGTTCATTTTCCAGCTGACAGTCTCCTAATATACCCGTTGGCTCTCTTTATGCTAATTTAATTAGCTTTACATTAAGTTAGGAAGAAAACGCTTAGATGCTTAGTAAACGCTTAAATACTTTTTTACTGCCCTACTATCGTAGCTACTATATTTTTAGTAAGATATCCCTCTAAAACACCCGACTAGCCTATCTTTATAATGTATTTCTATACTATAAACGCGTTATAGATTCCTAAAACGCTATTATAAAGGCAATAAAGCTAGTTATTAACTCTCGCAATCGCCTCCTTTAAGAGAAAAGCTATAAGACGCGATCGTCGGCCCTTTAGCCTAAGCCTATATTAATCTATAAAGCAGTAGTAAGGTTTTACGTGCTAAAGTCTATAGTCTAATATAGCGTTTAATAGCGCTTTAGTAGTCTTATTCCCCGACGAGAGGGTCGGCTAAGGCTATTTACTAACGACGAGGATAATGCTATCGCCGCTTATATAGTTTAGCTATAGTAAGGTAGCTTCCCGGTAAGTAAGTACTATGTTAAGTCCGCCGTTATAACGATCCTTTAGCGCTATAACCTAAATGCCTCGCCGCCGTTAAGGCGTAGTATCCTTAATAGCTTTAAGATTACTTAAAGCTCTACGTTATATATATTAAGGCCGTTAAGAAGTCGAGGAAGACGTTTAAAGCTACTAATATATCCTACGCTATAAGGTTCTTTAAGAAGCTTATTAATATTATTAAAATATTATTAACGTTAGGCGACGTTAGGGGCTAAACGGGGCATTAACCTAAGCCCGGACTATAGGTATATAATAGGCTATTACGTCCTAAACGAGCCTATTATATAACCCCTTTTATCGGACTAATCTAGTTATATAAGGGAGAAAAAGGGTTATAAGTTATAACCCCTATTAAGGCCCCGATGATAGCGTTATCGGGAGCGTTACATGCCCCGACTAGGCTCCCTTAAAGGCCTAGGACGGGCTCGGTTAGGACGTATAAAGGGGCCCCCTTTCCTCTCCTCCTCTCCTCTTCGCCTTAGCTAGATAACCTATTATAGACTAATCTAGCTAGTTTACAACCCCCTTTATTTATTTAACCAACCAACACTAATTAGTGATTAAATAATCAATCATAGATTAGCAAGGTTAAAGAGGCAAAGGTTATCGTTATAATATAGGACCGTTACCTTTAGTAGTGCTATCCCTCCTACGTTGGAACGACCCTTCGTGCTAAGAATAAGGCATCTTACTAGATTACCGGTCGAGATACCTTCTAAGCTATTAATTAACGTTGCTGCTTTTATAGACTATAGCGACCTTAATTAATAGTACGTCTATAACGCGACGGGGACCCCGTTAACGTCCCTGCTTTCGCAGACTATAGCGACCTAATCGGCGACCCGCTGCTTATTACGATATACATCGCGAAGACCCTCGCGATCCCTACGAACCTAGTTATCTATAATAACACCTACGAACCCGGCTTTTGCCCCCGCCGCTACCGCCCTAGCGGTAACCACCCTAGCGACAGACACCTATATAGTAGATAACCCCGTTACCCTACGAGCTCTTCCGATAGCTCCTACGAGTCCGGCTCTAGCTCCCCTACCGGCAGCTCTTATAAACCCGGCTCCTAAGCCGGAAGACCCTACGAGTCCGACTCCGCAGCCGAAAGCTCCTATAGCAGCTCCTATAAACCCAAAGCATACTAAGTGGTTAAATAGCATCCCTATTAGTAGGTGTCTCGAATGCAAATGCAAATGCAGGTCTAGTAGTCTTATTGGAATGGTTAATACCTATCTAGCTAAGGATTATACTACCTTCTTATAGATAAGACGAGAGAAGGGTCGGGGCTTCCTTCCGGGAAGCCTCGGTAGCTAAGAATAGAAAGGGATCCGTAAATAGAATGTAAAGACGGATGCGTTAGTCGGGGAAGACCTTCCGCAGACGGATGCGTCGACCGTAGAAGTCTATAAAAGGAAGTGGAATTCCATCTATAGAATTTACTTTAGAAGGGAAGTCCTTCTACCGTAGAATTCTATTAGAATTCTATCTATAGAATTTACCTTAGAAGGGAAGTCCTTCTACCCTAGAATTCTATTTATAATTCCTATACTAGCAACTTTTTCTTTATGCCGTTTATAAGAACCTCTCTTATTTTTCCTTAAATATTACCCTTCTTTAAAAGGAAATAAAAATGCATAATAAAATCGATTGTTTGTTATATTAAAACAATTCGTTGTAATATTATATAGTATTATAACTATATAACTATTAAAAGAAAGAATATATTAGAAGGGTTATAGGCGAATAATAAACCTTTCTATTCTAATAGTTAATTTATTTATATTAACGAAACGTTTAAAGGCTTAGTTTAGTAATGCTTTCGTTATTGCATTAGCTAGGTTATCGGCTCCGTTAATCTATTGGACCTCTATAATCTTACGGCGTTTATATAACTATCGTAAAGCTATAACATCGATTATTAATCTTTTCTCCTATCATAGTACTATATCACATAATATAGTATATAGTGATATGCTATATAATATATAGTCCTATATATAAACGAGCCCTTAGCCTCTATAGTTCTTCTCCTCTTTATAGAATAATAAGGTTATCTAGCTATCACCTAGTGCTATAATAGTTTGTTCTATCTCCTATTGCGCTTTATCGCGATCCCTAGCTTTACAAATATAGTCCTAGCAGCTCTATTACCTTATCCCCTTAGTCGTCGCGACCTAAGTGTAACCCCTAAGAAATTATTCCTTTAAGCCCCTAAGAAATTTTCCTTAGCCTATAGAAACCTATATAGCCTATAGAATCTTTTTTATAGTCCTTAATAAATACCTTAGATTAGATACTCCTCCTTCCTCCTTATAGTAGACATACCTATAGCCTCTAACGCTATAAGCGACGGTCTAAAGGCCTTTGCTAGGGAGTTTATTAGTAAATTTCCTTAGATCGCTTAAGCGATTAAGAGGTTTAATAACGTAGTCCCGGTCGCTAATACGTAGGAGACCTAGGAAAACCTTTAGAGCCCGGATACCCGATATATTCTTATATATATTAAGGAGAGTCTTTACTCCCTTCGTATAGCGAAGGCCTCTTAAGTTAACCGAAATACTAGGTTAAAGGAACGCGTAACTATACGAGATTAGCTCTTAGCTATAAAGGATTAGCTCTTAGCTATAAGGGAGCAACTTTTCGAGGCTAAGGACCTTACGATCTTAACTATAAAGATATTATAGTCTTAGACGATAACCTTAGTATAGTCGTCTGGAAAACGAAAGATAGTAGACCCTCCGATCTTTACTAGAAAAAGGTCTACCTCCGACCGTTAACGTAAGTATAAGGCCTAGGAACTTAAGATATAGGGTATCTTCCTCCGCGATAGTATATAGTTCGACTTAAATAGCGCTTGCCTCCTTTATATTAGCGATAGGCTTAGTAAATAGGCCTACGACTTTATTAAAGATAGGATAGCTACTATTATAGCTAACCTATCTAAGAGAGAGAAGTAAGAATAGCCTACTATAACGACGCTGCTTATAGCTTTAGGCAGGTAGTATAAGGTTTTAGACTTAACGTAAGCCGCTAAGAATATCCTCGATAATTTTCCCTAAGGCGATAAGAACTATTAGATTTAGAAGGTAGACCTTAACGCCTATATGCGTAAGGTAAGGAAGATAAAGGAATAGTAAGTCGACCTCCTCCGGAAGTTTATATCGAAGGATATAAGCGATCTCGTTAAGAATATATAGACTAAAATCCCTAACACCGACTACGAGAAGTAGTTAGCGTAGATAGATATCTTTACGAAGAATCTCGCTAATTAGACTTATCGTTAAAAGCTTAAGAAAAAGGCCGCCCCTTATTTATAGTTCCCGCTAATACTTATACTTACCTTTATCCTAACCTCTTTAGCTTAACCCCTATACGGTAACCCTATAGACCTCGACCGGCTTTCCGATACTAAACGATAATTTAAGATCGATAATAAACTCTATATAGCCTATAAAGAGCTTAAATACTAAAAGGAGGCTTACGACCTAGCTAAGATAGCGAATCCGCTTCTAATGCCCTTACGTTAGGGTAGTCCTTAGTTTTAGGGCTAGGGCGCCCCCTCCCTTAGCTTTAGCCGAGGATCTTAAGGCACCCGCGGCGGCGGGTATAGCTAAGGCTAGCTCGTCCGTACGGCCGACTATAAATAAGGCCGTATCCTTAGGGAAGAGGATACGGATTTATAAAGCGAGCGGCCGGCGTTAAGGCTATTACTAAAAGACATACCCTTTAAATAAGTCGCTCTTAGGGGTTATATATAAGGGAGGATAAGAGGATTAAGTCGTTGCTTTTAGATAGAACGGATCTTCGGATTAGTTCGTTAAATAATAATAAAAAGTTAATCTTTCTCTATACTCGTCTCTCCTTTACGTATAACCTTTAGTCCCTTTACTACGTTAATACGTTATCCCTCGTAGATTCTAGCTATACTACTATAGCGTTCGCCGATCTTTACGCTATCGTACGGAAATATAACGTTATTATAAAGAAGCTCTTTAAACCTTAACCGCTTCGACTAGCCGACGGTATACCCTTAATATAGATAACGGACTACTTTATAGCCTAAATAACTATTAGTAAGCATATAGAACTTATGCTCTTCTTTGTTACGAATCTATTACCTTCTACCCCGATTATCCTAGGCATCTCCTAGCTTTAGAAACATAAACTAACTATGCTTTAGAAATCTCTCTAAGTCCGCTTTAATTCCGATTACTATATAAAATACTGCCTGCCTTTAAGCGTAATAGCCGAGGATAGGATAGCTCTTAGGACTCCTATTACTCCTACGCCCGGAAGGCATTAGTTACGTCGGAGAGTATATTTTTCTAACGTCGTAGAGATTTAAATAACCCTAACGTTTACTCCGAAATAAAGGGTCCTTATAACGATAGAAGATATACCGGAAATTCCTTTTCGGTAGGAAGAGATTAATATCCTAGAATACTAGAGTATCCTACCGGGAAGTTATATATTTATAGACTTATTTACTAAGGAATATCTACTTAAGTAGATATTATACCTTTTAAACCTTAGCTAACCGATTCGATATCCCTTATATAGGATATAGCTATTCGCTTAGGAAACCGCTTGCTTAATATCCCCGATTAGCCCTCCGGACTCCCTTAAGACTTAAGCCTTTAAGGCTACTTTACCGTAGACTACTTTAGTAGCTCGCTTACTCTTTATTCGCCTTACCGCCGGCCGTCGCTACGTTCCCGCCCGATAGGGCTAGACGAGACGCCCCCGCCGGCGTATACGATAGGAAGATTAAATGCCCTTAGATATAAACGATATCCGCTGCGTATAAGTAGTTAACTTTATTTAATTCTATAAATAAGATAGTATTTAAGCGATATAAATTAGTATATCTAAATTAGCTAAGCTAGTCGAGGAGGGAGAAAATCTATAACTCTTTAACGAAATCTTAGTAGGCTTAGTTAAGGTCTTAGAACTATCCGAAACCTCTTTCTAACGCGTTATTACCGGGGACTATATAATAGAGGTAGCTTAAGCCGCTTTCCTTAAACGTTTTTATAATTTCCTTTAGATAAACCTCCGGGATATAGCTAATTCCGAATCTTTATTTCGGAGGGTCGACGAGGCTAACGTAGAAAAGTTCCTTTAAGTAAAACCGGAAGTTATAGAGGTAGATATCCTAAAGAAACTCCTAAAAGAGTTCTAAAATAAGCTTCCTTATTTCCTTCTAAAGAATATAAACGAGCTCCCCTTATACCGCCCTTAGGATTATAAAATCGAACTTATACTTAGTAAATAAGCTCTATACTATAGAAATCGGCCTATATTACCTATAGAACTCCGCTATATTAAAAAGTAGATTAACGATATACTTAATAAAGGCTTTATTTAGGAGTCTTTTTCTCTAGCCGTAGTATTACTAATCCTCGCTTATAAACTAGGCGGTAGTGTTTATATCTATTATAACTACTAAGGTTTAAATTAGGTTATAGTTAAGAATTAATACCTTTTGCCTTTAATCTACGAAACACTAGATTCTCTCTACGACGCTAAGTTTTATACGAAACTAGACGTAATTACTATATTTAACCGTATTTAAATCGCTAAGGGTTATAAGTAGCTTATAGTATTTATTATACGCTTTAGACTATTCGAGATGCTAGTTACCCCCTTCGGCCTTTATAACGTACCGTCGACCTTTTAGAACTATATTAATCACGTGCTTTATAATGCCTTCGATAACTTCTATATAGTATATCTTAATAACGTATTAGTCTTTTTAAAGACTAAGGCGGAATACGAGAACTATATACGAATAGTTATCTAACGCTTAAGCAACGTAGGGCTTTAAATCGATATTAGGAAGTTAGAGCTTTATATAACGAAGACTAAGTACCTTAGATTAATTATTTCGATATTTAGTATAAGCATAGACCTTAAGAAGGTACGTATAATCACGGCTTAAAATACTCTAACTTTAGTAAAAGAACTTTAGTAGTTTCTAAGATTTATAAACTTCTACCGTCGTTTTATTAAAGGATACTTTAGTATTATCTCCCTAATAACTACGCTACTTCGAAAGGATTCCCGTTAGTCTTAAGGACTTAAATAAGCTACCGCGTTTAAGGCCTTTAAACTAGCTTTTACTATTGCCCCGGTCTTAGCCTATTTTAACTACTTAAAGAAAATAGTTATTAAAACTAACGCCTTAAATTAGGCCTTAGGAAGAGTCCTTTTATAGACTAAAGACGACGGATATCTTTACCTTATTGCGTTTTTTTCGTTAAAGCATACTGCCCTTAAGTATAACTATAAGATCTATAATAAAGAGCTATTAGCAATTATTAAAGCGCTTAAGGAATAGCGCTTAGAACTCCAAGGGACTATTAAAGCGTTTAACATTATTATAGACTATAAGAATCTTTAGACGTTTATATCTATAAAGCAATTTAACTAACGATAAGTACGCTAGGCCGAGTTCTTTTCCTAGTTTAACTTTATAATTATATACCGCTTAGGTAATAAGGTAATTCTCCTTAACGCTTTTAGTAAGCTCCCCGGTGATAGACTAGCTACCGTAGACGACGATAGACTCCTCTATCGAAATTAAGTAGTAATCCTTAAAGAGAAAGTCGACCCGACTATCTTAAAAGAACTCTTAACCGATTCCTATACCTTAAAGGAGGACCTTAATATAGTCGCCGCCTTTAGACTAAACGCAGCTAGTAAATTACTTAATAAGCTTATCCACGAAGTATATTAATAAGATAATCTTACCTAAGATATAATAGCGATACTTTAGGATCTATACGCCTAATGCTAGCTAAAGTATATCCGAAAGCTCTTATATTACGATATATCCGAATATTAGTTAATTAACGGACGTATCTTTTTCCGCGACCGGCTCTTCGTTCTTAATACTTTTAATCTCCGCCTTAAAGTCGTTTATCGATCTTATAGCAGTAGCTTAATAAGATACCTAAAGAGGGTAAAAACCTTTAATCTATTAAACCGAATATACTAATAGCCGAGGATTTCTTACTTCGCCGCTACGTTTATTAAAGACTATGCTTTTTATCTTTAGACTAAGACCCTTTACTTATCTCCCTTTAGATTCCTAAGACCCCTCGCTCTACTAGTCCGACTATAGGCCGATATATTAATTAATTATATTATAATACTCCTTAAGTATACCTAAAATAGGAAGACTTATAAGAATATACTTACGATAGTTAATAGGCTTACGAAGATAAGATATTTCGTCTTTATTACCGGCCTTTCTATAGAAGAACTTATTAACTCCTTTATCTACGTAGTCTATCGCTTATATAAAGCACTTAATACTATTATCTCTAACTAAGGCATTTAGTTTATCTATAATTTTTAGTAATAGCTTAATACTCGTTTAAGAATAACGTTAAAACTAAGCTTAATATAGCACTTAGAGACTAACGGTTAAACCGAAATCGTTAACGCTATAATAAATAAATATATTCGAGCCTATATTAGCTTTACCTAAGATAACTAAGTCTACTAGCTCCCGCTCGCGGAATTCGGAACGAATAATTAAGTAAACGAAATAACCGGTATTTCTCTATTCTTCGCTAACTACGGCTTTAATCCTCGTCTCGGTATTAAACCTATAGGCCCCCGACCCCTAACGCTCTTATTATAGGCAAAGAAGGAATTCCTTTATATAGACGCAATAGCTAGTCGTTTCGACTATATCTTTATTTAGCTTTAAGCTCTCGTATAAGCCTTATAGTAGAAATATAAAGATAATGCTAATATAAAGCGGGACGAAAGCTTTCTCTTCCGACCTAGTAATATAGTTATAGTTTTATTAGAGAATATAACTATTAATCGCCTAAAGAAAAAATAAGACGATAAATAGGACGGTCTTTATCCTATTCTCGAGGTCTACCGCGGCGCTATAGTTATCGACCTCCTAAAGTATATCTAAGTTAATAAGTCTTTCTATACGTCTAAGGTGCGGCTTTAGATAATAGAGATAATACTAAGCTAAGCATAAATCAATCGAGAGGAACGACGCAACGTCGTAAGCCGTATCGCGGAACGCGATAACGATAGCAATATTAAAGAAATATAGGAATTTAAGAAGATCCTTAACGTATACGATAACGAAGCCCCGATCCTAACTTATCTAATTAAATAGAAATATCACTAGGAACCGACCTAGCAGCCCGAAGATAACCTAAAAGGTTGCCCTAAAGCTATTTAACGCTTCTATAGATACAACCTATATCGAACGCTAGGCAGTCGGGTTCTCGACATTTAGGTAATAGCAATTAAAAAGGGAAGAGAGGCTTTAAGGCTAAAACAGCCTGTATAGAAGGATTAAAGAATGCAAAAGGATATAAAAACACTAAGAATAATAGCTCTTATCTTATCTAGTAGGGAGGCTAACTAGTCTTTATATATAGGAAAAATCCTCGGACGAAATCAGCTGCGTAGACCTAAGGAAAAACAGGTGACGTAAATAATCGGACGGAAGGATCGGTAGGAAAAGCAATAGATTATACCGTACGATAAATAAGTTATACAGTTAGTAAATAAATAAGCAGCCTAGTAGAAGACTAGTGAATTCTACGGTGAATTCTACGGTAGAAGCCGTAGAAGAGAATTAGAATTCTACGGTAAAAGACCGTAGAAGGGAATTAGAATTCTACGGTAGAAGACCGTAGAAGGGAAGAGATTTCACGGGTAAAGACTATATAAATAACCGTGAAATCACCGTGAAATCACGGTGAAATATAACCGAAGAAAAGTAGGTAAATGCGCTTGTAGAAGTGCGGGGTAATGCCCGTAGAAGCCCGTGGAATTCTATAGTAGAATCTAGGGAAGAACCGGGGATTTCCCGGGGGAAAGCCAATAGGGAAGACGGTAATATTAATAACCTAGATAAGCCGGGCCCTTTAGATTAGGCCCGCCTATAAAAGATTCCTTTATTATATACGGATTTCTAGCGAAAATAACATTTCTTAGCGATTTAAGGACTAAATCGTCTTTAGAAGGGGAGTACTATTATAGTACTATATTATATAACATAGCATATAGTGATATACCACGTGATATATAGTCCTATATATAAACGAGCCCTTAGCCTCTATAGTTCTTCTCCTCTTTATAGAACAATAAGGTTATCTAGCTATTACCTAGTGCTATAACATCTCCTTTATAGTACCTAGTTTAATAAGGCATTTATATAAGGAGTACGAATCGGTGTAGATAATTAATAAAACCGGAGGTAGACTAAGGCAATCTATAATTATCTTAAGATTTATAGTAAGAGATATCCTAATATCGAATCCGTTTACTATACCGTAGATTTCCGATATAAGGACGCTTTAGGTAACTCGTTTGCATTTTATAGAGTTTTAGTAGATAATATTGCCTTTAATCGAAAATTGCTTATCTATTCGGTCGGTCTCGTAAACTAAAGCACTAATAAATCTAAGCTATAAAGATAAGTCTTTATTATTTATAAACGATCTATTAGTAAAGACTAAGAGCTTAGCCGATACGAGGTTAATTAAAAGATATATTAGTCTACGTTATTAATTATCTAATTGCTACTATAGTCTCTTATTTAGGATTATATAGTCTTTTTGTTCTAGGTTTTAGACTTAAGCAGCAATAGAGATATTAAACGATGCTTCCGGTTGATAAATAGATATAACGTATATACTACGAGCACATTGCTTTATATACCTTTACGCGTAGTTAATAGCCTATAGTTTTACGGTTTTAATCTTAGCTGCTTAACCCTTCTATTATAGTAGCAAACTTCTATCGTATTATAGGGTTAATTTCGCGCCGTTAAAGTCTATAGATTATCTAGCAGTTATTAGAGTTTTCGGTTTAGCTTTAAATTATGCTTTCTAAAGCTCTTTTTCTTTATAGTCCGAAAAACTCTAAGTCCTAAGTATTAACATATCGTCTATCTATATCCCGACGATTCTAAAAGGTATAAGAGGGCTATAGTTAGAAATAAGCAAGTATACGTCGTATATTAAATAAGCTATATTAAGCTCTTTAATATAGTAACTATAGTATATATTAAACTAGTATAGTCTAGATTCCGCGATACTATATAAAGGTCTAATCACACGGATAATTATGCCCTCCGGATACTTTTTTACTAATTTAGCGGGTAGAGCTATTAAGATTATTTAGGATAACTCTATATTAGCTTAAGAATATACTTAGGTAATATCTCGTAGAGATAATATTATTCTATATTCTTTAAGCATTCCGGCTATAATTGCTATAATTAAACGGTAACTAACTCGCTAGATTATTAGTAACTATATAAGTATAGATATCTTCTTAATATTACTATATCCTTAGATTATTAGTCTCGACTTTTCGTATAGTTTAGTATTACGTCCTTTAACCTCTCTAACTATCCGAGAACGGAAGATTTAATACCCTCTATATTTTTCTTCGTTATATTATTTAAAACTAAACATACTACGAATAACTAGGTCGTTAATCTCTTTTATATTAGATTCTTCGAATAGGTTACCGGGTATTATAATTACGCTATCGGCACGAAGTTTAAGTATAAGATTGTATATATTAACCTCTTTCTTAGCTAAGAACTGCTAATTCTTTAGTTTATTTTTCGCGCTAGGTAGGCGACTACGTTTTCGGGGTATACGAGGAGGTTCTTTTATAGTTTTATATTCTTCTATTAGTTTATTATCTATAGCTAGGAGTTTTTCTAATAATAGTACCGATTTTTCATCTCGGAAGTATAGTTATATATATGTTAATCTAAATACTTATAGTCTATTAATAGTATTAATTATTATATTATAGCGTTTAATTACTGCGATTTTAAATAGACCTTACTAACCGTTCTTTTCTCTTTAGACATAGACCTTACTTTATAGTAGAAGATTAATAATGCACTTAGCACTAAGAATGTATATATAAAGAAGGATGATTCTATTAGGTAGGCGTAAGCCCTAGGAGCTAGGAATAGCTCCCTGCTATCTTATCTATAGCTAATTATATTAGCCCCGGCATATAGCATAGAGGATGCTTTATATACATTAGAATGCCGGCTCGAAAAAGAAAATACTACTGCCTATAGCAGTTATAAATATAATCCTAATTAGGCAATTAAGAGGAATACTCCTATTGCCTAAATCCTTCCTTTTATTCTTATAAGTTATGCTTATACCTACTAGTAATTATTCCTCTAATCGTTTCTTTTACTAAGCGGCCTTCTTGCTTCGTATAGCACGTGCGGGAGGGCGACCTTAGAACTCCGTAATAGCTTTAGCAGAGACTTAGTTAGCTTAGACCTATTAGTTATATATAGCAGCCTATCCCTTCTATCGTACGAGGTATTCGGTTATAGGTAACTTCGACCGACCGATGCGACGAACACGGATGTCTATTAGGCGTTCGACTTCGTAGTGCTAATTACCTTCGCTAGGTGCTTTAACATCGCGAGCGGCTTCTATAGGCCTAGGCTCGAGCTCGACGTAATATCCTTCGTGCGCGAGCTTAAGATACTAAATAGAGACGATTAGGTAGATCCGAACTTAGCTAAGGAGGTCGAGTTCCGCCGCGAGGTTATTAACTATACGCTTAATAACGAAAGGGCCTTCTCGTTGCCGCGACTATTTCTTTAGCGGCTAGCTAAGCTTATAATAGCCTATATAAAACTTTAGATAGACCTTATCACTAGCTTTAAGAAGAACCGGCCGGTGTTTTACATTATACCGCTGCTTAGCCTTTATAGCGGCTAGGTCTATAGCTAGGCTCGCTTATCTATAGATAACTTCTTATAAGTAGGGCAATTCGTCTATAGTAGTGCCTAGAATATTATCGGCAGCTTCTAATAGTCTACGCATATTAAAGCCGAAGATAGATTTATAGGCGGAGATCTTCGTACTAGCGTTAAATACCGTATTTAGATTCTATTAGAAGGCGGGGATTATTATCTTCTAATCTAGGCTAAGATCCTTAATGTAGGACATTCGTAGAGCGGTCTTTACGGTCTAGTTGCGCCGTTCGGTAAGTCCGTTAGCCTATAGGTAGTAGGCGGTAGTTATTGCAATTTTAGTGCCGAATGCGCTTTAAAGGCCTTTCTAGAAGTTAGATATGAATTTACGATCCCGGTCGCTAATAATAGTTCTTAGTATGCCTTAATTAGAAAGAAGCAACTAATAGGCTAGGCTTTAAGCCTAGTCCTTTATGCCGTACTTCGCGTTGCCTAGGATTAGCAAGCATCTCTTACTAGTTAGGCAAATAACCGTAAGAAGTTAGTTAAAGATATTAAAGCCTAGGATCTACTATAGGGAGCTTACTAAAGGTAAGGGCGGTATATCGGTTATAAAGTCTATCGCGATACTCTATATTAAAAGTAGCGGGGGGCGAATAGGCTTATAGCTGCCGGCAAGGGTCTAACAGTCTATTTAGCTAAGACAATAGGCTTTATAGGCCGCGATATGCTTTTTTACCTAATGTATAACTCCGCGGATTAAGTATATCTCTAGGTCCTTAATTATACGGACGACGCTAAAGTAGTTCTTATCGTTATAAGCTGCCGAGATTATAGATAGGACGAGGGCGTTAGGAATATATAGCCGGGTAAAGCCGTTAGGGCCTTTATAGTATAAAAGCTTATCGACTATAAAGAACGGTATACCGCGGCGCTTAAGCTATGCTTTCGTTCGTGCTATAGAGTTAGCGACTATAGCTCCTTCTAAGGGCGAGGAAAGACTCTTAATAGCGTCCTCGCTATCTACGATTATTTAAAGTATTCGCTTATAGTAAGGGTTATTATCGTAGGCGACGGCGAATTCCTCGCGTTTTTTAAGAGCTATAATAGCCTTAGAGGCTATAAGCATATCGTTAAGTATAGTAAAGTCGGGCCGACGATAATTAAGCAGCTAGTCGGATTCCTCGGCTAGTAGGCGACTAAGGGCGTCGGGGATAAAGTTCTTCTTACTAAGGAGGTAATAAACCTTAATATCGTACTTAGAGAGGTAAATTAAGGCTATAACTAAGCGACGGTTAGCTCGGTCTATGCTAGAAGTATTAAGGGTCTTTTTAGCGACGATCTATTTAATCGCGGAGTAATCGGTTAAGACTACGAGCGGAAGGGTTAACGACTATACTATAGTGCGTATCTTCTTCGCAGCCTATATAAGACAGGCGACCTCTAGTTCTAAGGGACTATAGGACTGCTCGGCTGTCGTTAGAGTATAGGAGAGGAAGCATATAGGCATAATAGCTTTAACCGGAATAGGCTAGCCTAGCTGCTAAACGGTGCCGTCGCGGAGATAGAAAAAGACGGCTGCGAAGCCTTACTATAAGGAGGCGTTAATCTAATAGAATAGCCTCTTCTATAGGTTTATATAGTAAATCATACGGCTAGAAGTGATTTCCTTCTAAAGGGAGGCGAAGGAGGAAAGCTCGGCTAAGGTCGGCTAGAATAATATAACTCGCGCGTAGGACTTCCGCTTATTAGGGTTCCCGTTCTTAACCTTACCGACTAAGCGACCCTAGGCTAGAAGACTAGTCTTACGATCCTATAGAAGGGCAATAGAGGCGCCGTAGTATAGGATAAGGTTGCGAATATACCTTATAGCGCCGATATAGTATTTAAGAGCGGCGAGATTATCGGGAAATAGAAGCTTTATAAAGGCGGTAAGCCTATGCTTCGTAGTGCTTATCCTAAACGCGTCGATATAAAATCTAAGCAACTCTACGGAAGGGTAGCCGATCTAGCTCTTAGTAGGGCTTATAGATAGATTAAGCGATGCGAAGAGCTTAAAGATAGCCTTAAGATATTAAAAGTATTCCTCTTCCGTAGCGGAATAAATAACAATATTATTAATAAACGCGCGGCTATAGCCCTAGTACGGACGGAGAACTCGGTCTATATAGCGTTATACGTACGCTAGGCTATTACGGAAGCCGATAGGTGCAACTATTAGGCGCTCTAGACCTCGATAACTCGTAATAGTAAACCTGCCTTAATGCTTAAGTTTAACTTAAAACTAATAGAAGAAGGCGGAAGCGTCGATAGCAGTAATAAAACAAGCGCCTAAGAGTTTAGCAATAATAGAGCTTTATAATAGCAAAGGGTAGGAATCCGGGATAGTAATACTATTAACGGCACGTAGGTTAATAACGACTCGGCCTTTAGTCTCGCCTTAGGCTATACGCTAAACTATAAAGATAGGTGCTACGAACGGCGTAAGCTCGTCGGCCTACTCTAAGCGACCCTGCTTATAAAGTAGGTTAAATATATCGTCGATAACCTTCCTATCGCGAAGCCTTTATAGGTAAGGCCTCTAAGCGACTCGTTTTTCGTGCTAATTATCGATAAGGGGGACTATTAATTCCTTTCCGGGTTCTACGACGGCGGTGCCTATATCTCGCTAAAGCTAGGAGTATTTCCTAAAAAGCTTCTTAACGTAGCGTAAGAAAGAAAGGCTATAGTCGAAAATATAAATCCCTTCCTTAGTGCATTTTTCTTAAAGCTCTAGCGGGCGCTAAACGTGCGTTTAGTATAGAATACGGCTAGAGAAAGGATCCTCGATTCTATCCGCGGCGTTTATCTTAATAGCTACGGCAGCTGCTATTACGTTAGTAGCGGCTACTGCGAGGTTCTAGCGAACCTTAGACTATTTAGCAAGTCCTGCCGAAGAGGCTATAACGTAGGCGTAGATAGAGTCGGATAGCGAAGGCGTTAGAGAAAAGCCTAGAATAGGAGCTTCTACGGGTTAAGACGGGGCGGGAGGCTATAGACACTCGAGGATCTCCTATATAAGCGGGAAGGTGCTTATAACGTTAACTAATAAATTAATAAAAGAAGCAGTAGTAGTAATAGCGGTTCCTATAGAGGAGGATAGCATAGCAGCGGCTCTAAGAGCAGGCGAAACTACCGTAGCTAGCGTTAGAGCCTTTATAGCTGATTTCTAAGATAGGGCGGTAAAATAGCTAGACTCCTAACACTCCTATATCTAGCTAAGCTTCTGCTTACGCTTAATAACGAGGTCGACGTTTATACTATTAGTAATAAGGATAGTAGGAAGAGATTTAGCATCGACGATACTATAAATAGCATTAGTATAAGAGGCGAAGAAAGTATAGGCGCGGTCTTTAGGAAGTTCTTTCTAAAAGGTAGGGACTATAAGGGTAGTGCCGGGCGGTATAATAGTCTTTCGGACGGCCTAGATATAGCGAATAACTTCGCGGGGCTATTTATAGATATCGAATAGGATTTTAAACCCGTCGAGCACTCCGATACGTATAACTTCCTTATTATAATTAAGGGATCCTCGGTATAGCTTAAGGAAGGCATTGCCGAGAAGTGCGCTAGCCTCTACTTTAGAGACTTAAGCGGAGTAAGTGAATTTAGCTATAGCTGCTTAAGCGGCCTAGCTAGCTATAGTGCCGCGCGCGTAGAAGGAGAACGTAGCTTAGTCTTCGCAAAAAGAACGACCGTTAACTCCGTTAATAGTAGCGGGAGGCTTCTTCTCGACGGTATAGTTAAGAGTCTAAAGAAGGTCGCGATTAATTATAGGCTTACTATAGCTAGAGTTAGGGCAAACTTAGACTTCCTGCCTACCGGGTTAAGCAGAGACCTTAATCCTTATATAGGAGTATAAATACGGCGGGGAATCCTAATCCTATTAGGGCTCCTCGGCTTTAGCTTTTAGGACTTAATTTAGTCGAGGTACCGCAGTAAGCGCTGCGTGAAAAATAGGCTCTTTAATAATAGGTGCGGGAAGAATAGGCTTTAATACGACGGGGGAATTAGGCTTAGTAGGAATAGAGTTAAGGACATTCCCTATAGGAATAGTAGGAGTAGAAAGGGTCTTTTTACACCCGAGACGGAGATAAAAGAAAAGTACGTTATAAGAAAGAAAAAAGGCCTTATAAACCTTATAGGTTAAAGGCTTAAGCACGTGCTCTTTACTATAGAGCTACTGCTTAGATATATAGTAGTTAGCGTATATATACTCCTTAAGTACGGAGGCGAGGGCGAAGGTACGGTCGTAGGTGCTATATTTAAACTTACCGGCCTATTCGGTAGGGTAGCGGGAGTTTATATAGCCTATAAAGTTAGCCTCCGAGGAGGCGTAAGAGGACGCATTATCCTAAGAGTCGTTTAAGTATAGCTCGTTACTAGCTTCGTCGCCGCTAGGAGCAGTCTTTTTATCGCTCTAATATTTCGACTTAAAGCGCACTTTCTTCTTATTATTATTACCCTTATATTTACCTCGGCGGTATTCCGTTCGGTTATCTCGTCGGTCGTCCTAGCGAGGGTAACGCTTATCGCGGCGTAGCGGGCGTAAGCTTAACTAATTACGGTTATTACCTAAGCTTCGTCCTTTAGGGCTACGGTTGCGATTATAACCTCGATCCTAGTCCTAGCGGTTAGTCTATTAGTAGTTATTGCCTTAGTTACTTTAACGATAGTTATCGCGACGATTATTACAACGGCTGCGATTATAGTTACCCTAACGGTAACTATTATTATAGCGACGGTTATCCTAACGATAGTTATTATCCCGATGGGAAAAGCTACCGCAGCGAGAACGGTCTTAGTCTTTAGAGATATATAGCTTAAGGGAGGCTATAATAAAAGGCTTTCGTTCTTTAATAATACGAATCTATTTATCGATCGGGGTCTTTTTTATAGGAATAGGAAGAAGCGAGGAGATCTAAACGGCAATAAGAGGATAGATAGCCTTAATAATTTAGGCATCTTTACCTATCTTAAGTTAGCGGGCGAGCGAAACCTTTCTCTAGATCTACTACGCGAGAGTAATAGAGCTAGAGGACTATATAGATATCGTATACCTTTCCCTATAAAGTTCCTTTAAGATATCGGCGTTAGGACGCTTAAAACGCCTAGTTAAGAACTTACAGAAGGTTTTAAAAGGGGAGGAGCTAAAGATATCGCGTTATTCCGCTATAAGCTTACTTATATACTATATAAAAGCTCCTCCTGCTAAAAAGGAGAGGTAATATAGGCAAAGGGCGAATAAATCCTCGTCCTAATAGATTCTTAGACGCTTTATAAAGGGATAGACGTCTATATAGATATTCTTTCTATCGCTAAGAGCGATAATGCCTAGGTTCTTCGGATTATATTTATCTAGGTTAAAAGTACTAATATTATCCCGTTTAAGGCGTTTAGTAATAGCCTCGTCGTTATAGGCCGAGGAGGAGGTATAACTCGCCTCGCGGTGCTTACGCGGGTTTAAATAGGACTTTAAGGGGCGGCGGATAAAACTATTATTAGACCTAGATAAATTATTATTATTATTATTATCCGAATCCTTTTATCGACGAGAGTAGAAGGCCTAAGAGTACTTAAATAACTTAGACTAAAGAGAATAATAAAGAACTTAGGGTTATTCCTTAGGGTAATACTACTATCTAATAAAGCGCTACTCGGATAAGCGAAGTATTCCTTACGGACGAAGAGGAGGCTATTCCTCTAATTAACTATTAAAAAGGTCTCCGTCGATTATTTACGGGTTAAGAGGCACGGCTCGGACTAGCGGATATACTAAAGTTATTATAGCGTAGAGAGGAGTCTCTTTATCGGGAAGCTCGCTTATAAAACAAAGATATAAGCGAATTCCCTTTCGCTAAGTATCGGCGTGCTATAAATGCTTTTCCTTTACGGACGGAAGATCTAAGATATCGAAGATAACCTCCGACTTAAAGGCTAAAAAACCTAAAAGAATATAGGCTTACTTTATATATATTACGTCTATATTAGTAAAGGTCTTAATAACCCTTTCCGTAGGCAGTGTCTTAATTAACTTAGAGTAGCGGACGGCCTATTTTAATAGGTTATTGCAATCTCTATCCTCTATAGCTAGTATAGTAGACTGCTTGCGTAGCACCTCGGTTTCTAAAGATAAGCGAGGATAACGGCGGGCGGGAGGAGGAAGATCTTTATAATTACTCTTAGAGTCCTTAGAGGGGGCGGCGCTATAGACACTATCCGGCGGAGCGTACTCCTATATCGGCAAGCAAGGGTAGACGTCGTCGTCTAAACGAGATATAGATGCCGTAGCTTAACGGGCTTCTTCGTCCCTAGCTATAGTAATAATAGCTTAAATAAAACGAGGGATAAAGGAGAAGAGGAGGGATTACGAAGAAAGAAGAGTCGTAGGGGAAGAAAAAAGGAAGAGTTATAGGAGAGGAGAAAAGTCTATAGTAGGAGGTATAAGGTGTTTTAATTTTAGCATAGGAACGGGTACGCGTAGGAAATCGAAAATATAGAAAGAAAAATTTTCCTTACGGCTAATTGCGTAAGGACTTAAAATAGAGAACTAGGCAGTAGGCCCTAGTTCTAATAATGCTTAGAAAGGCGAGCCTCGTCGGATCGTAAGGCTTATATTAGAGGTTATATAGGCGTGCTAGCTAAGGTTGTATAAGCTAGTTATACTATAGGTGTCGGGAGCCTTTAGGCGGCTTCTAACGAATAGCGAGAGCTTTAAGAAGCTCTTAGCGAACGTATCGTAGTAGAGCGAAGCTTTAGAGACAGGAAGGGCGTTCCTAACAGTAGCTTTAAGGCAGAAGGTATAGAATTGCTACTAATTTAATGCACTTAGCACTAAGAATGTATGTGTAAAGAAGGATGATTCTATTAGGTAGGCGTAAGCCCCGGGAGCTAGGAATAGCTCCCTACTATCTTATCTATGGCTGATTATATTAGCCCCGGCATATAGCATAGAGGATGCTTTACATATATTAATTAAGAATCTCCTTTATTAATAGTCTGTTTCGGCTATAAATAGCATCCTTAATTTGTCTTTTAGTAGAGATTTAGCGAAGCAATTTTATAGCCTTTTCTATAGCTATAGCTCTTTACATCGTTATTATAGAAAGGGGTAATTCCTATATAATCCGGGGGTAAGCACTAAAAACGAATAATATAGGAACTAAACTATTAGGACTAGCTATATTATTAATTGCCTTAACTACTATTTAAAGGATAGCTTTACCTAATATAACGTTCCTAATTTCCTCCTAAAGAATACTAAATATTTATTTAAGTAGTCTATAATATCTCTTAATCTTTCCGATAGACTAGTAGGCTTTAACTAGAACTTACTTATATGTAATCCCTATTACTTTCGCTTTATTTTAGAATTTATTAAAAGCAAAATTAGTTCCTACGTCGTGCTTAATAATATCTAATAGACTAAGATATATATTAATCTATAACGCACGTAGTATTTCCTACGTATCTTTAGCGGATATTAATAGAAGGTATCTTACTCTTTAGAATAAAGTTGCTAAATCTACTACGTATAGCATTAGTCGTTATAGGTTTCCGAGGTATATAACGTTAATAATAATCTTAGAGTTAAATTCTCGATTATCTTATAGTATATATTTAAATTATCTTAAAGCCTAAGAGTGCATCTAGTATTAGTAATAAAACTTTAAAATAGTTTTAAGTCTACCGATTAATATATTATTATATCCTACTTAGCGTAGTAGATAATATAGTCTTATAACTACGGGATATTTAAAACGACGATAGAGCGTTCGGATCTTAACCTCCGTAAGGAAGTTTATTAATTCCTTATCTTTAGAAAGAAAGAACTATAGATATTCCTATTTTCGTATTATAGGAACTATACCTCGACTAATAATTATATCTATTATATTATTAAAGTATATACCTTATCGGTCTATATCGGCTAAAGAGAGTAAGAAAGGTATAAGTATCTCTAAAACGTAAAAAGTTATCCTTCTAATTAGTGTTTTAAGGGCAATAGAACTAAGTAAGTTAATAGTATCTCTACTACTAAACTTCTTATACCTACGACCTTAAAGTATAAGTTATTTCCGAAAATAGCGTCGACTATTGCGTTTATAAGGTCTTCTTAATTAAAAGAGTGCCGATTTAGTCGGCGTCGCTTAGTATATAGGCGAGGAGGAAAAGAGTCTGCCTCTCTATTAGGAAGATAAGATAGGAGCTTAGGATACGGATTTTCTAAAGAGGACTCCCTTTTGCGGTCCGCGCGATCGCGGTCGCGATTATCTAAGTCTCGAGCTATAATAAAAGGGTTTACGAGAGATAAGACGAGAAGAAGGTAAAGAGGGTAGAGGAGGAAAATAGCGAAAAGTAAGGGCGAGGGTAAGGCACGTATAGTATACGTAGAAAAATTCTCTACTACCTAAGTTTACTATAGGAAAATTCTGCTAAATATAAAAGAGAGAAAAGGAAGATATAGCTTATCGGCCTCCTAGCGGTGCTAAGAGGAAAAAGACGAGAGTATCGTAAACCGCTAAGACCGCTAAGATAAGGTTAGTTAATAGTAATTAGGCCTACTATCTACGGATAGACGTAGGTCTTACTAAAAATAGCGGGGTGACTATCCGTAACTAAACGAAGGTTTTATAAGGAGCTAAAACGCTTTAGAGTAACGTAGGATGCGCTACTAGTGCGATTCGTAAGGCGCTTAATTAAGGGCTTATTAAGGGCCTTAAAAAACTTACGAAGGCAAGGTATTGCTACTAAATATAGTATAAGAAGGGATACACTTGGCAAAGGGTGTATATAAAAGAAGAAGTATAATAATTTTAAGGTAGCCTAGCCTGCCCTACGGGAAGTAGGCTAGCCGGAGCCCGGACTAATGCTAGCCCGTAGGCACCTATTAGAAGTGCCTACCTATTGCGTATTAATCTCGTTTCCTTAAAAATCGATCGATGCTTCGTAGAGGGCAATAAACTTAGCGACGGATGTTATAATCGCGATACCGTTATTCTCGTCGGGTTTAATATTGCTATCCTAATGTTTTACGTTAATATATAGAAAAAGGGATCGGTAGATAGTAGTGCCTTTTATCTATTCCCTAAGAGTCTCCTCTATTATATCGGATAAAGGACTAGTAGGTTAGTATATCGAAGTTATAATACGTGCTTATTTTTTACGCGGTTTATCGTTGTGTTCGTAGGGTTCTCTACAAAAGGTTTTATCGTTTTCGGCGTTATTAACGCACTTTCTGCTAGTGCTACTCTTCTTCTTCTAAAGCGGTAATCGGTTAGCAAAAAGTTTAAAGAAGAGCTATACGTAACCCCTAAAGGCGAGCTAGACTTAGAAGGTAAAGTCTTCTTATTCTTAGCATAGTTATCCTCCTCTAAGTGCATAGAATAAAATCGTCGGGCGGAAGCCGTTCGATAAAGATCTATAATACGTTCGAAGGATATAGAACTATCTCGTCTACCTTACTATCTATAATTAAGCCTTATAATCACTAATTAGTGTTAGTAAGTGTCTCGAATATAAATATAAATATAGGTCTAGTAGTCTTATTAGAATTGTTAATACCTATCTAGCTAAGGATTATACTACCTTCTTATAGATAAGACGAGAGAAGGGTCGGAGCTTCCTTTCGGGAAGCCTCGGTAGCTAAGAATAGAAAGGGATCCGTAAATAAAATACAAAGACGGATGAGTTAGTTAGGGAAGACCTTCCGCAGACGGATGCGTCTATCGGGACGACCGTAGAAGTCTATAGAAGGAAGTATAATTCTATCTATAGAATTTACCTTAGAAGGGAAGTCCTTCTACCGTAGAATTCTATTGGAATTCTATCTATAGAATTTACCTTAGAAGGGAAGTCCTTCTACCGTAGAATTCCATTAGAATTCTATCTATAGAATTCACCTTAGAAAGGAAGTCCTTCTACCGTAGAATTCTATCTATAATTCCTATAATAATCTTACCTAAGATATAGTAGCGATACTCTAGGACTTATACGTCTAACGTTAGCTAAAGTATATCCGGAAGCTCTTACGTTACGATATATCCGAATATTAGTTAATTAACGGACGTATCTTTTTCCGCGACCGGCTCTTTGTTCCTAATACTCTTAATCTCCGCCTTAAAGTCGTTTATTAATCTTATAGTAGTAGCTTAATAAGATACCTAAAGAAGGTAAAAACCCTTAATCTATTAACCCGAATATACTAATAGCTAAGAATTTCTTACTTTACTACTATATTTATTAAAGACTATACTCTTTGTCTTTAGACTAAGACCCCCCGCTTATCTCCCTTTAGATTCCTAAAACCCTTCGCTCTACCGGTCCGGCTATAGGCTAATATATCGATTAATTATATTACGATATTCCCTAAGTATACCTAAAATAGGAAGACTTAGGAGAATATACTTACGATAGTTAATAGGCTTACGAAGATAAGATATTTTATCCTTATTACCGGCCTTTTTATAAAAGAACTAATCGACTCCTTTATCTATATAGTCTATCGTTTATATAAAGCACTTAATACTATTATCTCCGACTAAGGCACTTAGTTTATCTCTAATTTCTAGCGATAGCTTAGCACTCGTTTATAAATAACGTTAAAACTAAGCTTAGTATAGCACTTAAAGACCGATGGTTAAACCGAAATCGTTAACGCTATAATAAATAAATATATTCGAGCTTATATTAGCTTTACCTAAGATAACTAGGTCGACTAGCTCCCGCTCGCGGAATTCGCAATAAATAATTTAGTAAATAAAACAACTGGTATTTCTCCGTTCTTCGCTAACTACGGCTTTAATCCCCGGCTCGACATTAAACCTATAGGTCCCTAACCTTTAACTCTCTTATTATAGGCAAAGAAGGAATTCCTTCGCGTAGACGTAATAGCTAATCGTTTCGACCGTATGCTTAAGCTTTTATATAAGCCTTATAATAGAAATATAAAGATAATGCTAATATAAAGCGGGACGAAGGCTTTTTCTTCCGACCCGGTAATATAGTTATAGTTTTATTAAATAATATAACTACTAATCGCCTAAAGAAGAAATAAGACGATAAATAAGACGGTCTTCATCCTATTCTTAAGGTCTACCGTAGCGCTATAGTTATCGACCTCCTAAAGTATATCTAGGTTAATAAGTCTTTCTATACGTCTAAGGTACGGCTTTAGATAACGGAAATAATACTAGGCTAGGCATAGATTAATCGAGAGGAACGACGTTACGTCGTAAGCTGTATCGCAAAACGCAATAACGACGGTAATATCGAAGAAATATAGGAATTTAAGACGATCCTTAACGTATACGATAACGAAGCCTTAACTTTAACTTATCTAATTAAATAGAAATATCACTAAGAACTACCCTAGCAGCCCGAAGATAACTTAAGAGGTTGCCTTAAAGCTATCTAACTCTTCTATAGATTTAACCTAGATAAGCCGGGCCCTTTAGACTAGGCCCGCCTATAAAAGATTCCTTTACTATATACTAATTTCTAGCGAAAATGATATTTCTTAGCGATTTAGGGACTAAATCGTCTCTAAAGGGGGAGTAATATTATAGTACTATATTATATAATATAGTATATTGTAGGAATAAGGGATATCCGTTCTTTAGGCACGATTGCGATCTACGTAATTAAATAGATTACGTACGGGCAACGCCTATACGGATGCGTTATTAACTATACGATGTATCGATTGTATGCATTAGGGACCCTAGTGATAGCGTTACTAACTCAGCCGCCCTTGCGATAATTAAGTTTTTAACTTAATCGCCCTTATAGGCATAGCCCCGACGTCGTAGGCAAGGGCTCGTAAAGGTCCGGCTTCGGGCCCTATTAATATACGCGTTTATAGGCTATATAAAGGGGCTATTCGTCGCCCCTTAGTTAATAGACATTATAGACTAGAATCCAGCAGTTATAACCCCCTTTGTTTGTTTAACTAACTAACACTAATTAGTGATTAAACAATTAATTATAGATTAGTAAGGTAGAAGAGGCAGAGCCTAATCGTCGAAAAGTGCACGGATCTTTATCCCTCGCAGATTCTATTGTCTACACCTAGAGACGGTCCTTTATGCTAAGAATAAGGAACCTACGCGAGTTAGAGCCGACGAAGCTATTAATATAGCTAGCTCTCGGTAACCGCCGATAAGTTCTTTCCTAGCTTTTGTTTAATCCCGTCTCGCTTCGAGAAGAAGAAAAGTTACGTTAATTAATAGTACGTCTATAACGTAAGACAACCTTCGTAACGACCCTTACGATCCCCTTTAATAATAACCGTATGTTTTATTTAATTATACTATATCGGACCCTACCGATAACACTAACGCTCCCGGTCCCGCATCGGAAGTAACTAAGCCTAACGATAACCCCCTTCCCGGTTAGCTAGCAGGCATTAATATCCTCGGTTCGAACTAAAATAAAGCTAACATTGCCTTTTAGGAGATAGACGTTACCTATAACAATATAAATAAGAAAGCAGTTATAACTTATATAGCCCGGTTTATTATTACTAATATCGGCTTAACTATTTATAGATACGAGCTATTCTTAGACTTCTAAGAATACTTTAACGGATAGATAGAGGCTATATAAAACTAGGTACATAAATATTTTAAGAGGATCCTTAAATCCTTCTTACGAGCCCGTAGGATCTAGACCGGCGCTAAAAACCTTAGCTACCTAGTATCGTTTTTAATGCTTTAGCGCCTATAGATTTACCCGATTTAGCTAAAGGACGAGCTACTATTAGAATAGTTAAAGTTCTATAACGAGCGAACCCGAGAGTTCGTAAGAAATACATCCGTTATAGCTCTAGCTGCTATAACTAACCCTCCTTCCCTAATCGTCTTAGGCACGGCCCTAACGGCACCTCTTACTGCCCTAACCCCGGCTCCTATAGCAACTTTTGCGACGGCACTATCTACGCCTACGGCTATCCCTTTGGCACCTCCGATAGCCCCGGCAGTTATATTCGCGCTAGAACCCTCCTTTGCTTTAATAACCTTAATATATACTACCTCCGTCGATCCCGGCTTATACCCGCGAGATTAAATGCCCGGCACGTTCCTAAACCCTTAGGCCCCTTCGTTCCGTAATATATTAGAAACACTAATAATACTTTACCCGACCTTGTATTAGTTCTCTAAGACCCCTCTAATTAATATAACGGCAAAGGCAGTCTATACGATAGTCCCCCCTTACGACGTTCTAAACGAGGAGATAGACGTAGACCTTCTATAAAAGTTTATTAAGTTATAGGATAAAAGCAAGAATTATACGGGTAAGCCCTATAATATTCTTAATAATAAAGTCTATATCTTTACGGACGTTTATTATACTATTAAAGCCCGGCCCGGCTATTTCTATACCCTCTTTCCCCGGATCCTTACCGGCCGAGCCTAAGACTACTATATCTAGTATATAGAGTAGGATAGCATATTTAGATAAGCCTACGACCTACTAAAGGCTTACTTTAATACCGAAGTAAACTATTAGCATTATTAGGTAGATTAAAGCACTATAACTTTTAAAAAGCTATAAGTTAAGCATTTAAATAAGACCTAATAGGAAGTCCTATAGACCCTTTTAATAAGCTATAACGATATTAACGCGCCTTAGGATTTAAGTTCGCTAGAGACCTCCCCTTTCGTACTATATTGCTTAACGTATGCCGAAACGTCCCGGAACTTAGCTATACGCTATATAACCCCCCTAAGACTACGGAAAGCTATTCTCCGCGCTGCGTTCCTCCTTAAAGACCTATCTATCGATATAGGCCGAGAACGGCACGTCCGGCACGTTCGTGCAATATTATCGTAACGAGGTAATAAATATAAATAATAAATATAATTTATTAAGCGTATTCTATACCGACCGTAGATATACTAACAACCGCGGCAACGGCCGTAGGTTAAGCGGGAGTAGCGGACGAAGCTACCGTAGCCCTTATAGTAGCGGTAGTAGCTTTAGCAACCGCTAATAGTCGAGGAAGTGCTTCGTTTATTAAAAGGAAGGCTGCTAGTCGATAAAGCATACCCTAGAGGAACGAGCTAAGTCTAAGGCTTAATACCACGCGTAATGCCTTTTAACCGGCAACCCTAGCATAGGATTTAAGGCCTATCTCACCGAATATAAAGGTAACGAGACTCTATAGGCCGCTATCGAGTAGCGTAACAATAAGGCTAATAACGACAAAGAACTAACTAAATAGCAAGCCTTATAAATCCTATATTAGTAGTCCTTTAACTATTTAATTACGGGCGAAGACGTATAAGGGATAGACTAGTTAAGCGTCCCGGCTACGCAATTCGTCTTTAACCGTTACTTAAAGGACCGCTTTTACGGTATCCTCGTAGACACTAGAGCAGCTATAGTCTCTACGGTAGGTTAAGACTAATACCTCGCCCTATAACGAGAAGACCTACCTATTATGCTCGATAAGTCTACCGCCGGCTAGGCATATATTAAATTTAGGAGCGGCGAGGACGTACGCTCCCTTAGCTCTATTGCCTTTTAGACCCTAATTAGCCGTATTACGTTCTATATACTAAGGACAACGACCCCCTTCCTCCTCTACCTAGCTAATATAGATCGCTTAAGCGTATACTTTAATAATACTACCGATATAATCATCGGTCCTAGTGTTAGCGTCCCCGTCGTTCGTAAATAGGGCTATCTATAGTTCTTCTTTAGTAAGGAAGAGAGCGTAGTCGCCTTCTTAACTAAAGCCGAGATATAAACGCTCTACCGCCGATTTAGCCACCCGGCCGTTAATAGACTTAACTACCTATTAAAATAAGTAAGGCATAACGATATCTTAGTAGAAATACTTAAGGATATCTTAAAATTCTGCTATTACTGCTAGCTTTACGCACCGGCCCCCTAGAGGTTTAAGTTTATATTAAAGGATAACTAAGAATTTAATTTCGAGGTCGTCGTCGATATAATATACCTAAAGCTCGGTAGTAGCACCCGTCTAGTGCTATACGCGGTCGATATAGCGATATCTTTCTAAAGAGCGCGATTCCTCCCGTTTATATCGGCTAAAGATACCTAAGAGATACTTAAGGCACTATAGATCGATATATACCTCGGCCCCCCTAACTTTATCCGGTATAATATAGGCACTAACTTCGCCTTAACCGAGTTTCGCAATAAAGCTCGCATTATAGGTATTACGTATACCTAAATCCCTATTAAGGCATATTAGTCTATAGGTAAGGTTAAAAAGTATTATAGCCCGCTCCGTCGTACGTTTAAAATAATATACGCTAAGATCGGTAAGACAACGGCCCTTAAATCCGTCCTATAAATAGCTATTAAAGCCTTAAATAATATAGTAGGACTAAACGGCCTCGTCCTTACGCTCCTCGTCTTTAAAGTATACCTACGGATAACTTATAACTCCCCTCCTTCGGCAACTACGGTATAGAGAGCTACGACTATCTAAAAGGCTATAAAGGCCTTACGGTAGCTCTCCGCCGCGCGATAAGTTAAGGATAGCCTATAAGCTTAAAACGGCCCCTTAACCCTTAATACTCTATAACTACTGCTATAGAGTAAAGTCTATATCTAAAGAGAGAAGCGAGGATAGTAAGGTCTATATAGGATTGCCTTTATTAACGGCTAAGACGTTACTATCGAGACCGTTAACGGCCTTATAGTCTTCCGTTCTACCTTTATATAGCCGTACTACTATAGTAAGAACGATACCTTAGATTCCCTTGCCCTCGATAATATAAACACCCTCTCTAAGGTCGATTCCTCTACTACGGACGAAATTCCTAAGCTAGATCTTTCCCCCTCTCCGGCATAGGCACTACCGGCTCCGCTATAGCCCTATAAACGCGGACGTCCCTTAGGCTCGAGGAATAAGCTAAAGACCGTAACCTTCTATAATTAATTCCTCGTTAAGAAGGAAGAAGATATACTACGGCTATCGACTAAGCTACGCAATAACGGCGTTATTACTATACCCGGCGCCCTTTTTAAAGAATCGGACTAATGAGAAATTAACGATCTTATAGCCCGCGGAGTGTTTAGCTTTAAATAATACGACGAATCTATCTATAGGCAGCACCGGCTGTTTCGTTCCCGAATAGTCCGGGAAGTAAAGGGTCGTAAGGTTAAACCCTATAAGAAGTCCCGACTAGTAATCTAAGGCTATAGCGATATAGAGAAAAGCTCGCTGCTAACCTATTCCCTTACTATTCAACATGTTAGCTAGCGCTTAATCCTAGCCCTTACCCCCGCCTTACTTCGCTAAGGCATAAGCTTATCTCTCCGCGATATTATATAGGCCTATCCCTAAGCTTAAATAGAGCTTAATCGTATAGTGTTAGCGGCTCTCCCGATAGAGCTCTAGGGCAAGTACCTAAAAGGTATAATTATAAGAGTTATTAGACCGTTATACGGTTTTATAGAAGCCGGTGTATATTAGTGGAAACCCTACTATAAGCACTACGTTAAGAGCCTTAATATAGCTCCCTCTACCTATAACTCGTGCCTTCTAATTACGAATTAAGGACCTAACGACTTTAGCCTTATCGGAATGCAGACGGATAATACCTTAATGCTCGGTTTAGACACCTTTTCGGCTTAAGAAGAAAAAGAGCTTAAGATAGCTTAATTTCGCGCTAAGCCGAAGGCCTAAATAACCCTAGGGAATACTATAGACTTTAATAGAGTAAAACTAACGCTTTACGACGACGTTCTACTCTTATAGCAGAAGGGATAGGCCTTAAGGATTAAGGTAGTCGACTTACGGGCTTATAATAAAGCCTAGCAGTACCTTAAGCAACGCGCTTATGCTATATACGTCGCCTCTATCTATTAGCCTAAGGCCTTATTCGATATCTCTATAGCAGCCTAGGTCTAAGCCCCCGAAGAGAAGGATTATAACATCCTTAATAAGCGCCTTTAGTAGTAGATCGACTATTAATAACGTAGACTTACGTACTAACTAATTAATCTCGAGACCGCTAAGCTTATAGTATTTATAGATAGCTTATTCGCAAATAACTAAGACCTTTCGTCTTAGTTAGGCTTTATTATTACGCTCGTTAATAAGACCGAGCGTACGGATACGCACTTTCGGATTAATAGCAATATCGTCTATTAAAGCTCGACGAAGTATAAGCGAGTAACCTATAGCGTTCTTACGAGCGAGATCTACGGCATAGTTAACGGCATAGACCTTAGCATCTCCCTTATTACGACCCTCCGTATAGTTACGGAACGGCTTAAGCTCTTACTAATCCCTCTTATTATATACACTAACTTATACTCCCTCTACGAATGCCTTATTAAGCTCGGCACTACGAAGGAGAAACGTCTAATAATCGATATTATAGCGTTACGTTAGTTATATAAGCGACGGGAGATTAAGAAGATTAGATAGATCTACGGGAAAGATAACCCCGCTAACGCTATAACGAAGGCATCGCTAAATAAGGCCCTTAAACGCCTTATTAATACAAATAGCCTCTCGATTAGGATAGAAGCCTTCGTCCTTCGCCTATAGTTACCTACGGTTCCCTACGGTATTCCCTTTATTCTGCCCCTTTTTTATTTATACTTATTAAATATATTTATTAGGCCTTCTACCTAATATATCGTTCTTCTTATTTCCCCCTTTGTTTAGATAATAGGCTTACTATATAGCAACTATAAAGAAAAAGTTACTAGTATAGGAATAAGGGATATCCGTTTTTTAGGCACGATTGCGATCCACGTAATTAAATAGATTACGTACGGGTAACGCTTATATAGATGCGTTATTAACTATACGATGAATCGATCGTATGCATGAAGGACCCCGGTAATAGCGTTACTAACTCGGCCGCCCTTAAGATAATTAAGTTATTAACTCAATCGCCCTTATAGGCATAGCCCCGACGTCGTAGGCAAGGGCTCGTAAAGGTCCGGCTTTAGGCCCTATTAATATACGCGTTTGTAGGCTATATAAAGGGGCTATTCGTCGCCCCTTAGTTAATAGACATTATAGACTAGAATCCAGCAGTTGCAACCCCCTTTGTTTGTTTAACCAACCAATATATATAGTAATATACTATATAATATATAGTCCTATATATAAACGAGCCCTTAGCCTCTATAGTTCTTCTCCTCTTTATAAAACAATAAGGTTATCTAGCTATTACCTAGTGCCGTAATAGATAGTTATACAAGCAGCGTAAGATCGTAGAGATCCGTTAGATTAACGGCGATAATAACCCGGCCGATGCTATAACGAAGGCATTACCTAACCGAGCCCTCGAACGCTTCGTAGACAACAATAGCTTAATTATTTAGATAGAGGCATACGTTCTACGTCCTTAAGTTCCCCTTTAGAACTCTCTTTTATTTATACTTATATATTGTATTTATTAGACCCCTTTAGTCTAATACGCGTTATCCTTATGATTAAGAAGGTTGCTTAGCAGTTAGAAAGAAAGACTGCTAGTATAGGAATATAGTTATATAACTAAGGGATAGAGTCGTAACTATATTACCGACTATATATAGGAAAGGGGCAATAGGGGTTATAACCACGCGGCGTATAACGCTACGTGCCTTATATAGTTAATAACCTCGTTATTAACTAAGGGCATCGTTATAACTAGAGTAGTAAGCCCTAGCGTAAGCCTTAACAATGCATTATCAAGGTATAGTAGGCTCTATAGAGGGACCCCGGCAGACGGGTATAAAGGGGCCCCCTTATTCCCCCCTTCTTAGCTAGATTAGATATAACTATAACTAATGCAACCCCCTTTGTTTAGATTAATCTAAGTGAATCACCTACTAACAAATATCCTTAATAAAAAGAAATAGAAATTACCTCTCGTACGCCTTTAAGATTAGTAGCTAGTCGTATCTTCGCTACGCTATTAATATATTAATAGAGTATTACTATTTATACTATAAGGAATCTCTATTTATACTATAAGACCCTATAAGACGCTAAAATCCCTACTTTTTCTACGCCTACCCCGCGCGCCTATATCGCGCTACTAAAATCGGGTATAGGTACATAGCAATAAAGAGGGCGGCGCAAATTGTTGCGGTTAGCCCGCCATTAGTCAGCCTTATGCGAGGGGCAGCCATTAGGGCTACCCTCTCGCACAGCTAGCTAGCTTCCTCCTACAGACACACATACATAAGACACGATCATTAGCTCCTGCTATGTAAGCTCTAGACAAATCGTGCCTAGCCTTAATTAAATAGTCAATTTAACAACAGCAATTCAATAGCCATAGCAGCGCGCGCGTAAGGAGCCCTGCTAAGTGCCCTCTGCTGCGTGCCCTCTGCTGCGTGCCCTCTGCTGCGTGCCCTGCTGCGTGCCCTGCTGCGTGCCCTACTGCGCGTTGGTGGTGTTCTTCGCGTTCTTCCCACGATTTGCGCGGCTCTCTTAATTGCCATGTACCTACGAAGTACACTAGATTTTCGTGGCGGGACATGGGCGGGGTACGCGGGGTCTTACAGTATAAATAGAGATTCCTTGCAGTACAAATAGTAATACTCTATTAATATAGATAATGTTAGTTAGGCTCTGCTGTTAGGGTTAACCGGTGTGTGTGTATTATGTCTGTCTTGCTAGCTAGAGAGGGGAAGGCATCGCGGAGATATAGTCTCGTTGCGTGCACGTGATTACGTAGATCACGTGTCTGCAATAGCACCTTGCGTATCCCTTATCCCTTATTCCTACACTAGCAGTTCTTCTTTAGAAGGCTATAAACAATAATAACCTAGTAAGGTCGAACTAAAGGAACGTAACCTAATCGAACAACGAACGCATCGAACGTATAAAAAGAGGGAAAGAGGGATCTTGCGATGCTATCGAGGGTTAGGCTAAATAGCCTTACGAAGTATAGTAATATAACTACGGAAAGAGGGAACGAATAATAAGCAACGAGCAATAAGCGAGTAACGAAGCAATAAGCGAGCAACGAAGCAACGAGCGAGCAATAAAGCAACGAGCGAGCAATAAAGCAAGCAACGAGCAAAGAGCATAACGCAATAAGCGAAGGAAGGGAGCGTTAGAAAGTCGGGCAAAGCAACGAGCAATGAGAATACACGAAGGAAGGGTCGGGTAAAGCAACGGAGCCGAAAGAAGCGGGCAGGGAAGCTCGTAAGGCTATCCCTCGAGAGTTCTTCTTCGTGGCTTATAAGGCTAGCTATTGTGCCGTTGCCTCGAGCTAGCTACGCGGCACGAAGGGTGCGTTGCTAAGGCTCGGAAGAATAACGTATCGAGGCGAGAGAGGCATCTGCCGGGACGAAGACGAGGAAGGCGTCTGCCGGGACGAAGGCGACTGCTAGGACGAGGGTGACTGCCGGGTAACCGGCGAGGAGGAAGCCTATGCGGGATTCGTATAGTAGTCTCTTTCTCTACGGTAACGAGAGAGTGGCCGAGTCGTAAGCTAGGGCCGGGGAGACTGTCTATTGCCCTATTGTTTAACGGGCTAAGGGGAAGCTCGTATGCGCTTTTAGTAGTAATATCCTTTAGCGAGGTAACGAAAAAGTGCGCCTCGGGAGTTAAAGTAGGATTTATAGTGCTAGCAATTAGCCTGCTTAGGTTAATGCCGGGCTTAGGGCATAACGGTCTAGGAGGAAGTCTATATACGCTATATATAGTAACATCCTTCGCCGAGGTGGCGAAAGAGTGCGCTTCGAGACTAGAAGGGCGCTTTGCAATAACGGCATTTGCTTAGAATTAGGGCATACCGTTTAGTGCGCTTTTAATAAAGCTGCTATAGGACCTATAGCTTTATAGGTTGCGAGCAGCTTAGCGAGCTACTATAAGAGCTATTAAGAGAGTAGCTTAATAAGCTGCTTTAAGGGTCGAAAGAGCAGTCCGAAGAGCTGCTGCTTAGAGTAGGCGAAGTAGGTAGAGTAGGGAGCCGGCTTAGAAGAGGAAGTCGGCTTAGAAGAGGAAGTCGGCTTAGCCGGCTTAGCGAAGCTTACGGCTACGGCTGCTGCTATAGACTTATAGCAACTAGCGGACTTTAAGTAGTCGAAGCCGTTAGTGTTAAGGGCGAGGAAGGCGATGTTAGCGAGGCTGCCGAGACTATCGAGGGCGAGGGCGAGGCTAGCTTTAGCGAGGGCTTCTAGCCGAGTTAGGCTCGCATCTCTTTTTGCTTCCTATAGTTAGTTATTCCTATATCGAAGTCTATCTCGAGATATTCTTCTTAAGGCTAGGTTAGAGGGTTATCGTAGGCCTCGAATAGCTATATCGAGAGGAATTACTATACGGTTAAGTCATTCTTCTTAAGGTAGATGCCGCGGCGCCTAAGGAGGTTCCTTAACGCCTTTTTATAGTCTTTATACACGTTTTTCCACGTCTCTTCCGACTAGCCCTCGAAATGCATTTAGAAGAAGCTAAAAATGCCTAAGCTATACTCTTAGTTGCTAAATTCGCAGGCTAATATAAAATTTGCCGTATACGTCGTAGCGGTAAGCGGGTTCCGACTATCTAGCTTCTCGTCGTACTAAATGCTAACGTCAATATGCTTCTACGCTGCCTATGCAATAGGGGTATGGCCTAGCATCCGATAAAGCTAGACGGCGATTTCGTCTGCCGTTAGGGGGGCTACGGCAGCGGCAGCGGCTATAGGAGTCGGGCTTTAAGAAGTTATCGTAATGACTAGGTTGTAGGGATCGCGATAGTCTTCGCGATGTTTATCGGCGTTGCTAACGCACTTCGTTTTTAGTATCGTGCTTCTATCGAGGATAGCGACGACGGGGTTAATTAGAAGCTAGGAAGGAATCTTCGTAGGCGAGGCAAGCGGAGATATCCTTATTCTTAGCACGGATAACCTTCTCTAAATATAAGAATAGTATCGCTAAGATGCCGATCTTTTATACGTTCGAAGATTAAATCTATCTCTTCTACCTAGCTGTCTGTAATTGACTAAGTCAACCACTGATTAGTGTTAGTTAGGCTCTACTATTAGGGTTAACTAGTGTGTGTGTATTGTGTCTGTCTTGCTAGCTAGAGAGGGGAAGGCATCGCGGAGATATAGTCTCATTGCGTGCACGTGATTACGTAGATCACGTGTCCGCAATAGCACCTTGCGTATCCCTTATCCCTTGTTCCTATAGATAAGGGATTAATCTTAATTTAGGATTTAGGGTTTTAGCTAACCTTGCGGACCTTAGCTAATGTGCGACCGTAGTGCCGCAACTTACACTTAGCCTCTTAGTTAAGGCGTGGGACTTAAAGATAGAGTGCTAAATCATTTGATGGATTTATGCCCCACCGCATTAAAGCCATCGTACACCTGTCAGAAAGAGCCGCTTTTAATAAATGCAATAGATCAAACCGCTAATTAATTAACCTCCATTTGGCTATGTTATTTGACTTAAGGTCCGTGTATTAGTATACCTAATTTGGGCTGAGGAGGGGCCTGTATAGCCCGCGCAAATTGCTACTATAGGTAAACAGTTGGAAACAAGGCAACTACGTACGAGGTACTAACCTCGGAGACTACCGAGTGTAACAAATGTTGATTCTTGTCTATTCGGACCTGCCGGATAATGGATTGATGGAAGAAACTGGTTCTAGACTATGAAAGAAGCTGTGTAAAGAAAAAGAAAGAAGACGACGGCAAAGGAAATCAACAAGATGGAAAGGGAGGGCGTTGAAGCAAGTCATGTACGAATATAAATAGGCTCAAATGACTCGACTTGACATATCTTGCTGATTAGACGTCAATAAAGTTTGGGGTTAGTTGTTACATGACATGATGATGGCAAGTGAAGAACGATTCTAATGGCTAGTAAAGCTTCCTCTGTCACCATGGGTGACTAGAGCGGAAACCGGAATGGTTTGAGATGTATGCTTGAAACAAGCTTGCGCGACGACTTGTCCAAGTAAAGGATAGTGACGAGTTTGCAAGGGGAAAAGGTAGAGTCTAGCTCGGGTAGCCGACTCCCGACTGAGTCACCTAGACAAGACCAGTATATTCACGGAAAAATCATCGAGTCTACATGCGGAGCGGAGTCCAAAAGCGAAGACTCCACGCGGACCGTCGACTAGAAAAAGGGCCACTGACTGGGAAGCACGGTCAAGTACTTTGCCTCTCGTATGTGTAAGTGAAGGTGCCCCTTTTATACCATTCTCCAGCCTGCCATTCATCAACATTCATCTGACAATCTGGACATGATGGACCTCGACAGCCAGGCCGCGGTCGACTCCCGCAACCTCGCCAACATGGGCCACAAGCAGGCCCTGAGGCGCTCCTTTGGCACGCTCAGCATGCTCTCCCTCGCCTTTAGCGTCCTGGCCACCTGGTCCACCATCGCCCAGGACCTATCGTCGGGCCTCGTCAACGGCGGGCCCGTTGTTGTTCTCTGGGGCCTCGTCGTCGTCGCCGTCTGCAACGTCTGCGTCGCCGCCTCGCTCGGCGAGCTCTGCAGCAGCATGCCCACGGCCCTGGGCCAGGCCTACTGGACCGCACGCCTATGTGGCTGGCGCGCGGGAGATGGAGCGTCTCTTGTCGGCCAGCTCGACCTTGGCCCGTCCAGCCGCTTCGCCGCCTACGTTTGCGCCTGGGTCAGCACCTTTGGCTGGTGGACGCTGGCGGCGTCGCAGGTCGCCTTCATGGCCGACTTTATTCTCGCCATGCGGCTCATCTTCGACGACAGCAGCAAGCATCTCGGCCCCGGCTGGCTGCGCTTCCTCGTCTACGTCGGAATCACCATTGCCCTGACCGTCATCAACCTCGTCTCCTGCCGCCGCGCCGCCGTGCTGCCCGCCATCAATAACTTCGTCGGCATTGGCTGCGTCGGCCTCTTCTTCGTCTTTGCCATGGCCCTGTCCATCGCCGTGGCCACGTCGCAGGGCCGTCTTTCGTTCCAGCCCGCCTCCTTTGTCTTGGGCCGGTGGATAAACGCAACGGGCGGCTGGCCCGACGGCGTCGTCTGCCTTCTCGGCCTTGTCCAGGGCGCCTATGGCCTGACAGCCTTTGACGCCGTTATTCACATGGCAGAGGAGATCCCAGCGCCAGGCCGTTACGTCCCGCGCGTCATGTGTTACGCTGTTTCTGTCAGCGCCCTATCCGCCTTTGTCTTTCTAGCCGTTTGTCTCGCCTGCGTTCAAGACCTCGACCGCCTCCTCGACCCACCCTCTGGCTTCCCCTTTATCGAACTGACGCGCTCTGTCCTCGGTCCCCTTGCTACATCTATCCTTATCGGCCTTTTCATCTTCAACAACCTCGGCCAGACCCTCTGCGTCTTCACCTCGGCCTCGCGCCTGACCTGGAGCTTTGCCCGCGCCCGCGGCATGCCGTTCGGTGCCTACTTTTCACACGTCGATCCCCTCTGGAACGTCCCTGCCCGCGCCCTCTGGCTCCAGGCCGCCATTGTATCCCTAGTTGGCCTTCTCTACTTCTTTGCCGATGCTGTTCTTCAGGCCGTCCTCAGCGTCACCACAGTCGCCAATACTCTTTCTTGCGCCATTCCCATCCTTTGCCTCGTCCTCGCCGGCCGCGACTGCCTGCCCCCACGCGAATTTGACCTCGGGCCTCGCCTCGGCCACGTCGCCAACGCCATCTCGCTCGTATACTGCGCTGTCACTTCCGTCTTCTTCTTCTTCCCCACCGCCACCCGCCCAGCTCCTGCCGATATGAACTATGCCATTGCCGTCTTGGGCATCATGCTCGCCGTCGCCTTTGCTTTCTGGTTCGTACAGGGCTACTCTACCTTTATGGTGCGGCCTGAGCCCGTCAAGTACGCAGACAAGAAATCCGACTCGGACATCTATGACCCTGACATGGCCGCCGACGAGTCGTGGGGGCCTCTTACAATGAAGGCGCTGGGTATTACAGGGACTGGTAGTGTTGTAGACAAGGGATGAGCGGTGGGCATAGAGGTCTAAGGCTAGAACTATATAAAATCTCGAGGTTAGTAGTCCCCGGAGGACTTTGAGAAAGACATCTAGAGTGTTTGAAATTTTACTCCCCCTACTATAGTGTTTACGTAGTATATGAAAAAACCGATTTGGGGTTTAACTTTATAGGCCGCCGTAGCAGAGATGCTACGCACAGCAGCGGGGCTCACCCAGCTCATCCGGGGTCGCGCGATTGGCCGGAGCGGGGGAGCCAGTTTCCTCCGGGTCCCGGGTAGGCTCGAATCAAATGACGTGACTTCCAATCCGCCAACGTCCAACGTCCATCCGTCCGGCACGCCCCCTCCTCTCGGGTCGCCTTCCAACCCCCTTCCGACATGGCAGCCACCTGCATCTCGTAACACCATGGCGGACGCCCACAAGGCACCCGGAGCCAAGGGCAAGACGGTGCGCTCGCAAAAGATCCTCCCGGACCCCTCAGCCAAGAAACCCGATCCCCCCGTCGAATCCGACGACGACGAGCCTCTGCCGCCGCCGCCGCCGCCGCCGAGTCGGACCGCCGCCAAGGACCGCCACCGCAACCTCTCGGACCTCGCGGTCCGTCAACGCTCCCAGTCGGCATCCTACGTCTCCTCGGGGCCGTCCACTTCTGCCGCGCCCGCGCTTAAACCTAAACCGCTGCCTGCCTCGAGCAGCGCCGTCGAGCCCCCACGTGCCCAGGAGCAGGAGAAGCAGCCCTCTCGGCGCCCAGACACTACGCCGCCCAACCGCGGCACCTTGTCTGCCTCGACCACGGCGCCACGCCAGGCGCCCGTCAGGGCCACTCGTCCGCCGCGGGGCCAGCACGTGCCCTTTCCTCCGCTTCAACACCCCAAGGATGCCCCCGACGTGGAGCCCGCCCCGGCCTCGGGCATGTACTGGTCCAAGGCCATGGTTTCCGGCTCTCCGCATCCCAACCTGCGCGCGCACTCGGCCACCCTGGTCGGCTCCAGCGTCTACGTCTTCGGGGGCTGGGATGCGCGCACCTGCTTCAATAACCTCTTTGTTCTCGACGCCGATGCCTTCTACTGGTCCGTCCCGCGCGTCATCGGGGAGATGCCCATGCCGTTGCGGGCCATGACTTGCACCGCCGTGGCCAAGAAGATTGTCGTCTTTGGCGGCGGCGACGGGCCGACGTACTACAACGGCGTCTACGTCTTGGACACGCTCACCTGTCGCTGGACGAGGCCGCGCATCCTGGGGGACAAGGTGCCGTGCCCCCGGAGAGCGCACGTGGCCTGTCTCTACAAGAACGGCATCTACGTGTTTGGCGGCGGCGACGGAGACAAGGCTCTCAACGACATTTGGCGGCTCGACGTCAGCGACGCCACAAAGATGGCCTGGAAGCTGATATCGAGCCCGGACAAGAGCCGCGGGAGCGCCCACGACTGCCGTCCCAACGCGCGGGGCTACCACACGGGCAACATGAGCGGCAGCAAGCTCATCATATTCGGGGGCTCCGACGGCGCCGAGTGCTTCGACGACGTCTGGATATACGACGTCGAGACGCACATTTGGAAAGCCGTCGACATCCCCGTCGCCTTTCGGCGCCTGTCCCACACCGCCACCCTGGTGGGCTCGTACCTCTTTGTCATTGGCGGCCACGACGGCGACGGCTACTGCAACGATGTCCTGCTGCTCAACCTCGTCACCATGACGTGGGACAAGCGCAAGGTGTACGGCAAGGCGCTCAGCGGACGGGGCTACCACGCCACGGTGCTGCATGATAGCAGGCTCCTGGTGATTGGCGGCTTCGACGGGACCGAAGTGTTTGGCGACGTGACGATTCTGGAGCTGGCGGTTCATGCATACTATTCGCAGATTAGCCATTTCACCATTGATGTATGAGACGGGTCGAGGGCAATCATGGTTCAGAAACGACTGGATATCCATACCATTGAGGTATGAGACGGATCGAGAGCTCGGGCAATCATGGTTTAGAAAAGACTGGATATCCAACGCTTGTCTTCGAGCCTCGGCCATGTACTCGGCACACGCAGAGAGAAACCCCTGGAGCTGAGAGTTGGATGGCCCCCTCACCCGGCCCTTGTATGCCGTCATAGTATACAAGCAGCCCTGCAAGCCCTGCGACTAGACAATGCTCCTTGTCCAAGAAGCTCGTTTTTGTATCCATACCAAGGACAAGAGTATGATATTTCCCCCAACGCCAACCGTCAATGCAAGGGGAAGCGGCGTCCCGAGTTGATGGGTGCCTTGTGTGTCCGTACGGAGTAGGAATGGTGTGGCGGAGATGAGCTGCGCAGCCCATGGCGTGAGACGGCCATTACGTGGGGCGGGACGCCGGCCAGTTGGAGGCCTGTGTGGGTGGACGAGGGCATTCATGACTTGTTATTGCCGGCCTTCTTGGCCTGCATCCGTCGCTCCTCGGCCTCGACCATGTCTGGGGAGCGCCGTGGTCAGCAGCGGGCGCAGCGGGAGAGGAGACGGAGCGCTTACCCTTCCAGAGGTCCTGGCCCTCGTACTCTTCCTTGTGAATCTTCCTCTCGATGAGGTGCTTGTGCTCCGGGTCATTGGGGTCGAGCACCAGGACCGTCTCCCAGCGGCCGCTGCCCTTGTTCGCGTCATTCATCTCAAAGGCGGCCGTGACGATGAGGACGGCGAGGGTGAGGCCCTGGGCGTAGACACGGGCCTGGACAAGCTTCTGCGAGGTGCTCATGGGGGCGCGGCCGACGAGGGCGAGGGAAACGGCCATGGCGGCGATCCACGAGGCGAAGACGATGCTGTAGCGGTTCCCGCGGCCCCACGCGAGGAAGCGGTGGTAGGCCGTCTCGTTCTCGCGCATCATGTCGGCGGCGCGGGCGCTGCTGTCGCGGTAGCGAGAGTCGGGGTGCTGCTCGCGCTGGAACCGGGCGCTGAAGCGGTCGGCATTGACAATGGCGCCAAAGGTGCCCGTCGAGGTGACGAGGAAGGCGCGAAAGGGCAGCGTCAGCCCGCTAAAGGCCGGGTAGCGGCGCGAGGCGAACAAGATGCCGCCGAGGCCCAAGGCCAGGCCGGCCGAGCCGCCAATCAGGCCGCCCTTGACCACGGCCGAGTAGTGCGCCTTTTCCTCCTCTTGGCTGAGCACCTTCATGGCGGGCGAGCGGGCGAGCGGGCCGAGAACGGGGGGGATGCTTGTTCTGTTGGAGGTATGTAACTCGGCCGAGCAATCGGGCAAAGGGGAGAGGCGGAAGAGGTGGAAGCGCTGGCGGGTGGAGACGACGTCGGTTTGGTCGAGGTGGGAGCCGCCCTCACGTGACCAGATGCCGTAGCAAGACCGACGAATCCCCGCCGCTTCTCCGGCCCAAGCCCGAGTCAAGGTCGAGGAGTCACCAGCCGTCATCTCCGACAGCTTCGGCTCCTACAGTTGCCAGCCTTGCATACGAATACACATGTGCGAAATCCCACATGTACCGACGCAATTCCGGGCACGAGTCGAACCCCTGGTGGGTCATCTCGGCCGTTGCATCTCGGCCGGCCAAGTGGCACTCGCCGTGGCACTCGCCGTGGCACTCGCCGGCTCGACGTGTCCGCACCGATGCCGGCATGACCGCATTGCTTCGCCCAAACGCATGAGGGTAGGGCGTATGTATGTATGTACATACATATGTATATACGTAGCTACCCAAGGCGACTCGAGTCATTGACAAGAGCCCATCTTGACTTTATGCCACCCTCCGCGCAGCAGATGCAAGATAACGCTCGGGGCCGGCCGGAGCTCCTTTGCCGGGTCGTACATATAACCGTCTTTGTATGTACGTACAATATCCATACATCACTTGCATGTGTCAACTCCGGCAGAACAGTTCTCCGCTCGACAGTGCGGACGACATCCGACTCAACCGAGGCCCGAATATCGCTGCTGGCCCGTCACGCTCCCCTTCCTGGCGCATTTGCAGAGAATCGGCTGCGTCTGTCGCAGTCGCCACAGCGTGTGTGCATCATCTACCTAGGGGTATGCGGCCCAAAAGGTTTCCCCCTTGTCATGTGTCAGTACTGTTCGTGTGCGAGGAACATGCTCGTAGAGGGCGTCGCTCCTTCTGACGGCCAAGCCGGCCGTAGCTTGGACCCCCCAAGCAGGGAGCGAACCGATTACGCATGGCTTGACTCGACAGACAGCCCAAGCCTGGATGCAGGGCCCGCATCTTATACAACTGGCGTCATTGTTAAACCTGTCGTCTCCGTTGGCTCGAGAGCCTCGGGAGCATCTTGTATGTAGTACATACATATAGGATCGACAAGGAATCCCCTTGCAGGCTGGTTCCGGAATGCCTCCACAAGCACGTGGCCCTCGTCGACCTCGAGGCAGCTGGCTTCCGGATGAGTCGTGGCCGGGCCCGAACCATGGCCCGAGGCCTCTCCAGGCTTTATCCGACTTCACCTGGTGCGGAACCGCAGTCGCGTCTCCTATTTTCGTCAGCATGCGGCCCGGTTCGGCTACCAGAGGGTATTTCAACACGCCGGGACTTCAACAAGCCGGGACGCGATTCCGATTCATATCGGGGCGGCCCAGCTTCAGGAGGGAATGGAAGCATCCACTTCCCCATATACTGCCACGTGTGATTCTCCTGCCACGCCCTCGACTAACCATGAGGCGCCGGCTTGGCGTCCATGGTAGGCGTTTCATCTTCTGTCGGCCCACCCCTCGCCTCGCAGCTTAACCCCTTCGTGTGCCACTGCCAGACACTTGACACGTCATGGTGTAGGATCGATGCGGTAGGTATACCCAGAGCGGACACGCCTGGCGGATAGGGTGAAAATATCGGCTGCACCCGAGTCGCTGTTGTGAAATCGGTGCTTGCTCCTTGGGTCTTTATGGGGGGTCGACTACCTACGCCGGTGCGATACATAGGTGCTCCTGTAATCGAGCACTTGCGATACAGAGGGTGACGCTGAAGGTGAGCTGAACATATCCAGTTCCCGAGGCGAAGACAAAAGAGCCTGGCCGCTCGCTGCAGCCGGCATGGGCGAGCCAGCTTACCTGGAACCCGAGTCGAAAGGATCAGGGGAGCAGGAAAGGCTTGACCGCTGCTCCGGAGAGCCTGGGGAAGCTGCGTCGGTGCGTCTCAGCTGCACCATGGCTCAGCATGTTGGCGATGCAGGAGCTTCGGCAACGCCAGCGGTAAGAAAGCGTAGCCAACACCGCCTGAACAGAAACGACGGTGAGCAAGGAGACGATGCTGGGATGCCATGCCACGATGTCTTCTCCAGCCATCGACCGAGGGCGACCAACGACAGGTGACAAGGGAAAGGTGGCCCCTCTTAGACGCGTTCGTCCTAGGCGGTTAGAGGGCGGATCCAACCATTGTGATGGGACGTTGGATGGTGCCATCTCATCCCGGTCATATGTATGTATGCAGATGCGGCGTCCCCAGCGGGCTAGATCGCTTCGTGTTCCGACGGAAGGATCTGTACGAGTAGTAGAAGCCGTAACCCCTACATGGACACGATACGATTCGCCGGGGCAATACTCGTCGCACCTGCCCGCCCCCCCAGGTCGTCGACTCTTCATCCCAGCTCGTTTGTCGCTTCGTCACCTTGTTCGACACCGTGTGACAATGTCGCGCTCCATGCCTGCCAAGATGGACTTGAGGCATGGCGAAGGCTGCCGACGTGGATCGAGGCGAGGAATTGGCAGCTGGGCGTATCCACACCCAAAGCCATGCAGCCCAGGCGTTCTATTGCCAACGGCCATTAGTACATATGCACAAGTCGTACATGCCTAGGTAGGCAGTGTGGCAGGTGTATCTGGACTCATCTTCAAGGTTTCCATGTCAGCAACAATTGACCATGGTCGGGTAATTCTTGTGACGCCTGTTGGCCGGATCTACCAAGTACTTCCCCGTCAGATGCGCCAAGAAGATGTGTATGTACGGATGCGTTTCTTGGGACGCATGCAGGCCAGCACGTCAGAAAAGCCTAATAAACCCAGGCTGCGCTGATACAGACGAGAAGAGGGCGGCGCGTGACGGGTTCAGTGCGGCAATATCCTGAGGCGAAAGAAGGGCAGAGGCTGGCCCCGGATCTTGGCAAGTCGGTCAGCAAACACTGTCGGTATGCCATCCGGTTCGTCCAGGAGGACTCGAGGACAAGCCTAACAAGACATGCACACTCACTCAGCGGCGCCGACACTCGAGGCATCTCAATCCGGCTGCATGTTTCCGCCTGCCGCGCCGTTGCCCGTTGGCTCTAGTTCTGTCGGTAAGCATGTGTGCGTGTAGGGCTCCAGGAGGAGCTGGCCAACGGTCGGCAATAGGTATGTCGTTGCCGGTTGGCTGCGCCCTCCCCCCTGCTTGTCGGTCTAGGGAGCCGCCAAGGGTCGTTCGGGAGGTTATGGAGGGACGGCTGGCTGGATGATGAATGACTGGATGGATGCATCACGGCCCTGCAAGGTCGGTCACTGCTCAGCAACATGTGTGTCAAGTACTAGTGACTTGCGAAGTACTGCCACTGCCCGCCCTGTTAGTCATCCCGAGCAAACAAGATGATCACTACAAATGCCGGGGGCCAATCAAATGCGCCTAGACATATTAGAGCCACGGGTACGAAGTAACTCGTGCTTGGTACGAATACGGACTCTCTGTCGCTTCCACTGCCAATAGACCGCGTCTAAAAGTCTCCAGATAACGTTCGAAGTGTCACTCTCTTCGAAGTGCAATGGCATGCATAGGTACATACGAATAACTGTATGTACGTTGCGCTGCGCTGTCGTACTCGTAAGTGGGCGCGAACCCAAATAACCAATAACCCGAATAACATGCGCCGGCTACTCTCCCCAATCCGTATTTTTCGGTGCATGTTGCAGCCACGGCTCTCGCTCGCTCGCTTCTGGCAGTTATGGGAAGCCCGCGGCGGGTACATATGTATGTATGTATGTAGTATATACCTACCTGGGCATGACTGCATGCATGTTGTACAACCATCATATGTATGTACATACGAGTCTACTTGGACGGCACTTCACAGAAGAAGCTTCTTTTGCGTCGCTAGCCCCAGAACGAGTGGAAGGGGCCCCTCCTGCCTCTCTGCTCTGTGCGCAATGCCCGGGCCAACATATCAGTCGGGACCGAGTTGGGCAATAACAAGGGCACAATAAGCAGCAAATCATTCAACTTTTCCCCATCAATGCCCTCGGAAATGGCCAAGCAATCTTCACGCGACAGCCGCCGTCGAATTCGAAACCATGGCTCCGACACAGGCCTGGGACCGAGGTTTAATTAATATCTCAACAGAAAAGGAAGATGACGCGCTTGTCGCTTATGCTGCGTCCACGTTCGCCCACTAGTATGTATATTCATACAGTGCTGCGTCCACGTTCTATTATTATGGGACCTGCATATGAATGTACATATGTACATCATGTGGTTGAGTCCGGCGTCTTTACCCAGTATCGTGTGCACGTATTCATACTGTGCTCTCGTCGTCGTCATGTTAGGCCTACGTGATACAAGGTCTTATATGCCCCCTTATTAGAGATAGTAGTACAAGAAGGTAGGGACCTATATGCTATATAAAATGCCCGGGATTCCGTGGGGTCCCGAGTGAAAGCAAAGCTTTTATAAGGGAGTTGATACATATGCGGATTCCCATATCCGTACTTCGTACAAAGTACTTCGCAGAAGCAAAGCAGAAGCTGCACCTTATAGGATCCGTATGTTGAAGGTCGACATTACCTCTATGTTCTCGGTGGAGGAAGTTGGGAATGACGCCGGCGCCAGCTGCTTGTTATTGTTGTTTAAACAGGCGTCCGCCCTGACTCGGGCCAAGGACTGGCACTCCAACGAGTTGCCCAATGCTTTGCACATACGAAACTTGCGCCCGTGGCGTCGTGTTGACGTTGAGCAATACGAATATGCGCCGTGACGATCAGAGAGGTGGGGTTTTGCTTGCCTACCCGGGACCGAGGAGGCTGGGCCCATCACCCAAAACGCATCCGAGGGTGCGGATACGGAGCACTTTGTAGGTAGATGTATGTAGATGCCTGTGCGTAACTCGTACGAAGTACGAATGGTGACAATGGGTATTCGTACCTACTCGGTATCCGTACGGAGTGCTCCGTATTCGTACATACATATGCATGCATGCATACATACATATGCAAGTTTGGCTGTAGTATCACATCCGGGGCGGGCATGCATACTCGTGATACATACATACGAATTGCGCTTGGGTTGCCACTCCGGAGAACACGGATGCAGGGGATGCAGGGGCATTGAATGACTCGAGCGGCAGAGGCACGACAGGAGCAGGTATCCGAGCTCCGCAGGATTTACAAAACTAGATCGCCTCTCTCTTGTCTGCTTTCTTGTTTCTTATTACGCCCCCCCTTCCACATTTGTGACAACGGCCAGCATTCCCGTCCTACTTTAGCTCGTCGACGGTCAACCATGTGGCATCAAGTTCCCGTCGTGTTAGCGTGCAGGCCCCAGTCGACAGGAACGGTAAGACGGGAGAAACAGCACCACCGGGAGCGGATACTAGCACGAAGACTTGAATACAAGTCTACCATGTCCATGTACAACGGTGTGCGAGACCGCGATGGCGGGCGTCTAGTATATGAATATGGTGTTGGCAGTCAGAGTTAATCGCCGCGACACTGCCGAGCAGCCGTGGACGGCGTGTTGGCCTCCGTACTTGTTGGTGCAGGCAGTGGCGGGGATCATGAAGCGCCCAATCTCGGGACAGTCTCGCGGCGCCGCGCCCGTGGCGCTTTATTATGGGTTCCGTGAGACAAGAGTGTGTACGAGGTACTTCGTAAGTTACTTCGTAAGCCTAAATCATCAAGATGCCTCGGCGGGGCACCTAGACGCAGCTTCAGACGACTCCCTGTTGCGAACAGCACGTTCCCTCCCTGTTGGCTCAAGAGGTGAGAAGAATCTAGCGGCGGTGAAGGAATGCGCAGCGGCCGTTATGAAGCAGCCATCACAGTCCTGATGATCTGGCGGTGGGCGGCGCGCGGCCCAGGCCAAGGGACCGGGGGGTGGCGATGCGCCCAGAAGACGTCACTGCAGGTTGACGGCGGCGAACCTCAGCGCGGGTACGAGTTAAGTTACATACCAAGGGGTTGGCAAGAACTGCTGCACTGCAATATAAGCGCGCAGCATGGGCGAGGGACCCTCGTGCGCTGCTTGGCTGCTTGCTTGTCGCGAATAGACCCGCGGGGAGGGCACGCGGGGACGGGGGGAGTTGCGAGAACAAAGGCAAAGGAGACGTGTTGCCTGGAGCCGGTGACGGAGCCGGTGACGAGACGGAGCTTACTTGTCTAGGAAAAGGTGGCAAAGAGAGCCTCATGCTGCTTCAGCAAACACCGATGCAAGTGACAAGGCACAGCATGCACGGCGGCAAGTGACAAGCAAGACGCAGCAAGCAACCTGTGCCGTCTCGGTCAGTGGTCACCATGGGCTCCGCCTGCCCTTGTAGACCATGTCATAGACCATGTCATAGACCATGTCATAGACCATGTCATAGACCATGTCAAGCGGTAGGTTTCTCAGCAACGAGCATCGTGTAATGCAGCCTAAAGGGGCGCATCTACGAGATTGCAGTGTGTGACTGGTCAGGGAGTGGCCTCTCTGGGACCGACCGGATGCTCAACCCGACAGTTTGATCTCCCCACGCACTCGAGCCGGCACGACGCTGCGGCCAAGCAAACTCCTGGACCTTGCTGGTGGTAGGCGCACGTGTCGGCGACTGAAGCAGCGGGGAAGTCCTTGGGCCACGCGGTACGAAGTAGATGGATGTAAGATCGTGAGTGTATTCACTTACCGAGTCATATAGAACGTAGTATGATAGTATGAAGCCGTCATGGTGTGGCAAGGTGCGGGCCCAGGAGTCAAAATGACGCCAGTTGCTCCTGCTGCTAAACCACAGATGAGTGCGGGTCCGAAGCACAGCGCCCTCTGCTGCTCTATACTCTGACATACGAGGCACCGTGCCTCAGGGATCTCCCTGCCCTGCGTGCCTCGGGATTTGCCATTACTAGTGGAAACCTTGAAAGGACAGATGGGACTGCGACTTTTACCTCATCCAGCCAGACGGGCTGGGCTGCCTGCAAAGGAGCGGCAAGAACTCAATACATAATACATATGTACATACTACTTCGTACCACATTGGGGTCCCCAGTCCAGCCTTTGTCCTGACCCTCGTTTGGCATCCCGGAAACAGGGACCTGAGACCTGATTTAGTAGGGAGGTAGGTAGTCAGTCACACCTAAATAGTAGTAGTAGTAAGAACCGGAGCCTATAACTGAGCCAGGAGGGCTTATTGAGCTCCTTCTCTTGCAATTGCACACGCACGCCTCCCCATTGCAGCACTGGGGCAAACAGAAAACAGAGCCGCCGCCGCCTCGTCCAGCAGGTGCCCCATCCACTCATCAACTACCTTTTAGCCCACCTCCTTAGTGCTCCATCCCCACCCTGCCAGAGTGGGTGTTGTTCCCACAGATATTCGGTGGTCACGGCAGGCCAGATTCCACATTCTCATCAATCCACACCTGCTGTACTCTATACGTGCATACATACGTAGGTACTTACTTCGTACTTCGTATACTTCGTACATATACGAATATATGTAACTCGTTCAGACGAAGACACTTATTAGTTCCCAACGGGTAGTAGTGGTTGGTGCTGTCTCGGATCTCGTCGATTGCTCTCCTTTTATTCCGCCGCGCGCCTTTGTGATCCCGCCCCTAAAGTGCCAACCAAACCGTTTCTGGGCTAATCGTCACGTGCGCAGGTCTTATCGGGTGTGTATGCACGAGTTACTAACCTACCCAAGGGTTCCAAGGGTCATTTTTTCCTATAGACACGCTCAACAATCCCAGACGTTGACCTCTGTTTGCGCTAGCCATCGAGCCTCGACCTCGCTGACACCCTCGAGCGACGGCCACCTGCCCCAGCTTTTTGACCTACTTTGTCACTGTGCCAGCCGACCGACGCCCAACCGACTTACACCCCATCCTTCTTCCTAAGCCTGCGCCAAACTCGACTAGCGACGCCCGCCAACCAGCCTGCACCAACAAGACTCACACGGTGCGTCACTCGACGCCCAGGCTGCCGAGTCATTCTCGGCACTGTGCCAATTACGTGAAGCTCTCTTGGGTGACCGAACCTTAAAGACACCGCAGTACAAGCCACCAGACAGACTCAACACACTGTCGGTCTCGCAGCTGACACGCAATCATAAGAGGCCGCTACGCCGTGGTTTTTTCTTTTTTTTCTTTTTTCTTCTCTTTGACGTACACACTGCTTCCCCATCGTCCCTGCGCCGTTGTCTTCACCAACCTGCGGCCGTCTCCGCCTACATTACGCTTTTCCACCCGTTTCTTCCTACGCATCTTCACACGCCTCTCCCGCCGCCGACCCGGCCTCGGCCTTCGATATACCAAACGAGGGCGACGAGAAGAGGAACAAAGGACACAATAAGAGTGGACGAAGCGTGGGCGGAAAAGAAGACGCTCGACAGACTTGCCGACAGTTGCACGTTTCGCTCGTCAACGGCGCCCACAATCACCAAACCCCCAAATAAGCCTCTCGTTCCGTCTGCTCCCTCTGACTGCACTGCACCCCTCTACCCGTTACTCTCCTCTCCGTCCCTCTCCGTCTACGCGCACTCTTTTTTAGTATGCGGTCCGCGCTCAGGTGGTTCCAAGGCGCTGAGGACCGAGACGAGCAGCAGCACTGGGGCAGCTGTAGGGGTGCCACCGCTGACCCCAGTGCCGTCGCCCCCTGCGACGGCGCCAGCGCCACCGCCTGGGCCAGCAACCCTGGCAGCAGCAGCACCGACAGTGACTTGGCTGCCTGTTTCTCTGCCGCCACCTCGGCCTCTGCCTTCGTCCCCGTCTCTACTCCTGCATCTGCTCACGCCGATTCTCCTGCCTCCCTCATCAACTCAACAGCGTCACTCACACAGTCGCCTTCGCCCCAGCCGGCAACGCCCCCCGATATTTCTTTCCTCGGACCGACAAAGAGCTCCGGCTTTGCCCCGTCTATTGCCATCGACACCCCGAGGCGAGACGAGGCCTCGTCGTCGTCGCTGAACTGCAGGATCCCCTCTGGCTTTTCCGACGACGACCTCGCCAACATGCCGACGGGCGCTCTCGATGCCTCGGCCATCGACCATGGCCGGCATGACTCCTTCGTGAGCGCCGGGCCCAAGCCCATCACCATGAACAACCAGAACTGCGACAGTGTCAATAGGAACCGAAGAGAGTCGCTGGCTGAGAGCCTCATGGGCGGCGTCAGTTGGGGAGGCATATCCTTTGGCAGTTTCGTTAGAGACGAGTAAGTCGCCGGTCCCTGGTTACTCATCGCCTCCCCTTGCATCATCCGCGCACCCATCATTCAGATCATTTATCCCCGCCCCCGTCTTTCACTGCCCGAGACATGAAGAATGTCGCGACCGCATTCCGCCCCCGCGCTCTCTCCCCTCCACCCCTCCCTCTCCCCGCCTTTGTCCGCCGGGCGTCTTTGTTTGCTATTGCGCCGCGCTGCGACACCGCGGGGCACACATGTTGTCGGCCGACAACGCCTTTGAATCTTGTACTGACCTCTTGGCCTCGCAGCATCATGATGCTAGGCACCTCCCCGTCCCCACACGGGGCGCCTCAGTCCTCCTTTCATTCATCGTCGTACCTCCCCAAGCTCGAGCGCAAATTCATGCGAGACTTTACTTGCTGTGGAAAGATCCTCGTGGACTTCCATGTCTTGCTCCAGCACTACGAGGAGGCCCACACCCAATCCAGCCCAAACCCGTCGCGCAACAATGCCTTCTCCCAGTTTTGCCATGTCGGCATGGCGGGCGCCCCGACCCTGTCCACCCTACGCAAGACTCCCGGGTCCGGCCAGATGCTCGCACAGTCCTCTATCCAGCCTGGTCAGCAGCGGTCTTCCGGTTCAGGCTTCCAGATGGCTGGTGCGCAGATCTCGGGCGCCGACAGCGGCCAGATGGGCCCGTCCATGTCGAGCAATATGCACGACGACATGGACGCCGTTGCGGACATGGAGATGGACGACGCTGTCGGCGACATGGAACTCGACGATAGCAACAAGATGCACCAGACCAGGCAGTTGTTTGGCCAGCAGCAGCGCCCACAGCTCAACATGAACACGTCGGGCCTGACACAGGGCCTGCGTACCTCGCAGCCGCCTACCCCTGCAGCTGCCAGCTTCGGGCTCCAGCACAATCCGACTGTCTCATCCGTCAACACGCCGACCCTTACTACCCACCAGCAACTGCCACAGCAGCACCAACGGGTCGTTGGCATGGATGACATGGACGAAGACTTGCCGGGCATGCCTCTGGGCGGTGGAAACGGTGCCGACATTGGCGATGGCCACTTAGGGTTCACCACCAACGGCAACAACAACGAATCCAATTTCTGCATCAACGACCCTGGAAAGCACCTGTTCAGCCCCAACAGCGCAGCTCCAGCGGGCAACCGGACGATTCAGCAGCAGCTGGCAGCGCTTGGCCTGCAACAGGGCCAGTTTGCCGACCCCGAGACCAACGAGGTTCTCCTCCAACGCCTCCAGAGCTTGATGATGCCTGAGGAACACAAGCCGTTCAAGTGCCCCGTCGTTGGGTGCGAGAAGGCCTACAAGAATCAGAATGGACTGAAGTGAGCATCCAGTCCCGTTTCGTGCGAGTCCTTGGCTAATCCGCATCAGATATCACAAAAAACACGGTCACCGGACGCAGCAACTGCACGACAATGGCGACAAAACATTTTCCATTGTCAACCCCGAGACGAGTGCGCCGTATCCGGGGACGCTGGGAATGGAAAAGGAGAAGCCTTTCAACTGCGAGATTTGCGGCAAGCGTTACAAGAACCTGAACGGCCTGAAATACGTAAGTCGGCTCGTGGCCTCGCGCTTTTTCCTTGGCCGTGGGGCTGTATAACTGACAAGCACCACAGCACAAAACTCACTCTCTGCCTTGTAACCCCGAACAGCTTCAAGCGTTTCAAGCGCTTGCAGCTGGCTTGGTCTTGCCTGGCTTGGCTGAGGATCAAGCGATGCAGCAGTAAAGGGCCGTGTCCGAGACACCGCGGCCCTTGAAGCGGCTGCGGATAATGGGTCACACAAGAGTCTGTCGACGCATCGAGCCTCGTGACACCAGCACCCGGGAGCGAGTGTTTACGAGTTACACGCCTCTCGATCTCGGCACCCCTGCTTCCCCACTCCTATCGGACTTTCCCCTTGGGCCTTTTATGTTTGTGGATGCCTCTGCAGGCGTGGCGCATCGCGATGGCGTTATTGCTTCGGATTTTCGTGGAACCAAGACGGGGGGCCCTGGATCGACATGGCCCAACGTCTTTCTTTGTTGCACCTGGAAAATTCGGCGCCGGTCTTCCTCGCTCTACCTATACCCACATCGATTTCAATAGATACTTCGGCACTCTTACCATGGACGCAGCCGACGGTCTCGTTTGTCGAGTTGATGATTCGTTGACGCCTTTCCCCTCGCAGCGTGTGGTTTTATGTCTTGTCTCCCCTTCTGATCTTCATAGAGAACGACATGCATCATCCCCCCCCCTTCCAAGGCGCAGAATTGGTACATGTGCTGGAGCTCCGAGCCTGACGTCGGCGGCATCGGGGAAGAGCGGGTGGATTGTGAGGTGGATGCATGACCGGGGCACACAGCGACCAGTGAGTGCCCTTGTTTGGCCTGAAGTGTACGAGGTTTTGGAGAAACGGCCGTATAGCGAAGAAACGTCTCGACCTTGTCCGGTGTGCCTTTGCGGATCTGCTACTGGTGCCGCTCTCACGCCTTTGCTTTGGTTGGCCCACTCTTCCCTTTTATCATGATGTGTTTCTTTTGGTCACTTCTTCGTGCACCTATTTTTTCCCTTTTAACTCTTTATTAGTCCGTTGGATGCTCCTGGCTGCCTGTATCGTGTGTCCTTTGATGACGGCTTTGATACCTCTTTGTGATCCGTCGGTCCGGACGGTTATGGGCAAGGGATGGAAAAGGGGCGGGCAATGTCTCGTGGGAGTTAGTTTGGTTTCACACCATGAAGAAAAGTTCTGAGGCCATAGAGAAAAATACTAGTGAGGCGTTTACGGCGTGAGAAAAGGGGCCGTCTGTGCATTGGTGAAGGCATCGCGGTCCGGCGTGGGTGACGTCGACGACTCACACAACATAGGTACAATTGTCTGGCGTCTGCAGGCGGGGGCCAGCCGAGGATCTATTGTAACTAAGTCGTATAAAAATAAGAAAAAAAATGACACGCCATGATAAAACGACATGAGTCTTCGTAGAAGAAACGACAACACTGTGGAAAACAGCCCCGGCGCCGTGCCATGCAGCGAGCGAGAGTAAGACAGAAAGGGGGGGGGCGAGAGCGACACTCGCCGTCATGTCCCTGAGCCCGCCGCGCGTCCAGTCAGACGCCCACGGCCAACTGTAGAGTGCGAAGAGGTCGTCTTCAGTTCAGTTCCATGCCATCGTCATCGTCAGCCTCGGAATCGATCTGCTGCGCCTGACTGCTGCTGATGCTCTCCTTCCGCGAGCCATGACTCATGTCGCCGTACCGCCCAGGCATGCTGCCCCACTCGAGCTCCTCGCCGGCAACAACGCGGCCCTCCATGTCGATCTCCTGTGACAGCTCGACGAGGGCGCTCCGTGGCAGGCGGAGGAAGCCCTGGGTGCGTACAATGCGACCCCAGTGCGTCATGCAGAAAGTGGCGGCGCGCTTTCGAAGCCACTCCTCGCTGGCCAGACCGGCGCAGTACCATATGACGCAGGCGTACTCGACATCGAGCTCCTTGGCCAGCCGGTTGACGCAAAGGAGGCGGAGATGCGGGATGTTGTATATGTTGGACATGACAAGAAGGCCAGCCACGTCGGACAGGTCCGTCGTTGCATCGCTCTCGGGCTCGATTGTGCCGCGAATGCTGTCCGTGTAAAGGTACAGGAGGAAGGCCTTGACGACGGAATACGGCTCTGGAATGTGCATCTTTTTCGTGTGGAACTCTGCCATCTGAGAGTTGTATAGGCGTGCAAAGTGCGGCCAGCGCGCTTGCAGGATGAGCTTGTGGACATGGATGGGCTGTGACGTGGGAGCATCTGCCGCAAGCCAGTTCTGATCGCGACCCAGCTCGTCAGCTCGCACCAGACTCGACGATTGAGCGTCGTCTTGGTCATACTCCTCGGCCAGGGCTGTGATGACAAAGTCGGTGCCGCTGCCAGATTCGGGCGCGTGGTTGAAAAGCCTGGCCAAGTCGGCTCCGAGCCCTTTGGAAGGAGAATCGAGTGCCCGGGCCGCGGCGGATTGCCGGGATTCAGTACGAGGCTCGGGCGTCATGTTATTTCCGAGAAACCCATATCGTCGAAGGTCAATCTCCATGATGTCGCTGAAGGGGTATTCGGTTAGCCGCGACAAGTCTGGAGACGGAGACCCGTCGCTTACCTGAGATATTCCTCGTAGCCATTGGGCCCAAGGTCGGTCGCGGCCGGATCTGTCGGGCAGCCGAGGAGCCATGCTTTGGTGCCGTCCTCGTTCATGGTACAGTAGTGCCACCTATAACCCGACTTGAATATCTCGCGACCCTCGGCAAGCTTCTGCCATCGGAGAGTCGCCAGGTCCAGGGCCGACAAGGAGCACTCGCGCGGGGTGATGGTCGGAGCGGGCGTCACAAAGTCAAGCAGTGTACCCGAAGAGTACGCATGGTAGTGTATCCCAGACCCCTGGGATGGTATCGTCGGCCCTGAAATAAACTTCAGCGCCGATATAGAACCAGGCGCCAGCGGAGCATAAGTCTTGAGCTGGAACGACGGAGGGTTGACCTGAGCCGTCCGAGAGTTGGCGGCATAGCCAGACGCCCCTACGACCGGGGCGGGCGCCATGGTGTACGGGGGCCGGGGCGAACCGGTCGATCGGTTTGCGGCCGAGTGACGGTCAAAGACGCCAAAGTGCGGGCGCGAATCAAACTCGGGGCTGCCCTTGAGGTCCAACCACCAAAGATCACTGATCTTGTCCATGTCGGCGCTGAGGCCGCCAAAGACCCATACCCGATCGTCCCAGATGTAGGCCGAATGATCAAACCGCCCGACAAAGCGCCAAGCCTTGGACCATGTAAAGGTGCGCAAGTCAAGGTAGCATATGTCGTCCAACACATAGTTGTTCTGGCCCGTTATCCCGCCGATGATGAAGAGCTTGTCCTCGTGGAGGACTGCTGCATGCCGCGCTCGGCCCTTTGGTATGGGGCCGGAAACCTGGGGTTGGGTCCAGTGCGCCGTCTTGAGGTCGAAGACGATGAGGTCGGAGAGGTAGGTGCGATGCTCGTTTTCGCCGCCAAACACCAGCAGCTTGTCACCCTTGTACAAGGTAGCCGTGTGGCCTGCATCCGAGTCAGTCAGAATCACGCACGCAACGGAAGCCATGCATTCATACCCATGCGGACGCCTGGTATGTCACCATAGTTGTCCACGAGGCTCCACTGATGGCAGGAGAGGTCGAGCCGCAGGACGTGGTTATAGACCTCGTCGGTGTACTGGTCGAAACCGCCAAAGGCGTAGATGCGGTTGTTGCCGCAGTACGTCACCGAGGCGTTGACCAGGCACGCGGGTCGCTGGCCCAAGGTCCGAGTGATCTTGGGCCGGTAACCATCAGACACGGGGCGGGCCTTGGCTGGGGAGTTGGGCATGATGTAGGTATTCGATGACGAGACGGCCGACGATGGGGTCGCAGCAGACTGCGAGGCGCTCGACTGGGCCTGTCCGGGACCGGGCTGCGGCTGGGGCGAGGCGGCAGCATGGGTCGTCGGGGCGCCGAAGATTGAGGCAGCAGGCGGGTGCTGGCCTGGCGTTGCGGGTTGTTGTGCCATGGTGTCTCTACTGCTTCATTGGCCCGTCCAGACAGTCAGTCGGCGGCAACGCGACTGGGACTGCTGGGCCCGGAGGACAAAGAGATGCCCGGAGAGACGGAAAGAAGAGGCGGAGACGGCCCGCAATGCCGCTGGAGGTGGCGACCGATGGGCCGGGACCGTGATGGAGGGCGAGGGGCGTTGGGATGAAGTCGTCTTCCCCCTGTGCTGATTTTCCGTTTTGATTCGGGGAACGAGAGCTGCTGGCTGACATGGAAGTTGGTTGGCCCTTCAGTACGTACCTGCCCACGGGGTACGAGAGACCAGCGAGGCAGGCGCCAAACACATGCTGATACCTTGGCTGGCGGTGAGAAATGCGCTGCGCTGTTGTCTGTTTGCCTTGCCGCTCGCTCCAGGCTTCCCCCTGCATGGATTTTGCGGGGCCAAGATCCTGGCGTGCTGGCCGGTGAACGGGCGGAGTCGGGTGTTACTTCTTCCGCGGAAGCCCCGACCCGTTGCCCGGCCAAAGAGGATGTGGGGCCTCAGGTAAATAAAAGGAAGGGCATGAATGCGGTCCCCTCCACAAACCAACTTGTCCTCCAAACCCGCTCTCCCTCTTGCAAAGCATCTTCGCTTTGCCAAGCTCTCTCTCTCTCTCCCCCTCAACGCCTTTCACAAGATTACTGCACACGAGTCCACTAGATCTCATCGCTCCCCGCAGCCATTTGATCGCCCCGCCGACTCTACCATCTTCGTGGAGGCCACCTCCGACTTCATCGAACATTGCGCACAGAATACACGCATACTAACCCACCAGGAACCTTTAGCTAGAGTCTCTTGGAACTCGTTCGATAATCATTCTCTCTGTCGACGCATTCACTTGCTACTCACTAGAGATTCCCAACAGCGGACGCCCATCACCGCTCGGTCACCATGGCCACCGCATCAGTGTCAACCCCCATCAGGTCCCACAAGGGACTCTTCTCGTCTCGCACCGCCGGCGGACGGATGCCCCTCACCCCTTCTCCCCGCCAGGCGTCTTCTACCTCGGTCCCCGTCAAGTTGAACTCGTCTCCATTCAGCCCCGAGGGCCGCGCCACCAATGATTGCCGCGGGCCTGTCAAGTCGACGTACGGAGGAAACCTCATGTCACACCTTTCTCGCCCTACGTCTAGGGCCTCCCACAAAGAGTCGCCCAAGTCCAACATTGCGCGCGGTCTTCAGACGCCGCGCAAGGCCCTTGAGTTGGGCGTGTCCGACTTTGCCCTGACGGGGACCGGCAAGACGCCGGCCAGCTCCAAGTCCCGCAAGGCTCCGCTGCGCCAAAGGTCCAACAAGACGACGCTGAGCTACAGCGGCGACCGGTTCATCCCCAACCGAGGAGCTAGCTCGGCCATTGCCAACTCGGGCTCGAGCAAGCTGCACTTTGGCGACCGGCAACGCACCAAGAGCAGCAACATGGAGAGCTCGACGGTGTTGTCGTCAGCGGCCGACGAGGCTGCTGCGGCGCTTGAGAGCCTCAACATCAACGACGACGAAGCGGAGAGCTACTCGCGGCCATCGCCCAACTCGGTTGCATATCAGGACTCGCTGGCCAGCGCCTGCGGCGTCAACCTAAGCACCCGGATTCTCGAGTTCAAGCCTGCCCCCCCAGAGTCTTCCAAGCCCATCGACCTCCGACAGCAGTACAACAGGCCTCTCAAGCCCGCCAGCACGAGCGCTGCCCAGCTGCGCCGGCGCATCGCCACCGCCCCTGAGCGTGTTCTCGACGCCCCAGGTCTCATCGACGACTACTACCTCAACCTGCTCGACTGGAGCTCGGGCAACCAGGTTGCCATTGGTCTGGAGCGCAGCGTGTACGTCTGGTCTGCCGACGAGGGCAGCGTGAGCTGCTTGCTCGAAAGCCCCGCCGACACCTACGTCAGCAGCGTCAAGTGGTCTGACGATGGCGCCTACGTCGGCGTCGGCATGGGAACCGGCGAGGTTCAGATCTGGGACGTCGCCGAGGGCCAGAAGATTCGGAGCATGTTTGGGCACGACACACGGGTCGGCGTCATGGGCTGGAGCAAGCACCTGCTGTCTACGGGCGCACGGAGTGGCCTCGTCTTCAACCACGACGTCCGGGTTGCCGAGCACAAGGTTGCCGAACTCGTCTCCCATACATCCGAGGTTTGCGGCCTCGAGTGGCGATCGGACGGCGCTCAGCTCGCTACGGGCGGCAACGACAACCTGGTCTCCATTTGGGACGCCCGGTCCCTGTCAGTGCCCAAGTTCACCAAGACGAACCACAAGGCGGCCGTCAAGGCCCTCGCGTGGTGCCCTTGGAATATGAACCTGCTGGCTACCGGAGGCGGCTCGTATGACCGACACATTCACTTCTGGAACTCGACGTCTGGCGCTCGTGTGAACAGCATCGACACGGGGTCTCAAGTCACGTCGCTGCGCTGGAGCCCACACTACCGCGAGATTGTCAGCTCGAGCGGCTTCCCCGACAACTCACTCAGCATCTGGAGCTATCCAACGCTGGTGCGCAACATCGAGATCCCTGCCCACGAGAGCCGAGTGCTGCACAGCTGCCTCAGCCCCGACGGGCAAATGCTGGCCACAGCCGGTGAGTTTGGATACGGCGATGCAGCCAGCGGCTGCCAAGTGGACACGCGGCTAACTAGATTGCAGCGGCCGACGAGAGCCTCAAGTTCTGGAAGGTCTTTGAGAAGAAGGCTGGAGCCGCCGGAGGCATTGGCGGTGCGGGAGCGTCTGGCAAGGCCGACATGGCGAAGCAAATGACGATTCGGTAGAGGCGGTCCTATCAAAGTTGGCTAGTGCACACGGTGCTTCGAAGGTACGGACGGTTTCATTTGACCCCGGAATCATGGAGCGGTGAAGTTGCAGGCAAAGCACGGTGTTTGGGGGAGTTTTTGGGCTCTCTTTGTCGCACGTGGTAGGAAAGTGCTTCTCGACGCTGAACGAAGGCGATTGATGACGGGACCAGCCAATCCGAGGATGAGGCACGGACGGAACTTGACGAGGCATACCATACCTACACATTTACGGAGTATAGGCTCTGCGGTAATGATTGATCAATAAAGACTGATGTAGATGGTATTTTCGCACGTGAGTGGCCTGATGATGAGCCATGGCGGATCCCAGGAATGACGCCACGGCACGGAAGGTGTTCACCGAACGAGGCTTGCGATGACTAAGCCCCAAGCGCCGCAACTTCCAACGTCGGCCCAGGTACTTCGTACTTCGTAGCCAACGCAACTCTGACCACACTCTACACCTACACCAAACGACCGACGACGCTGGCTGCACGAAACGCTGAACCCGGGAGCGCGAGAAGCCATCGCTGCAACACAGCCGCACTGCCCATAGCTTCCCCACGCGCCCGTTCTCACGCGCAGTCACCTCGCTTGGCCGCCCCCATCGCGCTGACTGCTCCTAGCTTTCTGTGCCTTCCTTTGGCAGATTCGGCAACACCGCGCTCTCGGCGTGACTGCACCACAATACCCTCGCCGGAGAAAATCGAGCCTTGCCACGCGAAGAGGGAATCCTCCTCACCCAGTTTGATCAAGTTGCGCGTCACGACGACGAGCGACTGCAACCGACCAGCCAGGGCGTTTGAGCGTGCACGGCACCTCGACAAGCCAGGGCCATCATGTCGAATCATGCCGTCGGAAACGTCTATCAGGCCATCATTGAAGAGGTCATAAACAGCTCGCGAGTCGATTTTGAGGAGAGCGGCGTTGAGGACTCTGTCTTGGAGGAGTTGCGCAAGGTACGTTGCCTCTCTACAACAGCCAGCTCCCTTTTCTGCCGAGCTGGACCCATTTTTTCACTTCCCCTTCCTCGCCCCCCTTGTCGTCTGCCGCGGTCAATACTAATGCTAGACAAATAGGGATGGCAGCTGAAGCTCTCCCAGCTTGACGTGGCTCGCTTCCCATGGGATCCCAAGCCTGATCCCCCCGCGCCGGCCCAAAGCGCCCCGCCCGCACCGCCAGCTCCCAGTCAGAACCATGCTCAGGCACAGTTCACGCCTGAGCTGTCACTTCCCAACGTAGGGACGGCTGGGGGAGCACCTCCAAATGGGGTCAAGCAGGAAGCTGGCGTGGTGAGGCAAGAGAATGTTAAACAGGAGCCCGTTTCTCAGACGAATGCCTCGCAGCCCAACTACAATGGCATTGACAACAAGAATAGCGTGGCTGCGAGCAGAGCCGCGCAGCAGCTCCAACTTCAGTACGGCATGCGAGCTGCTGGCTCTATCAACGCCATCCAGGATCGCATGGGACAACCGCTGCCGCAGACTCAGCAGCCGCCCGGGCAGCCCGCGAGCCAGGAGACAGGCCTGCCTGCAGGTCACGGGCAGAGCTCACATGGCGCGGATGCAGCCAACCACGTCAACAACGGGCAGACGGATGGAGCTGGTGACGATGACGGTCTCGAGGGCGTCCTCCTTGAGCGCGGTGCAGGCGGCAATCTGCACGAGCTGGGCCGAGTTGAGATTGACCGCATGCTGCACGAACAAATGGCCATCAAGGCAAAGGCCATGGAGGGCGGTGGCTTGATGGTGCCTCTCAAGGAGGCTACCGGCCGCTCAGCCAGAGCTGCCAAGAAGCATGGCAAGGGCAAGAAGCAGGGCAAGGGCAAGGGTGTCGCCGCGTTTGACGGTGGAGACGACGACGACGACGATGACGTTGATGACGAGGACGCCATCAACTCGGACTTGGACGATCCCGAGGAGGATCGTGACGACGACGAGGTTGATGACGAAGGTCTGGGCCACATCATGCTTTGCATGTATGACAAGGTCCAGCGCGTCAAAAACAAGTGGTAAGCCTGCTCCCCGGGCCTTTATTCATCACCGTGAGGGGTATCTGACATGTTATTTGGACAGGAAATGCACCTTAAAGGACGGTGTGCTCACAGTCAACGGCAAGGAGTACGTCTTCCACAAGGCCACTGGTGAGTACGAGTGGTGAGGTATGAAGTGCCAAGGGCCCGGGCGGACTCGGGCAAGCGAAAGCGGAAGCGGGAGCGGAGGTGGTTCCAGAAGGCGACGCAGCTAGCTGTTCAGGCTCGCACAAAGCAGCAGGGCAAGATGCAAGACACAATCAGATTGAGCCGTGATGGGACGTGGACGGAGGATTCTCCTTTTGACGATGTGGCATGCGGCGGGAAGAATGGACCTGAAAATGGAGTCGGCGTTTACGTTTTCCCATTCATTGTGTACTGCTGTACGATATGAAGGACGGGGCGGCACGGTCAAATCATGTCAAGTCGGCGTCTCAAGTTGGTATAAAAAAAGGAGTGGAAAAGAGGATGAATGACGCTGCTGTGAGATGATGTCCCGGCAACCAAGTCTGGCTCGGCTTGGTGACACGAGGGGCGACGAGCTGTAACGAAAGGGTGCTGCCTCGTGTTGGTGCCTCGTGTTGGTGCCCCGTGTTGGTGCCTCGTGTTGGTGCCTCGGGTTGGTGCCTCGGGTTGGTTTATGCCCTCGGGATGAACATCGGGCTGACTGCGACGACATGGCTCCGGCTGCACCGTGCCTCTTCTGGCCGCGGGAACCTGCGGCCTCGCCAGACGGGTCATGCAGCCAAGCGTTGCGACTCCCAAGTCGGCGCCGCAGCCGCCCGCCACGCTGGTCGCAGAACGGTCGCACACGTCGACGGTGCGGCATCACAAAGGCAAAACGGGAGGGGGCATCGCACGCGCCTGGCCGCGAGCGACTTGCGGCCCAAGGCGCGTCTCACCACGACGTCGGGGGCGGCGGCGGCAGTTGCGGTTGGCTGGGCTTGGGTTGGTTGTGGTGGCTTGCCCGAAATGGTCCAAATCGACCCGGCGGTCTGGTTCGTCCAATCACGTCAGCCAGCCCGCGCGCCGACGACAGGGGTTGGGTGCCCCCGGCCTCGGAGATTTCGCCTACAGCCCGTCGTGGTACGAATACGAGTTACGCAGGCTTGGCTGTCGTGTCTCCCGACTTTGGCTCCGTCTTGCCCTCAGACGGGTGGTTTTTCCCGCTCGAGAAACCGCCTAGAGAAGGGGAGCAGCGCCAGGCAGGCACCACAAAGGAGGGTCCGGTCCAGGCCGCCGTCTCGGCAACGGCATGGATCCCCTGTGACTGACGAGTTTTACTCATCGTGCACTGCAGGCGCCATCGAGTGCTCGCGGGGCAAGGACCAAGGGTAAAAGACCAAGGTAAAAGACCAAGGTAAGAGACCAAGGTAAGAGACCAAGGTAAACCACAAGGTAAACCACAAGGTAAACCACAAGGTAAACCACAATGTAAACCACAAGGTAAACCACAAGGTAAACCACAAAGGTACGCCTCCGCTACGTGGCGGCCGCACCCGTCGACGTCCAGACAAGCATCTCCGGCCCGGCGCACCGAAGCGGAGGCTGCAGACAATCAGTGTGAGTGCGTGCGTGTGGGGGATCGTGCGTGCATCGCACTACTGTCTATTCCTACGCCCGGGGCCGTTTGAGTCGACAGGCTTCGTACATGATGCACCGCCCTTGCCCCCTAAAGTATGGAGTACATACCTGGCGTTGGCACCCACAGGTGAGCAACGCCTTCAGCCTGTTCCCAGATCGCCGGGCCACTGGCTCGTCGACGCTACAGAACTGCCTTGACAGTGCCTCTTCGTCAACGGCCTCCCTTGTGCTCCCCGAGAATCCGTTAGTCCTGCTCCAGCAGACCAACCCTGCCGCCGCCGCCAACTGCAGCCAGTTCTCATTGGTACGAGGGGGTGGCCGTCGTTGGGCTCTGCACCTGAACCGCGACGAGCTTTCCCCTGCTTGTACTATCCTGTTTCCCCTCACGCCAGTATGCAAAGTCAACTTGCCGCTCGTTTCGCTCGCTCTGCTTCAAACTCAGGGGTAAATTGCACATCATTGTGGCCTGGTCCACCTCGCCTGTCAAGGACGAGGCGAACCAACCATGCACATGTTCTGCACTTCCGCTGTTCCACGGCGTCCGCCGTCACACATGTGCCGTCTCGTAGCACCGCGTGTCACGATCCTGGTAGTAGAAAAGGAGCGCTCCGTCGAGCTTGACCTGAGCCAGCACGGCAGACGACCAAGTCGTTCTCGAGGTTCCCCCGACAACAGGGAATGGTCGGAGTAGACGTCGAGACATGCTTGAGAAGCCTGGCTCGGGGCTAGTGCAGAGCTGATGGACGCCCCGAGGTAAATGCGGTCTTGACAGGTCCATAGAATCAAACGCCTACGCCAGCCCACTAGGTTTTGATCGCTCGGCTGCTTCCAGTGACAATCTCGAGCTGGACGACCACGAGCCGCTGCCAGTTTTCAGCTGGCCGCCTCGGCCAACAGAAGTTTTCGCGCCGCCCTCCTGCAGACCAAGGCCAGGCACCAACGGCGGCATGACTTGATCCAGGGCGTCGAAAACCCCTGGGTCATACGTTGCCAGATTGATGGTTGCTGTTGGCCACATGGCCGGCGTTGCCATCAGTCAGCATTCAGGGTTAGTTGAGCCATGAGCAAGGAGAATCTTGGCCAGGCAAGACAGCAATGACGTGGTGGCCTGGGCCCTCGGGATACTGGTGTGCTTAGTGGCACGTCTGCGCTCTTGTCAACCAAGGTTGTCCTACACTGGCCCAAGCGTTCGGGAACGAATCAGACGCAGGCGCAGAGGCTTCAGCTGCTTGGCCGGGACAAGTATTGGACAAGGCAGTTTGGGAGACAATGCAAGTCGGGCTGATGACGTCTGGTGGCATCAAGGCAGTCCTCGGAACGTACATGGTCGGGGCGTCTCGCGCCTGGGGAATGCTTGCGGCCGCAGGAGCCCATCCGTTGTTGCCAGCTGACCAAAGCTGCCGAAGCAAGCCGTGTATTCCCATCGTGGACATTGCCAGAATGGCAGACATGGGCGCGTATTGGATGCCCCAGAGCGCGAACTTCAGGGGTCGCATGCAGCCACATTCTTACCTCTTCGTTGTGAGGGGGCCGCCCGGGGGAATGGCACGAGTTGTCTGTTGTACCAGGGAGGTCAGTACTAGAGATATGGACGAGGCAGGTGAGTATGCACTGAGAAGTCCGGTTGGTAGCATCAAGGGAGCGAGCCAGCCAGCGTCGGCTCCGAGAAAAGGGCCAGCCAACTGCACGGGCTCCAGGGTAACCCGACATGCAGGCGGGTCAGAGGCGGCTCTAGGTAGGTACCGCCCACTATAGGTGGCCTGTCGAGGCCCGTTGGCCGGCGGCAATCCGCTTGTTGCGCCCGTGCTGGACCGACCGTTGGCGCTTGTTTACGGCGGCCACGGTCCAAGACGCAGCACGGCCAGGAACAAAGGCAGGGAGGGTGCCCAAGAGATGGGGATGGGTGATGCAGGGCTGCCGCGGTGCAATGTTTCACACAACAACACACGAGGTCACGACGTGCCAAGTCCCGGTCACCGTCATGCGGCCCAGACGAACCTGTCCGGGCATGCAGAGCAACCTGACCCGACGACGTCTGAGCGGCCAGAGGCGGCGAGATGGCGTGGATGAAACGCGGCAAAGGCAGTCAGTCCTCTAGGTAGGTGCCTGGGTAGGTGCCTGGGTAGGTGCCTGGGTAGGTGCCTGGGAGTGTCTGGTAGGTGCCTGGTAGGTGCCTAGGAAGGTGCCTAGGAAGGTGCCTAGGAAGGTGCCTAGGTAGGTCATGGTCTGCCTGCACTGCCTTGAGCTGCGCCGATAGTTCTTGGGGGAAATGGCATGTGTGGGTATGCGATATGTGTTGGGCGTCGTTCTGGCGACCGGGCAGACAAGGCTGAGGTTGATGAGGTGCATGATTCAGGCAGAGGCGGAAAAAGGCGGACGTTTCGCCTGTGCGTGGTCCCACGGGCCAGCTTCAGTCTGCCACTTGGGAAAGGGCTTGCAGGGTTCTTTCCAGACCCGATGGTCTGATGTCGTGAAGCTCGAGTGTGCCACGGTCACCAGAAATGGCCCTTCAGCGAAAGGAGGTCCTCGACGTAAGGACTTTCTGTTGTGTAACGACCAGAATTGGGCCCAGCATATGTTATGTTGCAAAAATAGACCCCGCCGAGTCCGTCTACCTGAGGTAGGACCTTCCTGATTTAGCTCCTCCGCTGGCAGCAAGTCCCTGGCCCACACTGTCCTGTGATCCCTTCCCTCATAGCAGCCCCACTTGGATGGGACGGCACGCTCAGAGACGCGGGCCGACCCAACAGCGGTCGACGACTCCATTTTCGTCTTGCTGAAAGAGGCCAAGGTGGGGGCCGGCCGCCACTCCTTTGTATCCGTATCCGTACAGTAACTCTAGACTCGTAACTCGCATGTACCTCTAGTTGGCCATCTGCCTCATCTCCAGCACACAAAGGACTCAGTGCCTTCAGGCTGCGCCGTGTCTTACTTAGGGCCTCTTGCACGCCTTTTTTTAGCATGCGAGTGGGTAGCAGAAGTGGGAACCTAACGAACTATACATATGTACTCTTTTTCCCCAATGGGCGAGCTCCACAGTTGAGTTCCTCCCCTTGGAATGCCGTGCTTAGTGCCCCTATACTCCGTACTCCGTAACCCGAGAGAGTTGATGCATGAGGAGCAGGAATCGTCATTAAACTTCTGCAAGCAGGTCACGGTGGCTGCCGGTACCCAGGTGGCTGGCTACCTACCTTTATATATTGGGGAGGCGGGAAAGTGGGAGCCAGCCAGGCACTATCATCTACGAAGTACGGGTGTAGGTACCTGATCTGTTGCTTCCAGTCTCGCCTGAGCTAGGTACCGGGTGGGTATCTACGAATAGGGGTTGCCCTTCGCCCTTCTCTCCCTCCATTTTTATGCCACCTATGCCCCTTGTACCTCGTTACTTTGAAAAAAGACAACTCCTAGCCCCACGCCCTCGTCGCCAAGGCCGCGCCCACCACCAACCACCCATCTTCCACACCACCAATTGAGCCCTTCTCAAGCGTACCGCACATCCAGAATGTGCGAGCAGAGAAAACCTTGGCGACCAGGACTGAGCCACGAGAGCCATGCCATGCTCCCCATGCACACCCGTCTAGCCCGCCCTCAAGGACCTCATGGCACCGGCGCTCCTACAGCAACGCCCAGCTTCCCGCGCGCCGCCAAACTCTTGATCCGGCCTCAGCGTCGCACACAGGCGCCCACACACAAACTCTGTTCACCCTCTGCGGCCCCCCGGCACCTTGCCCCCCTCGCTCAATTTGCCCTCTCTCTCCAGCTCCATCGACGGACCCGCCTGGCCTGATTGCGCCTGTCTACTTGCCGGGCGCCTGCGCCTGCGCCTCGTTGCTCAATCCCACCTGCCGCCGCCGCCCGCTGCCGCACGCGCCTTGGAGGCTCTCCCTCCCTCCCTCCATCTCCCCATAGCCACACGCACGCATACATACACACCTACATACATACATGGAGAGAGAGTCGCGTGCGCGAACCACATCCAGACACAGGCCAGTGCTGTCCACGGGTGTCCGTACTTATTAGAAGCCCTGCCGCCCATCTGTCCCCGACGAGCTACCCCCGAATATTCCCTCGCATTTTTTTGGCACCCGACTTGTCCAACTCGCTGGTCTCTGACCGGCCTCAACTCGGCTCTCGTCGCTCTAGGTTCTCTGAAGAGGCAGTCTTGCTGTCGAGCGTATCGAGAGTTGCTCAACTATTCACCGCCCAGTTGCTCCCGAGCTTCCATCCCGGCCTTCCAATCTTGCTCCGCCAGCATCGACCCGAAGACGACTGGCCCACCGCACATGTGGTTGCTGCACCAAAAGACGGCACATCGGTCCTCGACGCCCCGCCAACGGTCCCGTCACTTCGTCCTTTCACGAGCAAGCCACCTGGTCAGAGTCGGCCCATGAGTCGAGGTCCTCCTTTGCGAGATTTCGGTGAGCTTTCCCCTTTGCTTTTCCTCCAAGACTCAAACTTGCATGTCACTCTGGTTCTCTTACAAGGAACATGTCTTGTGTCGAAATGCTGGCTACCCCCAATTCCTCTCGATGAGCTGGCATGCTTCAGCTTGCCTTTACCTGGTCACGTGTTGCCGAGTTTGGCCTTCTCACACTCCCGGCACTATATTAGCCCCCTCTCGAGCACACCGGGCCTTGATCCAACCAATCGTCCACCCCCTCTCCGTCCCCTGCCACTGCCATATTTCCGCTCGCACCCTGCTCGTCTGACTCATTGCCTTTACTTTGAGGTCTTGCACAAAGATTTCCGCGCCCCAGCAGCTCAGGATTTGCCCTTCCGATGACTGGTCCTGTCAACCAACCCCTATGCTGCCAACCCTGTGTATGCCTGAGTCGGTCCACTGTGCCTGAGGGAGCACGCCTCTCCTTGTCATCCACTCTTTCTCGCCGTCTCGCTCGGGATGCTAACATGAGCCTCGCGGTCCAATCAGCTTCTCCCCGGACCTGGCAATAGGATTCTGATTCTGCATTGGTAGCGGTGCGGACTCGTGCGAGCTTGCGGCCATCATGCCGCACAATCCGTACGCCTCCCCCTTGTTCGACCAATCAAGGCTTGTGTTGCCAAGATGGCTGCTGATCTCGGAGTAGGATGGCCGGCCAACAACAGCAACTGCAGGGCTTCTGGGCACATGGCCGATTCTACGGCGGCTGGAGACCGAGGAAGTATCCCTTCCCGATAGATGCTGTATGTTCTCCTTCCCTGGTCCATGGATGGCCGACCCCTGACCCATTGTCGAGCAGGAAGAGCTTAATAGGCTTGATTTGTTCCACAAGTTCTTCCTCGTTGCTCGGAAGGAAGCAGTCTGTGGGCCAAACTTGAACTTTGGTCGGCCAGCCAAAGTTCTAGACCTGGGAACGGGGACCGGAATTTGGGCCATTAACCTTGCCGAAGAGTATGTCCCCGACATGAAGCTATGGATTATGGCTTACCCGGCCTAGATTGGAACAAATCCCCGAAATTATGGCTGTTGATCTTAATCGCATCCAGCCGGCTCTGTGAGCGAACCTGCACATCGGAACCGACCACCTGCTTACGAGACACAGAATTCCTCGAGGCATGGTCACGGTGCAGTTTGACCTCGAAGAGCCCTCGTGGGATTCTCTGATGTGGGACTGTGACCTGGTACATGTTCGAATGCTTCTCGGAAGCATCCAAACAGACCTTTGGCCCGCCACTTACCGCAAGATTTTTGAGTATGTGCACTCGTTCCTGACCGCCACTTCCTCACGGCTGACGTTGACCCAGGCACTTGACTCCAGGCACGGGCATTCTCGAGCATGTCGAACTAGATTGGGTTCCCCGGTGGGAGAGCAGTGGCGAATTTCCCGCGAATTCGGCCTTCAAAGAGTGGTCTGACGCCTATCTCAAGGCACTCGACCTCTTCAACCGCACCGCCAGAGTCTCGACGCAGCACACGAGGCACATGATTGAGCAAGCCGGCTTTTGCGACTTTAGAGAGCAGACTGTTCGCTGCTACGTCAATCCCTGGTCTTCCAATACCTGGGAAAATGATACTGCAAGGTGGTTTAACCTGGGCATGAAGCATGGCCTCGAGGCTATCAGCCTCATGCCCATGGTTGAAAGACTAGATATGACGGTGGAGGAGGTCAACGACCTTTGTGCGCGAGTCAAGGAGGAGAACACCAAACTGCGGTTCCACGGCTATTGTACAGTGTGAGTCTTGAGTCCCGTGGCCTGCTCTACCCAGGCGTGCGAGTCCGTTCCGGGTCAGTCACCCAAGGGCGAAAGCATCATCTAACGTCTGCTGCAGGCACATTTGGACAGCCAGAAAGCCCCCCAACGGGTTTCGCCAGGGGGCGGCCAAGCCAGGGCCGCCGCCCATGCTCGCCGGCAGGCCTGGACATGCGGAGAGAATTTGAGCTGCACGGCAGACGACGAATTACGACGCCACTTGTATGGCAACGTGACTATTGATGAACAGACAGACACACTTGGCGGCCAGGGACGACATTTGACGACTAATGGCCAATTTGGCTTTGCGGACACCTGGCCGGATACCCCCTGAAAACAGACGACTCCGTGAGATTGTCGGTCGCTCCCGAACTTCGGAGAACCTCGAGTATTCATCTCGGCAATATGAGAAGACGATCTCTAGCCGCCCACTGCCAACAACCAAAGAGACATATTCCCGCTGCCATAAGGTATCTCGGCTGCGTCATCGAGGCTTGTAGGAATCCGTGCTCGCAATCGCAATGAGGCTGTTTGTTGGAGGATTAGTCGCCTTCAGAAGTCGAGTGCGGGCCCTCTTTGGCAACACAGCCATAGTGTGACCAGACTCCGACTGGACTTGGAGCTTCTGATGCCTCAGTCTTGGCGTCTAGAAGCAGCAGCATTACTGCCAAGTGAGCAGCCGCGTGTCCTGTTACTGACGAAATAGTCATGGCGCCATTTGCCGCGGCCTATGCTAGTCTGCTAATCGTGCGGATGAAAGTCATGTGAAGAGAGCGGAAGACAGGCGGGTGTAACCTCGGCTACCCGTTGACGGCAGCATTGGAGGAATGGTTTGTGCTCTGGCAAGTGAGGCTACGGAGGAGGATTGATGGCCCGACTTACCGGGGCAGAAGGTCTTGAGTTTGTTGGAATGCACGTCGCGTGTACAACAGGCGGAAAGCTATGATAGTCAAAGAATCTTGCACAACGAAATGCGTTGGAGAAGAAGGCATGCGCCATGGTAGCTGTGTGTGTGTGATGTACAATGCGTGATGCGTGTGTTACAAGGTAGGGAAAGGTAGTAAGCCCGAGAAGAATGCGCGCCTTGATGAAGAGCAAAGCTGCTCAAGTCGTACCCTCCGTTATCGGCCAAGGCACAACTGGCGATACCCGTTGACTGTCTTTATGCCAACTTAATTAGCTCGGAGCTAATTAAGTTGGCATAAAGAGAGCCAACGGGTAAATCTCCAATTGAGATGCAGGATCAGAAGCGTACTCCATCCCGGTGAATTCGTCATCCATCTTTTCGACACCCTATGGCCATTTTCCAGCCATTGCTCCCAGCCATTGCTCCCCAGTCTCGGCCCATCCGCGTTCCCGTGCCAGAGTCGGCGTTTGGCATCTCAATGGTGGTGGCCGGGCTCGCCGCGGTAGCCGACAATCTTGAAACGGCCAATCATCTCGCCCACGGTGAAGAAGCCGAGGCACTCGGCGAAGACGACGCCGGCGGTGGCGAGGTGGGCGGCATTGAGGCTGCGGACCTGTTGGAGGAGGTTCTGGGACGTCTGGGAGATGGAGCCGTTTTGGACGGAGCGCCAGAGGTTCTGGTAGTAGGTCTGGAAGGTGGCCATTGAGCTGCGTTGCCGGGGTTAGGTTCCCAGACGCTTAAGAGGGGAGACGGGTCTCTTACGGAGGGCTCATCTTCTGGCCGTGGAACATGATCTTGCCAATTTCGAGGCCGACCTTGGAGTAGTAGACGACAAAGGGGGTTTGCCCTGGAACGGAGACGTCAGCCGCGAGCTCCCGTCGAGGGCAAAGGCGAGGCTGGGAGGAAGCATACGCTCGACAAAGGCAACGAGCCTGCCGGTGCGGCCGCCCACTCTGCCGAGCGCACTCGTCACACCCCTGGCGGCACCGACGAGGGCCGGGCCGGCGGCCGTGGTGACGCGCGACAGGCCCTGCTGGGCCATGGCCTGGTACTCCTTTGCCTTTGCGGCCGTGTCCTTTGCGGCCTCGGAAACCTTGGCGGCGGCGGCGGAGCTCTCGAGGCGGCGCGGGGCGAAGCGCAGGGCGAGGCGGGAGCGGAGGACGGGGCGGGCGAGCGACGACGGCAGGGCCATGGTTGCGTTGCGTCGTGTGGGCTGCTCGAGGGGTCGGGGGCAGTTGCGAGGCCGGGCGGTGAGGGGAGGGCGTGAGCAATTGGCCGACGGACGGAGCCTTTACATCAATTGTTCAAGGCGGACGGAGGGAGACAGGGAGGGAAAAAAAAGCTTGGGAAGGTTTGCTGAGGTGATGTCCTCTCCAGGCCGAGGCGCTTAACCACTTTGGGAAGCTCAAGGTAACCTAACCTGAGCCACCAGCCACCTGGCAACTTGGAAATAAGGAAGGCGCCCTGCTTTTGCCTGCCTGCCTTTGCACGCATGAGAAGAAACCTTGCACCGTTTCTCGACCGTCACCTCGAATTGCTGTTCGCCAGAGGGAGGCGTCTCAGTCTACCCAATCTGTGGAACACGCGCAAACACCCGATCCAGGCACCCGTTCTGACCCACGGCCACCGCCCCTGGTCATCATCGCACAGAGGAATGGCCTCTGCGTTGTGCACGCTCAGCCTTGCAGGACCACGCTGAGCGAACCTACTCACACAAAGCAGAGGTCAGCCCGCTCTGACAGTACACGCGGCCAGGCTCGAACTCGGGCAACGAGGTAGGCTCGTCTCTCGCCGTCGAGTTGCGCCCCTGCGCCTCATCCCAGCTCGCCAGCGCCGCCGTGCTAATCGAAGCTCTGTATCTGCACCTTGATGGCGCCGCTGCTTGGATCTGCCGAAGTCTCAAACGCCTTGCGGGCCTCTTCGAGCGGGAACCGATGCGTGACGAGCTTGGACAGGTCGATGACGCCGCTCTCGACGAGCCGGATGGCGCGCGGCCACGTGTTGCAGTATCTGTACTGAAGCTGGATGTCCACCTCGCGCACGCTCGCGCGCATAAAGGGTATGCTGATTTCGTTCTTGCCAACGCCAATGATGAAGACCTTGCCGCCAAACTTGGACGCCCAGACGGCCGTGGCGATGCTGCTCTCCACGCCCGTGCACTCCATGGCCAGCGCGGGCTCGACGCCGCCCAAAGACTCGACTATGGCCTTGGCCGCCTCCTCGGGCGACGCCCCGTCGACCTTGTGGGTGATGACGCGAGGGCAGAGCTCCTTGGCAAAGACCAGACGACTCTCGGAGATGTCGGTGATGACAAGCGGACAGGCGCCGGCCGCGGCGCAGCAGAGCAGCGTGATGAGACCGATGGGGCCGGCGCCGCAGACCAGGACGGCGTCTCCGAGCTGCATCCTGGCCCGCGGCATGCCGGCGAGGGCGACGCTCAGCGGCTCGAGCATGGAGCCGTTTTCGTAGGACATGGCGCCGATCTTGTGGCACCACACGGCCGGGTGGTTGACGTAGCGGCGCAGCAGGCCCGGCACGGGGGGCGTCGACAGGAACTCGATGCGCTCGCAGCCATTGTAGCGCCCCGACAGGCAGGGTTCGCAGGCGTTGCAGATGACGTTTGGCTCGACGGCCACGCGGTCGCCGACCTTGAGGTGCTTGACCGACGGGTGCACGGCGATGATGTCTCCGGCGGATTCGTGGCCGAGTATGTGGTTGCCCTCGACCACCATGGGGCCGATGCTGCCATGGCGCCAAAAGTGCACGTCGGACCTGGCACGTCGGTGTGAGGCGGCGTCGCGCGGACGGGGCGTCAACCGGGGGGGGGGGGGGGGGGGGCAAGCTCACCCGCAGATGCCGGTGCTCCGGACGGCAATGGTTACTTGGCCGGGCTCAAGGTGGGCGCCGGATTTGGCGCTCTCGGCGCTCGGCTCGGCCGCGTCGACCCAGAGATCATGGCTTGGGTTCGTGTAGACTCCGATGTTGGGCTTCATCGACGGCGCGTCGTTCTTGATGCCTGTTGAAGCCATGGCGGCTCGTACGATATTTGTTTGTTGGTTCTTGACGTTGGATGGCCTTTACGGGACGAATGCTTCGCGTCTGCTCCAATGAAGGTGAAGCCAGGGGAAGACTTGATTGCGAGCAAGTGAGTGCAAGAGCAAGCAGTGTAAGCCACCACGCATGAATCGCACGTTCCCCGCCTTGTGTCTGCCTCGGACCAAGGGACGTTTGCGCCGCCATACGTATCAACGTCTCCTAGTGCGACACGCACGGGACAGGCTCTCCACTCATCATTACCCGTCGTTGTGCGGATATATTGTACGGATACGGTTGAATTGAACTCGCACCGAGAGGTTTGTCTCGAGGGGGGTGCCGGCCACGGCAAGAAGGAGAGGTAGGTAGGCAAGTCTGACTCCTCCTCCCATGGCACCTGCAACCTGCACCACCCACCACCCACACGCAAACACGCACGTCATCACCCGCGGCACAAGAGGAAGCGCTGCCCGTTCCTGCAGGAGAGAGTCATGGCGGGCCTCTTCGTCTCTACGATTCAGTACTATAAATAAGCATTTCCACGTCTTGAACACGACTTTATACCGTTAGCCATTCGACATGTTAAGCCGGGTCTTGGCGTCAGGAGAATGCGGGGGGCTCCAATGAGATATTTAGGCAGATAGATGGCGCCGAAACCCACTTATCCCCCCGCTTGAATTATCAACTCTGAAAATTGAGTCGGGCTTGGCAGTGGGGATAAGCGGGGTTTGGCGCAATGAAGGACCCCGCACTTTTCCAACGCCAAGACCGACTTCCGGAGAACTCCGTACCTTGGACGGCATCACGGCATCACAATCACAAGGCTACTTTACTTTGCCACGCCCAGTGAACCCCCGCGTCTCGTAGCCGAGCAGCCGGCGGGCAGAGGATCTGGCTAAATCTGCTAGCACTAGTGTCTCCTCGCATAAGGCAAGTACGAATCTTGAAGCTATTCGCAGAGGTGGATCACGAACGCACTCCCAAACAGTGTAATGGGAGTGGATGGTTTACGTCACGCTACCGACGGCGAGTTCCGAAGTCTTGGCTCAGTCCGCGTTTTTCTTCCAAAATTTCATCAACAAGTCACCAATACGAAGCAACTCTGGCAAAGTCGCCCGTCTATCCTGCGTCATGGTGGGGGCTGGGCTGATCCTCCGCAACGGGTGAAAAGAATCCATGCATCTGACCTGTCGACTGCCACAAAATCTCCATTGCGCAGGGAACACATTGACCAATTCCATCATGTTTCCTTTCTCGGTGTCTCATTTAGATACACCAGCTCCGTGAAACAATGGAGCTCTCGACGACACCAGAGTCATCTTGTGCCCTCGTCGCTTCGCCTACGGCGCTTTGCTGGTCAATCCGACGGGGCCCAGCTTCCCTAATCCCCCTCGTGTGTGTGACCAATATGCGAAAACAATGTCTCGCCAACGGCACCTCCTTGCTGTGACGGATCATCCTCGTTGTGCGTCGTGGCGACGTGACGGACGTGCTTTTGTAAACTCCTTCGCTCGCTAAACCACGGGCCGAAATAGCAAATCCTTCCAACGCCATCCGAATCGTCGTCTTGTTTTTCGTGTCCCCGGTACGCCGTCGACTTCCGAGGCCATGTGCATCGGACCCTCGTCCAGGTCGCCTTTTGCTCTTCTCAATCGCCCACAGAGATGACCACGTCTTTTTTGCATCTCCCGTAGGAACAGCACGCTGAGGCATCCATTCTCCCCAGGAGGATCTGATCAATCTTGTACTGTAGGCCTTGTCAGTAGAGGATTCACAAGTGGTGACGGCCTCCGACGGTAGTGGAAAAGGATTACCTGGGCGCATGGCCCCCAAGGTCCAATTGGGGAACCGATGACGGAGGCGATTGGCGACGCAATCAAGGTCGTGAGTAGAAGAATAAAGGCCTTCATGGTTTCGTGTAAAGAATGTTGCCGTCGACCAGAGAGAGGTAGGGTGTCGGAAACGGCAGTCGAGGCGGGAAGCGCCAAAGAGCGTGCAGCCGGCAGATGGAAGAGAAGAAGAGCCTTGAGCTTTACCCCGAGCCTTGCCTCGAACCTTGCAGGAGCAGGTGACGAGAGGCAGGTCGACGAGGATGACGCGGAAGAGAAGGAATAAGGAGGAAAGAGTAGGTGTGCCGACGGGACGGGAAGCTTATTAGCTCAGATACTATAGGCAACTTCCGCCTGCCCTACGGCATGTGCATACCTCGAGGAAAGTACATACCCTAGGCCCACTTTGCATCTGGAAGGAAGAAGGAAGAAGGAAGAGAGAAGAGAGAGAAGAGGGGGTACCTGGGGGCCGCAGACGCCTGAAAAGGCTGGTTCCTCGTCTGTATTTTCAAGGTACGGCAGGGGTTCAACTTCTCAAGGTATTCGTGGACATGTGCAAAGTACCTTTTAACCCCGAGTGCAAAACATTTGTCTGTATTCGTCGTACCTCAGTCAGGCAGGCGGGCCGGCTTGACGTCGACAGCCTCGTGCAGCACCGGGGGCAAGCAGGCAAGCGGCAAGCAAGCAGGCAAGCAGCAACCAGCCAACCAACGAACCGAGAATGCCTAGGTACGTACTCAGTACTCAGTACGAATACTTGGCATCTGATCAAAGAGCCTCAGGCGTGCTTGCTCGGTGAAACTCGAGCGTTCCAATTAGGTCCAACAAGTGCCCAGATTGATTGGACCCAGGTTTCTCCCGCGACGGCGGGGAATGGAAGAGAGCATGCCATGGCTCTTCTCTATCGAATGCCAATGACGACACGGATGTATGGAGGCTGCAGAGGTGTAAAGTCCAAAGCAAAGATGAGCGGGCACAAACATGAAAGCTGCAAGGAAGTATAACCCTCCAGCCATCCATACATTGATCAGAGGATCTCCTCGGGTACCTGAGAGTGAGAGTGAGAGTGAGCTGACACATGACTCTGAGCGTCTTACCGTATCCGGCATAGTCGGCCGCTATCAATCTGACGCCCGGTTTTTCCTTCAGGAACCCACTGGCTGCTGGGTCCGCTGTTTCACCTCGTCTGCCTCGTCTGCCTCGTCTGCTCGTCTGCTCGTCTGTCGTCTGCTCGTCTGTCGTCTGCTCGTTCTGCCTCATGCCAAACGCGACGCGACCCATCCATGCTCGAGTCGTCGCCGAACAATGCCATGAACCAATCCAATGCCCGTGGTAGCTTCCATGCGCCATTTTCACCGTCGTGGCCAGCCGCAGATGGGAATGCTGGGGGGGTTGGAATGTCAGGCAAACGCCGTCGTTTGAAGCCCCCCCGTCAGTCAGCAGGGCGGCCGAGCATAATGCCCCTTATAATAGTCTTTGCCAAGGGCTTTGCCAAGGGAGGACCTCCTTCAAAGCCGCAAAGCTTCATCTCACCCTGTCCCAGCTCCATACCTCGACCCCGACCCCGACCACCATGATGCTCCCTGGGCAGATCTGCGCAACGTCGCCCGCATCTGCCACGCCGCTGGACACGGAGCCAACCAACTCTACACGCGTCCCGCGTATTCTCCACGCTCGTACCCGCTGGTCGTTGCTCACGCTCACCCCAATCGCCGTCTCGTCTCCCTCCTCCCCGTCCAGCCAGATGACCCCGTTGATGGCTGCCGCGTGCGCCGACGGTACGACGCCGCGTCGCATAATCGCAAAGCCGCCCCCGTCATTTTCCACGCCGATGGCGCCGACTCCGAGGGCATTGTCGTCGCCTCCCGTCAAGACTAGATAACCTCCTCCTCTCCGTCTCTTTATATCTAGTGCTTTGATGCTGCTCTGGTGCACCTGAGCCGCCTGCGTCATGACATATGCCGCGAGGTTTTGGCCCCTGCCGCGTTCCGCCGCCCACAAGGCCATGTGCCCATCGGTCGAAGCCGTCGCCACCCACAGCCTGTCTCTGCACATGCCAAGGTGGCGTACCTGGGTAAGACAAGCCCCGGTATAGAGCCCGTGACTGAGTGGCTCAAAGCCACCAGCGGGCTCGTACCGATACGTCCTCAGCGTGGAATTGGAAAAGGCAAAGGTCACGAGCAGGCCGCTCGAGAGACTGCGGCTGTCGACGTCAAAGTCCATGATGCGCAAGTCTCCACTGGCGCTCTTGTCGCCGAAAACAGCCTCGCGCACCACGGCCAGGCCGGCATACGACGAGTCGAGCCTGCGCACTCTCCAGACGAAAAACTCTTCGTTGCCAGCACTGCTGAAGAGGTAGTCCTCACCAGACCACCGCAACTGTTGGATCCCGGTGACGTGCGCCTTGACCGATGCCAAGTGGCACAGCCGCCCTCGACCCCGTCCTTGTCCTGCGGCGTACTCCCATATTCGGATCGACGTGTCTTCGGCGCCAGAGGCGATATAACGTCCGTTGGAGCTCAGCGCTCGAATCTCTCGACCATGCGTCCCCGGCTTGACTGTCCGGAAGGTCGGGCGGGCCTGGGAGGAGATGGCCAACTTGCAAGTTCGAGTAAATGCAAACCGGTACTGCCCAGAGTTCGAGGCGCTGAACCATGCCCGAAAGGTTCGGTGTGCGCCTCCACACTCGATCTTGCCCACCTCTTCTCGTCGAGTCTCGTTCCAAATGACAAAGTCTTTACTTCTAAAGCCATACAAGATGAGTTCCGGGACGGCGTCGCGCGTGAACCAGGCGCCCTCGATCATGGGCCCGAAAGGCGGCGAGGTCTCATGCAGCAGATGACAGCGTACGTCGTTTGCCTCCCGCTCGACACGGTATATGCGAAATTTACCGTCCCGGCTCGTGGCCACAAAGTACGGCGAGGGCAGCGTGGTCTCGGCCTTGGGGGGAAGAGGCACGATGGCGGTGATGCTGTCGCGGCTGCGAGGTGTCAGGTCCAGTATGGGGCGCCATACGTCTTCTTGCCTCGTCAAGAGAGACAGCCAACCATGCCGAGACCCCATGAGAAGCAGGTCGCCCATTCGGGCCGCAGAGATGGCGACGAATCGGGCGTCGAGGCCGGCCGTGCGCTCGTGGCTCAGAACACGGCCCGTCGGGGCGTCGAGGGTGAGGTATTGTGAAGACGGGTTTCCATGCAGATGGACCATGATTTCGACCGAGGACATGTCAGCCGCCTCCCGCCCAGGCGCCGCCGAGACGCAATTCACGTCGACCACCTTGCCGGGAACCGTGGCGATGCGGGAGAGGCGGTGAGGGCGCTGGAAGTAGAGTACATGGCCATTCGTGGTGCCGAGAACAGCAGCCCCGTTGCCGACGGCCCTGAGGGCGTAGGTGAGTCCCACGTCGCCGGCGACGTCGTCGTCCACCTCGATCTCTTCCCAGCCTAGGCCGTCACTTAGCGAGCCTACAAGCAGCCGCCCCAGCGTGGTGCTGACGAGCATCTGGTCCGCCGACAGGAAGTCGTATCGGTTAATGATTTCGCGGCCGCTGCGCACCGAGGCTGGACGAGGCAAAGACGCGAGAATGTCCTGCACGTCGACGGTTACCACGCCATCCCGCGAGACTGAGCTCGCTTGCTCAGGAGATAGGCGCATTGGCGGCACAGGCTCTCGGATGAGGCAGATCTTGCCGTCCCCCCCGCCCGTGGCAATCATGGTCCTGGTTCCCGGGCGGCAGAGCACGGCGCCGGCCCACAGATGCTTGCCGTTGTGCAGCGACATGGTCTGCTCGTGCGCCAGCCTGGCCAATGCCCCGTCTCCCCCTTTCTCCCTGGGGTTGAGCGATAATCGCCACCGCTGAGCCGTCGCGTCCTCGCCGAAGGAGTAGACGCAGAGCGTGCCGTCCCGCAGCTTGGCTGGCTCCGCGTGACCCAGTTTGACGCCCCAGATGCGCGAGAGGTGGCCCATGGCAACAGCAACGAGGCGGCTGGCGGCCGTGTCGTCACAGTCCGACGACGACCTGAAACCCGTCGTCTCAGCCGCCGTCGCGGGCTGCGCCGAGGCCTGCCCGCATGCCTCGGCGTCCGAGACGTCCCAGATGCGAATAGTCCGGTCATCGCTGCAGCTGGCGAGGAGGCGCATCGTCGTTCCGTCCGTCAGAGTCAGGACAGGGGAAATGTCGACACCGTAGACGGAGCCCTCATGGCCCGACAGGCGGCACAGCATCGCGTGGGCGGCGGCGGCGGCGGCAGCGGCGGGCAGGTGGCACCTCCACACGACGATGTCGCCAAAGACGGTGCCCGCGGCGACGAGTATACATGACGGGGAGAGCCAGGCCAGCTGGGCGGAGTAGAGCATGGGCCGCGAGGGCGATGTCACGGGCGTACCGAGCTCCAGGCGGGCCGAGGCGCTGGCACACATCAGGGGTATGATGTCGTTGTGCGCGGTGACGAGGGCGGCGCGGTCCGGGTCCCACGGCGAGATGGCGCCATGGTAGATCCAGTCCGGGGCCGTGGCCGCGCCCAGAAGCCGCGGCTCCCTGCCGTCGTCGGCGCCGTCCATGTCGACGACGGCGACCGACGATGCGCCCCAGACCAGCACCCGCGCGCGCCCGTCGCGCTGCCACACCTGCAGGCCGTGTATTGGCTGATCTTGGTCCTGGCCCTGGAAGACGGCCACGCTCCAAAGTGGCTCATGCTTCTCACCCATCTCGGTCGTCGTGCCGGCCTCGGCCCGGTAGACGAGCAGCCTCGCACCCTCCCCCGCCAAGACAAAGACGTGATCGGTGCCCTCGGGCGCAGCGGACAAGGCCAGCGCCGTGATGGGCACCTGCGACAGCTGCCTCTGCAGCGGCATCCGCTGCCACGCGTGCGAAGACTCCTCCTCCTCCATGAGGCTCTCTTGGCGCCTCGCCCGGGCCGTTTCCTCGGTCGTGCAGCTCATTCTCCCTTGCACGGGGCGAGGGCAGCGGCTGCTTTGCCGTTGCTCAAAACGGGGTGGCGGTGACGACGGCACCGGAGCCGACCTTGTGCGGCCATGAAAAGCACCCTATCTCTTGTGGCGATGAGACGGTGATGGCGACGAGGCGTGTAAGTGATGGACGTGTCTAGGCTAAAGTGGTGGTGGAGGCCTCGCAACTTTTTTTTCCGTGGTGAGGTGAAACGGGCCGACCGACAACCCGACATGGTCCCTCCCCCGGCCTTTGTACGGAACTGCAAGGCACCTTGGAATATATGTTCGTAGCTCCTTTCTTTATTATTCAGTACTATCTACTACCCGGTATGGACTCGTACAATTGTATGTGCAGTTGGCGAGTAGCCAATCCACCAACTTGTTGATCGGCACAGCGTGCAAATCGGCCACAGCAGTGACTCTACAACCAAAAGGTAGCCGACGCATGGCCCTGGCAAGTCCCATCAACGCCGATAAATGCAGCATCCATCGCGGCCGTCCCTCGTCAATTCTCCCCGGCATCAGCAAAGGAGTGTGAACAGTGGAAAAAAACGCAGCAATCGCTCAACCCGTCTGTGCCTAGGCTCGGTGGGAGTAAGGCTCGTAGGCCATATCCGTTCGCCCGGGTCCGCCGGGGTAGCGAGGAGGGTGCGACGGGTAGGGCTGGTTGAGCTGGGTCTGCTGGTTGGCGTCGCCGTATGCGCCGCTCATGTGGTTCTCGTTGCCCAGTGGTGCGTAGCCTCTTGAGGGTATCAACTTCTCGCCGTCGTTGCTGTGGCGGTTGTCGTGGTTTCCGCGGAAGCCACTGCGGCTGCGGTGCTCGGGCTTGCAGCAGCAGACGGTGAGGAGCCAGAAGAAGGCGGCGCCGATGGCGAGGGCGCACGCGATCCAGGCGGCGGCGAGGAACTGCCCGCCGACGCTCCCCCTGACGCCGTAGGGCCTGGCGGCCGTCTCAAAGGTGCCAATGACGACGGTGCCCATGGCAGTGGCAAGTCCGGCGGCGATGCCGACCAAAAGGGCGGCGATGCCGGCCGTGAGCCAGGTGAGGCACGACAGGACGCGCGAGAAGTTGGAGAAGACGCCGACGACGAGTTCGACACCGAGGGCGACGAGGGCGACGACGAAGGCGACCTCGGTCCACTTGACGAGGGTGCCAAAGGCATTGAGACCTTGCTGGACCTCGTTGGGCAGGGCCACCTTGACGCCGGCCGGGGCACCCATGTTTTCGATCCAACTAGTGTTCAACTGCTGAGACGCCCAGTCAAACCGAGCCTGGGTGCACTCCCGCTTGCCATCCCGGGAGGTGGTGCAGAAGCCCCAGAGCGTCACGTCGTAGACATCGCCCAGGCCAAGCTTTGCGGCTGTGATGTTGCCGGCGGGGAGATCGGCGCGGCCGTTGAGTTTGAGGTTGCCTATCAGGCCGTCGACGTTGCCGAGGGCGCTCGGGTTGACGGACAAATCGGAAACGTTGACGCGGAATATGTATAAGCTGTTGTGGGTGACACCGGAGAGGGTCGCGACGAGGAGAGCGATGATGGAGGCGAGGGTGAGGACGAGCGGGAGGCCGACGCAGAAGAAGCGGCCGACGCCCATGATGGCAGTGGGAGCGAGAGTCGGGGAGCTGTCAGGAGCTGTCTTTTTGTCGTCGGTGTTTGGCAGCAAAACAGAGGATGCAGAGACGCGGGCACGGATGCAAACAAAGATGAGGGAGATGGACAGACTGAGGTTCTAGGTCTAGGGGTCAGGCATTGCGTGGACTTATGTAGCGAGTCTCGCTGACGTCGCCGTTGGGCGCAGCATGAAAAAGGTGGAGGTGGAGTCGGCCGGGAGACCAGGGAGATGTAAAACCACGGATGCTTCGCCTCCTTCCTGCTGCTTGGGGGACAAGGATCTACAGCTGAGCCAGCTGAGCCCCGAGTTGTCTCTCGTCCTGTCAAGCGTTTCGTTTTGCCTTGTTGGGCCCAGGGTGAACAAAACAGGTCGTACCGCATCCCACGGCTGACGACGCTTGACGTGTGTGGCATCAAAAAGAGCGCAACATTACGCCAACGAGGCGCGTCAGCAGCCTCTGCTCTGACAGACAGTCTGTCCGGGCCATGAGGCGTCTTGACACTGTGCACCGCGACGCTTCGCATTCGAGAGCAATCTCCCTGGCGCCGGATTCCTCATGGCAGGGACGCTAGCGACTGTGAGAAATGCTCGGCGCGTGGAGGCGACGTGTCAGCAGGCTCAGCCTCTCCACGAGTACGGAGTACATGCGTCCACGACACGTGATAGTCTGTCCCCTAGGTAGTAGTCGGGGTTCCGTGGTTTCGCCCACCTAATTTTAGAGCGGTCAAGAAGGCTGGCGCACGCTGTCGGATATGTACGTACACCAAAGAATCTGCCGAAGCGTTCCACGGCTTGCGAGCAGTTTGTCGAGCGTCCTGTCCGAACCCGTTTCGGTGAGCCGCAGCCGCAGCCGCAGCCTTCCCAGCCTGCCACGCACGCACCAGCCATCGCCCGCGCCACACTCTTTAACATTTACCCCCGCCGAACCACCACTCGTGGGTTCGCACTACGGGCGGTTGTGCATCTACTTACGAGTAGATAGTGTCATAACAGATGCCTCTTGCATCTCGTCGCTCCCGGGTAATGCCCGGGCCAGTCGAGCCGCCAGTTAGTCACACGCAAAAGCGATCCGCGTGACTTGATCATGTGCTGTACAAATAGGTGGCGGCAATGGACCACGTCTCACTCCCTGTTTGGGCAACGGCCAGTTTCTGGCAGCGCGCTGTCTGTTATCCTTGAGGCTGCCCAAACGATCAAGTGTGCACGTCAACGGCACCCCTCGCGGCCCGATGCCACCCTGTCCGTCGGCTGCCATTGCTCAGTCCCTTGATGTGGGTGACGTTGAGATTGCCCAGGGTGATATCGGATGGCGCTCGGATCTTGGGGTGCCGTGCCGACGCCGATCGTGGCATCTGAGCCGGAAGCCTGTGCAGCCTGCAGCCGGAGACTCCTGCAGCCGCCGCCAACGGGGACGGGGACGGGGTCGGGGTGGGTGGGTAGGACGGGTGGACGGCCAGGCACGACGAGGCTAGGCCAGTCGACGAGGAAAAAGTCGTGAGACTCATTCCCCCTCTTGGTTCCAGAAGCCTGCCTTGTTCAGGTAGGTCCCGAGTGTACTTCGTAGCTAGCCCATCAGGGACTTCGACCCGGCCATTCCAAGTACAACTGCGTATGCAATGCATGGAGTTTTCTACCTGCCTACGAATACGAATACCTGTACGAATACGGAACATCTATCCGTGGCACTCGGTGACGCACGGCGACGATGCCTCGGGTCCCTCGCTGCCGGCTGCATCGGACTGCGTGGGACACTTTGCAGATAGGGCACCACGGCAGATACATAGGGAGTCGACCTCTATACCGGGGCGGCCCCTGCCTCGTAAGTATACCGGTGCCCCGATGCATCCATGGCCAGGTACCTCCGTACAGTGCAGAAGCCGAAAGACGGCACGGTAGCACCTTGCCTACTCAATCACGTACCTTCCTATGCAAGGGGCTTTCAGTGACTGTAAGGGGCTTCCAGTGACTTTCTAGTGCTTGGGCGCCGTGACAAACTGCCTGCCTGATTGCCTCACATACTGCAGAGTTGCAGAGTTTCACGGGCGCGTTGCTTGACGTGCTCGACGGCCGCCCTCTTCCAGAAGCCTCTTGTTCGACAGCCGCCCCTCCTCGTCCCCTCCCTCCTACCTACGAATACCTACCACCACCACCACCACCACCAACTCCCCGCCGCAAGCGTCCACACGGCACCCTCATACTCATACTATTCGTACCTACATACATGTCACCTTTCGTACACGGGGTGCTGTGCACGCTCCGGGGTTCGTTTCCAGCAGCTGATTGGTGAGCGCCCGCCGCCCTTCTCGATTGTTTGTGGGTGGTCGCCACGACCAACAATCAGCCCCTCGCCGCCGCCGCCGCCGCATCGGGAGATTGTCAAAACATCATAACGTAACGAGCGTCGTTGGACTGCCGCTTCTGCAAGCCAGAAGACGTCGAGCCGCCGCCAACTGCAGCCCAGCCGCTCGTTGTGCAGAGTCACAGACCCGTCTCCGGATCTTGCAGGTACATACATTTTGCCCCCATCCTTGCTTATCCATCCTGTTCCCCCGGTTCCCCGCCGGCCGCCTTCCCTCAACCCTTCTTTTCCCCTCTGCATCCGCGCCCTTGTCTCATCCTTCCAACGTCGCCACCCCGCCTCGTCGAGAGTTGTCTGACGGTCAAAGACGACGACGACGACGACGACGATATTTGTTGCAGCAATACCTACATACCGCTACCGCTCCTCTCCCACGTCGAGCGCCCCCGACTCAATCCGCAGTCGCCGACCCTCGTTTGGCCCCGACACCTCGCACCTGTTGCCGAGTCCGACCCCACAGCGCTCCTCCGAGACCCCACGACGTCATCACCGCGAGAGCCTCACATTCCTCTGGCTTCTTTCTTGCTCTCTCCTCGAACCCGAGGCCCTCGCCTAAAACGATCAAGACGGACGCTTCAAGGCTTCGCCGCTCCGCCTTCTCCTCCGTCCTCGGTCGCCTATTCCACCCGCCCTAGACCTGCCCTCGGCGGCGCACCGCAATTGTTACCGCCCCTCTCGCCCTCGCGTCCATCGTCGGGCCCTCGACGAGGTCGAGCGACTTGCTTCGCCCACGCCCGACGCGCCCTCTCAACCCATTCCGTAGTCGGCCGACCAAGTACGGCGAGTAGGCTCTCCCTTCTCCCCCCCCCCCTGCAGCCCACGCGGCATTTGAGACACTCGCCCGCCTGCGTAAACGACACTGCACCGAGCGTCCTCCACACTTGCGATGGGCAATCAAGCCTCCAAGGAGGGAGGCGGCTCCTCCGGCGAAGGACCTTTGCAGTCATACCCCTCTTTCAGCAGGTCCGACACCAAGGATTCGTCGCGGTCCTTTCGCTCGCTGCGGTCCAAGATCCCCGGCAGCGGCAAAAACGACAGCCCGAGGAGTTCGGCCATCCTGTCGAGTAACGACTCCCCGGCCGACAAGGCCCTAGATGCCGCCTCTGTGCGATCAGGACGGAGTGGCCGCTCGAGCATATCTCGGGCCAGTCGCAGCGACTTACCCCCGCTCAAGCGCAACTCTGCCGACCTATCCCACAGCGACTCGGCCATTTTCGAGAACCAACTCCCACCCTCGCCCGTCTCGGCCAGCGCCCTCAAGGGTGGCAACCATGATGTGAGTGCCGCACAAGCCTCGGGTGAGGTCGACCACGTCTCCGACCAGCCCCCCTCGGCCAACGCCGGCATCCACACCCATATGCAGCCCGCCGGCCAGTCGATTCTGATGAAGCGGGAGAATACCACCAATCTGGTGCATAAGAGACCCTCGACAGACTCCACGGGCAAGGGCGAGGCGAATGGGAACGTGGCCATGGCGGAGATTAAAGACATTGATCTCGACGACTTCATCAAGCGTCTGCTCGATGCGGGATATGCTGGCAAGGTGACCAAGAGCGTGTGCCTTAAAAATGCCGAGATTGTGGCCATCTGCCAGCGTGCCCGCGAGGTGTTGCTCTCGCAGCCGGCGCTCTTGGAGCTGGACGCGCCCGTCAAGGTGGTCGGCGACGTCCATGGGCAGTACACTGACCTGATTCGCATGTTCGAAATGTGCGGCTTCCCCCCAATGGCAAACTACCTCTTCCTCGGAGACTACGTCGATCGGGGGAAGCAATCGCTCGAGACCATCTTGCTACTCCTCTGCTACAAGCTCAAGTTTCCCGAAAACTTTTTCCTCCTCCGCGGCAATCACGAATGCGCCAACGTCACCAGGGTCTACGGGTTCTACGACGAGTGCAAGCGACGGTGCAACGTCAAGATATGGAAGACGTTTATTGATTGCTTCAACACCCTGCCCATTGCCGCCATCGTGGCCGGCAAGATTTTCTGCGTCCACGGCGGCCTTTCGCCGGCGCTAAGCCACATGGATGACATTCGAAACATTGCGCGTCCGACCGACGTTCCCGATTACGGGCTGCTGAACGATCTCCTCTGGTCGGACCCGGCGGACATGGAACAGGATTGGGAAGCCAACGAGAGGGGCGTGAGCTATTGCTTTGGCAAACGAGTCATTACCGACTTCCTGGCCGTCCATGACTTTGACCTCATCTGCCGGGCGCACATGGTTGTCGAGGACGGCTACGAGTTTTTCAATGACCGAGTCTTGGTCACGGTCTTTAGCGCGCCGAACGTGAGTATCGTCCCGCCTGCTCTTCCGCCCCCTCCTTGCAGGTGATTCTGACGTTGTGACCAGTACTGCGGGGAGTTTGACAACTGGGGCGCTGTCATGTCGGTGTCGTCTGAGCTGCTCTGCAGCTTTGAGCTATTGAAGCCGCTCGACTCGAGCGCTCTGAAGAGCCACATCAAAAAAGGACGCAACAAGCGGCAGCAGATGCTGAACAGTCCCGTGAGCGGCTCCCCGTCTTGTCGCGCACCACCCAGTCAGTCATGGAGGCTAACCAGATGCACAGCCGGCAAGCGTGCAGCCCCAGAGCGTTTAGCGGAGTTTTGGGAGATGGGGTTTCCGAGGCGCCCGAGGTCCTCCGCTAATAACTTGAAACGAATAAATGTACGGAACTCCTTTTCACGATCAGATTGGAACACACGACGACGAGTACGACCATGATGTCCAGCAACATCTGGCCTGATGTGCTACAGAGCGTGCCGCAGGAGGATGGCTGGACGAAAGCGAACCCGCCATTAGCTTTTGAGCATGGCGTTTCAAATGGTGCCAGTAATAGCGTGGATTCCCTGATGAAGTGACGAGCGAGGTGTGTGTATGCTTTGGCGGAGGCACGGCGAAGGTGGCGATGCCGGACGTTGGTTGTAAAGTACCCGCGACACGCATCTGGATCTGGCGTCGTGGTGGAGGGCGATTGGTGGAGGCGGAGTTGAAGGACCAACTCGGGCAATTCACGGATTGCCGGCCGCCGGGGAGTTTGGAGTAGCGATTTCCGTATTCTTTGATTTTATCAAACGCCGTGAGCCTGAATGAGAGAGCATGTAAGGATACCCTGACCCGAGGCTTTTGGTATCACGGGCGAGTTTGACCGAGTTCCGCCAGGGTTAATGGGGCCTTAATAAAAGTCGGCCGATCACCGCTCCGCAGTCCCTAGTAGTCATGTGCTGCTGAGTCATGCGCACAGCAGCGAGAAGACTGGGGCAACCAAACATTCTGCTGCTTGCTGGCTGGCATCACGACGGGCAAACAACCATGAATCGGCAGGTCTTGCGCTCCGTGTGCGGCCGGGCAAAGCCAGACCTACAGAGGCCCAACACCGTCCCGGAAAACTACTTTTCCACCGGCCAGTGGCTCGCCGCAGAGGGTAACGCACCGGATGGAGCTCCCAACCGGTCGTCCCTTCGCCAGCGGTCCCGCGCCGCCGTCAGCGAAATTTCTTCCTTGTTGACGAACCGGACCTCCACGCCGTCATCGACAACGCAGAACTTTCGACCATCGCCCGATCAGGCATTGGGAGCTCCACGAAGGCTGATTGATGTGAAAAGCCTTCCAAGGGGGGGCCTCCGCGGGCGAGGAGGGTCACTCCGCGGGCGAGGAGGGATATCACTCGCACCGGGGAGTCGCTTCGGTAACCAGCCTCGAGGGTCGGCCTTTGGACGAGGTGGTCAGGCGGGCCGCGGCTGGCGGGGCGGTCCGGGTGGCCGAGGGGCGGCTCGAGGGAAGCGGCGACGCGGCGGTGCCGAAGAGGGCGGCAAGGAAGCCCGGAAGGAGCGTGACGGAGACAAGTTCGACAAAATGGATCTGGCCGAGAAAGAGTTCGATGACGCGATGCAATTTGGAACGATAACGCATTACAACCCCTCCCTCACGCTCGCGTCGCTCGCGGAATTCATGCCCGCCACCCCATCCACCCCGGCCGGGCGCGCCGCCACGGCGCTGCAGAACCTCAGCCTCATGGGCCCGACGGATCCCATCGGCGCGCCCCAGGACCTGCAGGCGCGGAGCTACGCACAGGACCTCGAGGTGGCCGGCGTGCGGTTCTTCGCCAACGCCACTGCTATAGAGGCGGCCGAGGAGTTTTTGCAGCTGAAGCGGCGGGACGAGGCCGCCGCCAAGGCAGGGGAGGGAGAGAAGGGCGATGCCAGCAGTGTCAACGGCAGCGAGGAACGCATCATCCAGCCCGCGGATGAGACGGTCAGGCAGGTCATTGTGGACAAGGCCATCGCGGGCCACCACGAGGCACCGCAATACGCGACGGATCCCGTCGGCCTGGCCCGCTCGTGGCACTTGCGGGCCGAGACGTACGCTCCAACCGACGTGGACAAGTTTGAAAAGAAGCTCCAGTCGCTGCTGAGCAAGGTGCCCAAGGCGAGCGCGGGCCGGGGGGCGAGACAAAATGGACGACGCGCTGCGTAACACGGAACAGACCCGCTGCAGGGCTATACGATGGGACGGGAAGGGAAATGGGAGCTGCGTGGCCAAGTCGGGGGCGCGTCGGCTTGCATGCCGCGCCATGTATAGTATAAGATTCAGTAGGCCCTGCGCCGGGGCGCTTGCACGACGTCTGCTTGGCCAGCATCTGCGCTCTGCCTTTCTCGCCATTGTTTCGTGCGAAAAGAGGGCGGCATCTCTCTTCATTTCCGGTCCAGCTGCCTCAAGGCGCGGGTCTCCTCGGCGTCAATCTCCTTTATCTTCTTGTCCTGCAGCTTCTGCACCTCCTTCTCGGCCCTCCTGCCGACGTCGGGCAGGACGGCGCCGGTCCTGCGCCACTCCTTGAGCAGCTTGTCGTGCCGCGAGCGGTCGTGGCGGACGCCGTCGCGCCAGCCCTGGACCGTCTCCTTGACGCGGCGCACCAGGTCCTCGCGGCGGTCGAGCTCGACGCGCATCAGCAGCTCGAGGTCGTTGTCGGGCGAGCGCTGCGGCTGCTGGTTGAAGTCGGGCGAGGCCTGGACGGCCGACATGATGGGCTTGAGGTAGGCGCGGTCGTTGACGAGCAGCGAGAGGGCGCGGCCGGAGCGCGGCACCACCTGCGCCAGCTCGCGCAGCGGGAAGGTCCGGGGGGGGTCGTCGTGGCCGGGCTCGGGCTTGACGAGCACCGGCAGCGCGCCCAGGCTGGACGGGTCGAAGCGCCCGCCGTTGAGCGTCGCGTGCAGCTGCGACCTGAAGTGCGCGTCCGTGGGCTCGTAGGCCGCCACCAGCGGCGAGAGGTCCAGCGGGTCTTGGGCGCTGGGCTCCGGCGGAGAGCTTGGCGTCGGCGAGGGCCGCGGGGGGCTGTTTGACGGCGCGGCTATCTTGCGCTTCTTGAGGAGCGGCGCCGAGCTGCTAAAGGGGCGGCATGCGGGGGCCAGGAGGGCGACGCGCGTGGCTGGAGGCGGTAACGGCCCGTGGAGGTGGGCGCTGAGGCGGTCAAGTCAGTCGATTTGAGCCTCGGTTTGTCGTCCCGAGGCTGGGCAAGGAACAGGCAGACAAGGGAAGGGACGCACAGGAGGCGCAAGCCCCGTCCCGACAGCTCAGTCGGCCGCGGGAGCACCATGGCCGAGTTCTTTCCAGTCGGAGTGTTTTTTTTTTTCGATTTCTTCAGGAGTCGGTGAGATCCGATAGGGATAGTGCCCGATAAGATCCCTGGTCTTTACAGATAAAAAAAGGTGGGCGAATTTCCGAGGTCAAATCGGCAAAAGAAATGATCGCAGCAGGGATCGAACCTGCGACCGGCTGCGGGTTATCGCGGGCCTCGACCCGGATTGTAAAGCAGACGCTCTGCCTCTGAGCTATGCGACCTTTCCACATTCCTTGGCGGATTTGGGTATATGTATGTACGAAGTAGCTCACACCCATTACAGAGAAAACTCGTTTCACGGCAACACCAGGTAAGTTGCCAATGGCACACGTCCCCATCATCTCCTTGAGATGTGCAAGTAAATTTCTCACGTCCCTTGCAGCTTCAAGCCCTCCACGTTTAAACCAAAAGATTTGGAGAGAGGTAACAACAAGACGACGGGCACGCAGGCCGGCTCATTTGTGCCTCATGCTAGCAACAGCAGATACACCAACATCACAAGACAATCAGGTTACGGGTGACTGCCATTCCTTCACGTTTGGTCCCTCTGAGCCTCCGACCCACGACATATCTGCCCCTCGTCCGTCGGTATCGTCATGATGCTCCCCCCTTCAGCTCTGAAGCGGCTGGCCCATGCCGCCGTAGGTAATCGTCTTGATGTTCTGATACTCGGCGAGGCCGTACTTGGATCCCTCCCTGCCAAGGCCGCTCTCCTTGACGCCGCCAAACGGCGCCGCCGCATCCGAGATGATGCCCGTGTTGACGCCAATCATGCCCACCTCGAGGGCCTCGGCCACGCGGTGCACGCGGTGCAGGTCGCGCGAGAAAAAGTAGCCTGCCAGGCCGACGTCGGTGCGATTGGCCATCTCGATCACCTCGGCCTCGGTCTTAAAGGGGAAGAGCGCCGCCAGCGGACCAAACGTCTCCTCGGTGGCAACGTCCATGTCGGGCGTCGCGTCGCGGATCACCGTGGGCTGCATGAAGTTGGGGCCGAGTTCGGGCATCGCCTGGCCGCCGACAATGAGCTTGCCGCCCTTGCGCTGGGCGTCCTTGATGTGGGCCACGACCTTGGACAAGGCGACGCGGTGGATGAGGGGGCCGTGCGTGGTGACCTGGTCGAAGCCGTTGCCGACCTTGAAGGCCGAGACCTTTTTGGCAAACTTGGCGACGAATTTCTCGTAGACGCCAGCCTGGACGTAGATGCGGTTGGCGCAAACGCATGTCTGGCCCGAGGAGCGAAACTTGGAGGCGATGGCGCCCGCCACAGCCACGTCCATGTCGGCGTCGTCAAAGACAATCAGCGGGGCGTTGCCGCCGAGCTCCATGGACAGCTTCTTGAGCGTTCCAGACGACTGCTTCATGAGGCGCTTGCCGACGGCGGTGGAGCCGGTAAACGACACCTTTTTGACCGTGGCATGGTTGGTGAGCACCTCGCCGACATCTGCCGTGTTGGACTGGGTGGTGACGACGTTGACGACGCCCTTTGGGATGCCGGCGCGGTGGGCGAGCTCGGCCAGGGCCAGCACCGTCATGGGCGTCTCGCCAGGAGCCTTGCAGACGACGGTGCAGCCGGCGGCGAGCGCGGGGCCCATCTTTCTCGTAATCATGGCGGCCGGAAAGTTCCATCTGCACGCCAATGGCATCGTCAGCACAGGGCTCGCCTCATCGACTTGGGTGGGGCTTCTCACGGCGTGATGAGCCCGCAGACGCCCACCGGCTCCTTCAAGGTCCACACCCGATTGCCCGGCACCGTCGCGGGGATCATGTCGCCGTAGGCCCGCGGCGCCTCCTCACTGAACCATTCCAAGAAGCTGGCGGCGTATGCGACCTCGGCCCTTGCGTCGGCGAGCGGCTTGCCGTTCTCCCAGGTGATGAGCTTGGCAATGTCGTCGGCATTGGCGGTGACGACATCGTACCACTTGCGCAGCAGCTTGGACCGCTCGCGGCCCGTCGTGGTGCGGAAGTCGATCAAGGCGTCGGCGGCGGCGCTGATGGCAGACTTGGTATCCTCGGCATCGCATTCGGCGCAGGTGCCAATGAGCTTTCCAGTGGACGGGTCTGCGGGCTTGCCTCGGCGGCATCGTCAATGTCGGCCTGTACCAGCGCAAGCAAAGGTCGGCGGACAGGGCTGGGAACGGACCGTTGACCTTGAACTTCTTTCCCGACTTGGCAGACTTCCATTGCCCATCGATGTAGCAGACGCCGAGCTTGAGCAACGACGGGTCGTCGAGCTGCGGCCGTTCCGGCAAGCCTCGGGTTGCTTTGGTTGCCTTGGTGGAGGCGCTTCGGGCCAGTAGCAGCGATGCGCCGGCAGAGCAGCGCAATGGGGGCCCGACTCTGTTGAGGAGCGCCATGGGTGATGCCATGGGTGATGCACGAGGGGATGTGCCGGGGAGAATTGAAAAGTGCGGCCTGGGCGACAGCTACAAGTTACTCCGTACCGAGTACAAAGTGTCTGATAGGGCAGAGGTTCAGAAGTCGACTTCAGACATCGGCCGCCCCGCGGACCCGAGGAGCTTGCCGAGCAATCATCAATGTCTCGCGCAGCTTGGACCATTCGTCAACCAATGCTTGACTGTACGAATACTCCGTGTCCTGTTTCACATGTCAAATTTGCACCATCGTGGGCCATGTCGCTCACCCGTCCCAAGTACGAAGCCCGCCTCCCCTGGCGCAGTTGCAACAAGTGTCCATTTCCGACATTGTACTATCCATGTCCACAAGTCTCTCCAAAGCTTCCGTCATCGATATGGCTCGATCCGCCCCCCGCCTCACGCATGGGCTTGCCGTTGAGGCAGCTGTCGGTCAAGAGTATAAAACGCCTGCGTTCGCGGCGTGTACGGCATGACGGGCGACTTCATGCTATGCATTTCCCAGCTGCTCCCCTCCTTGCAAATGGGCGACGTCGAGCCCTCGCCCTCGTCTTCGCTCTGAGCGTTCTCCTTGTTGGGCCACATGGCGTGCACAGCAAAGCCCAGGCTGACCAGATATACGACGCTAATGACGCGTTAGACTTGTCAGTCGCAATGCGCGGGTTTGGCGCTGAGACTTACAGCATGAGCAGCGTGATGCCAAGGGAGCTCTGCGCGATCTGGCAAGATTTGTATTTGCCGTAACGCTTGGCGAGGCCGCAACCCTGCCGAAAATACCATGCCGCCGGTGCCGGGTGTCGTGGGTCGGCATAGTCTGGGCCAATTTGTCCGTAGATGCTGACCGTGTAGAGCGCCACCAGGGTCACGTTGGCAAAGACGGCAAAGACGGGATACCACACCCTCATGATGTAGCAGATGAGCTTCGCCAGGAGGAAAAAGAGGGACAAGATGGAAATGGCAACATTCAAGTTGGTGAGGCTGCTTCCGTCGTCAGTTTGACTGCTCGGCGGCATCTTGTGTCCAAAGACTCACGCCAACGACCAGACGAATGGGACACTGGGCAGGGGCCGGTAGTTGGCGTAGGCGTATAGGATCATGTCGGGGTTCGAGTTGAGCTCGTTCTCGAAGCCAATCCGCCACATGTCGGAGCGATACATGTCGGGCTGCGCGATACCAAAGATGACGAGTATGGGCACTAGGACCATGAGCTCAACGGGCATCAGCCAACCGAGAGCCCATTTGTGCGTCCGGGGCCATGCCCGAGGTATCACCCGGTATGTCCGCTTCCTGCCGAGTAAAAGCTTCATCTTCGCTTCGCAGGCCGTCAAGGAAGAGACAGAAAAGGGCGGGCTCGAGGGCCGCGATTCGTCGACCGTCTAGAGCCGCGGCAATATCGCCAACCACATTAGCAGAGCGCCGCCTGGTTGTCGCGTCGTCGTCGTGACGAGCTGCTTGACAGGTTGATGCCCTCCGTGTCGATCCGTGTCTTTCCGTTTGATGATGGCAGGATGAAGTCTCGGAGACAAGAACTCGTCACGTCGGAGGGCGAGGATGGCGTTTAAAGTAACGCAACCTTGTGCGGGAGGGCGGGAAACGTCACCACAAGTCGTCACCAATTAGAAGCGGCGGCGCGACGGCATCTCTAAGCGCCGGCCGCTGCGTACTAGATTGAGCCATTGGCGCCTCGAGGTGCGGAGGCGGCCAATGGGAGGCCAAGAGGGTGCTTGTGGTCGGGATTGCTGCATTGTGCGTCTTTCCCACTGTAATGTGTGACGAGCGTCAGCTTCAGTACGGATACTGTGAGTGCCGTCGCTGTGCTTGGCTGCTGTGGAGATGACTGTCTGTTCGAATGTGTCTGTTCGCCGCCACCCCCACGCAGTCTGCACGTGACAGGCACGATAACGGCCGGGACATAAAACGTTGAACCGCCGTCTTGTTGATCCCCATCCTCGACATGACCCCTTGATTCAGCTGCACCGCGACGAAAAGCATGTCGGAAACCAGTTGGTGGAGAACCTGCAAGTGCCCGATACTACTCACAAAGTGAGCAAATACTTGTCGCCGTCTGATCTGATGACAGCGCCTGATGACAGTGCATCGTGGCCGCCCTAAGGCGAAGGCGAGCGAAACGCGAAACGGTCGGCATTCGCCCCTAGTTGCGCCACCCACTAGGCAGTTGCCGCAGTGCAGTTGCCGCAATGCAGGTAGGTGGAACGATGGGAGGTCAACTCAACCCACGAATCGGCCTCTCCGATGCTCCCGGCGCAGACTCGCCTCGAATCCAAGCTGCATTGTCAAGAGCCTCTCATATTTGAGCCGGCAGGTACATATGTAATTGACCTGACTCTTAGCCGGTACCAAATCAAGAAAGCCAAATGTTAAGGGCCAATCCCCACGTGCCCACGGGTTGGGGAAGCGGGGGGGGATGGCGGCTCAGCTGGCGACTGGGATGATGCTTGCTGGGCAACACTGCTAGAAGAGTGTGAAGTCAAGCCGATGGAAGACGCTCTTCTTGAGGTACTGGGTCAGGTAAGTGTACCTGCAGCCTATAATCTCTGCTATGGCGGGCCCAAAATTAAGCCTTACTCTTCCCATCCAAGCACCTGGGTCCTGCCGTCGTCTTTGCCCTACCACTACTACCGCTTTGCCTACACTGGCCCAACTCCTACCTACCTACAGCATACATGCCTGTGCTTTTATTGACCATTTTCCTTCCCTCTCGGCCGAAGCCCCCCCATCTCGATTATCCTCTCTGCTCCCGATCACCCCCCCCCCCAAAAAAACACCCAAAAGGCCCTCTCACGCTCCGTCTCGTCTGTTTTGCCACCATCTCCAGGAGCTCATCGATAGCCCCTTGGCCGCCTGGTTGCGTTCCCCGATCTTCTCCGGACCCCCCTGGGCGCCTTGATGCAGCAGCCAGACAATGGCGCTGCGTCCCGCACCGGCCCTGCTTCTCCTTCCGCTTCCGCCCCTCTCGTCGTCGTCTCGACCCCAAACGACGTTGCTTGCGAAGCCTCACCACCATCTGCCCTCCCCAACTCCCTGACGTCGGCCTCGGTCTCGCCTCCCCTAATCCATCTCGCCGCCTCCTCGTCCGAAAGCCGTCGACGCCACGGACAAAACCACAGGCGCCATCCGAGTCGCCTCCCAGGGCCATGGGCACCTGTTGCTAACCGTCACGCCCACCCAGACTTGTCGGACACGGCGCACCTCCCAAGCTCAGACGCCACCGAGTGGCCACCACGGGGTCTTCTTACTTCGCACTACCGCAGTCTCTACTATCGGCAGCACCAGCCGCAGAGCCTCGTCGCCGGCATACCTCGGCGCGCCCGCAAGCCGACCAAGCGGCCCCCGAGGCAGGACGAGGCTGCCGGTCGCGCATTTCATCAGACCCCCGTCAAGAAAGCCCGGATCGGAGCCTCGCCCCCCAGAGGCCTCGAGATTCCTCCTCCTTCCTCCGCCTCGTCAGCCCGCGACGGCACCTCGCCCCTCTTCTTCTCCCATGCGCCCTCGAGACTCATTGGCCGCCCTCCGAGCTCAACCGCCTCCGAGGTAGCTGCGAGCATGCTGGCGCGCGGTCGGCATGACCCAGCTGGAATCGTCACGACTGTGAAGCTCCCGCGCGCCAGTGTCAGCTCCAGGAGCCCGGCCATGTCGGGCAGTACGCCTGGCAGTCTGACTTCCTCCGTCGACATGAGCACAGACACCCGGAACCTTCCGGCCGGCTTGCAAGCCGTTCAAGGCATTGGCGCCATCGAGCTCCTCGAACACGATGATCGCCCTACCTTTCTCCTCGACCTGGCTAGTCCGCTCAACGTCAACCGGCCGGGTCTCAACATCTTGTACTACAACGGCTCTTTGCGCTGCTGTCCTGAAATCCAGAACCTCGTCGCTGTCGACTCGGAGGACTCCACCGTCGCCCAAGACTTTGAGCGCTTCAAGTCGTGGGCCTACGACTTGCCTAAGAATGACGCCTCCAACAAGCCGTTGCCGTATCACGAATATGGCGCCATCACTTGGACGTGCATAACCCTGCGGCAGAGGTTTCGATTCATCAGCGGCAATGTCACCCCTGCGCCCCCCCGTTCCATCTCGCCTCACCCTCGCTCGGCCGAGCCCTGTGCCGCCGCCGCGAACGACTCCCCTCCTCCCCATTTCGTCCCAGCCTCCCCCGCCGGGGAATCAGCCGAACCTCCGGACTACTACAGCGATGCTGGCCCCAGTGTAGCAGGAAAGACATCGAGTCCAGGGCCCACCATGACGGTGCTCGAGCAAAGCGCCGACCATGGCCACCCCGACGAGTTCACGAACCAGGTGCTTCAGTTCCAGCCCACCAGGACCGTCTTTGATTGGACCCGTGTCCCCGCCGCCGACAGTCTCCCTGAGCACATCAAGTTTGCCAAGTCGGTAGATTGGGCTTCGACGCCGCTGGGGCCCATCTCCGAATGGTCATACGACCTGAGGGCCATGTCGAACCTGATCATGGGCAGTCCTCATCCTGCCGCCATGTACTGGGGCTCCCATCTCATCTGCATATACAATGCCGCGTACATTGAACTGGCTGGTCGCAAGCATCCTTCCCTCATGGGTCAGAAATACACGGACGCTTGGCCGGAAATATGGCACGAGATTGAACCCATCTTCAAGAGCGCTTGGGAAGGCGGGCAGGCCACCATGAAACACGACAATCGCCTCTTCATCAGACGCGCCGGCTTCTTGGAAGAAACCTTTTTCTCCTGGGCCATCGTGCCGCTGGTTGGTACCGAGGGCGACGTGGTAGGCCTGTACAATCCGGCATTTGAGAACACACTGCGCAGGGTCAACGATCGACGAATGCTCACGCTGCGGGAGATTGGAGAGAGGACGGCCACGGCGACAACGGTCAACGGCTTCTGGCCCCAGGTTCAGAAGGGTCTCGAGTACAACGAATACGACGCGCCTTTCGCTCTCATATACTCGATCAAGGAGGAGACGGAGAGCGAAGTATCCTCGTTGCACTCGGGCAGCTTGATGCACTCGTCCCTAATCATGCTCGAGGGGGCCCCCGGCGTTCCCGACGGCCATGCCGCCGCCCCCCAGTTCCTCGACCTGAGGATGTCGGAAGACGGATTCGCCCCCTACATGCGACAGTGCATGGCAGGCGGAGGGGAACCACTGGTTCTCTCCGACAAGGACGGCACGCTTCCCAAGGAACTCGTCAAAGGCATACATTGGCGCGGTTTCGGAGACGCATGCACTACCATTGTCGTGTTTCCGGTCGTCCCCACCACCAAGGAAGCCGTCACTGGCTTCATCGCGCTGGGCTTGAACCCGAGGCGGCCGTATGACGACAACTACAAGCTCTTCATCCATCTCCTTTCCCGGCAACTAGCAACCTCGATGGCTTCTGTTGTGCTGTTCGAAGAAGAGATTCGCCGCGGCCAGCGAGCGGCGCGGCTAGCGGCACTGGACCGTCAGGAGCTGTCGATGCAGCTGCTGTTGCGGACCCAAGAGGCCAACGAAAGCGAGTTTAGATTTACTCGCATGGCCGAGTTTGCCCCCGTGGGCATGTTCATCGCCGATGCGCAGGGCCGCATCAACTACTGCAATGACATGTGGTGGCAGATTTCCAGACACTCTCGGTTCGACGAGACGGAGCTTGCGTGGATGAGCAGCGTCAGGGACGAGGATCGGCCCTCCCTCGAAGAGGCATGGCAAAGGCTACTGCAAGAGCGGGTGACGATTTCGGTCGAGTTCCGGTTCAAGCATAGCCAACAAAGCGGCGGCAACACCATGGACACTTGGGTCCTGATGAGCGCGTTTCCAGAGAAGAACGGGGACGGGGCCCTCAAGTCCATCTTCGGCTGCCTCACCGACATTTCTTCGCAGAAGTGGGCGGAAAAGGTGCAGAACGAAAGGCGCGAAGAGGCTGTCGAGCTCAAGCGCCAGCAAGAAAACTTCATCGACATCACCAGCCATGAAATGCGCAACCCCTTGTCCGCCGTGCTGCAGTGTGCAGACCAGATCGCAAACAACATCACGGCCTTTACTACTCACGAGGACAGGGGCCAGGTCGAGACGCTGCTGGAGGGCTGTCTAGATGCCGCCAACACCATCAACCTTTGCGCGAGCCACCAGAAGCGCATCGTCGACGACATCCTGACTCTTTCCAAACTCGACTCGAACCTGCTCGCCGTCACCCCCGTCGACGAGCAACCGGTCAAGGTGGTGCAACATGCACTAAAGATGTTCGAGTCAGAACTGTTGGCGCACGACATTGAGCTCTCCTTCGACGTCGACGGCAGCTTCGAGAAACACGGCGTCGAATGGGCCAAGCTGGACCCGTCGAGGCTGCGGCAAGTGCTGATCAACTTGATGACGAATGCCATCAAGTTTACCCAGGGGCGAGATCGCCGGAGCATCACCGTGTCCATGAGCGCGTCCAAGGACATACGCGAAGTGACGAGCCAAGGGGTGCTCTACTTTGACAAGAACGACGGCCCACGAACCACGGGCATGGACATCGACAACGAAAGGGAGTGGGGTGGCGGCGAGAGGATCAATGTACACTGCTCGGTGGAGGACACCGGGCCGGGCCTGGGTGAGGAGGAGCTCAAGGTCCTGTTTCAACGGTTCCAGCAAGCGACGCCACGAACGCACGTGCAGTACGGCGGCTCCGGTCTCGGCCTATTCATCTCGAGGATTCTCACGGAGATGCAGGGTGGTCAGATCGGGGTGACGTCGGTCAGGGGATCGGGGAGCAGGTTCAATTTCTATATCCAGAGCCGCAAGTGTGCGGATCCGCCTGCCGAATTTGAGCGCATCTCGCCGTTCAAGATAGGCCGCAAGACGCAGGCGTCGGCCACGGCTCCCCAGCTGACTGCCACGCCGCCCTCGCGCAAGGCGGCCCCTGCCAACGTAACGGGTCCGGCGGATCGCCCGCTGTTCGACGTGCTCATCGTCGAGGACAACATCGTCAACCAAAAGGTACTGCAGCGACAGCTGCGCAACTGCGGCAACAACACGTATGTGGCGAACCACGGTCGCGAGGCGCTGCAGACGCTGCAAAAGTCGAGGTTCTGGGCCGGCCACGAGGCCGACGGCGTCGACATCTCCGTCATCCTGATGGATCTCGAGATGCCCGTCATGGACGGCATGACTTGTGCGAGGAAGATCCGAGAGCTCGAGAGGGAGGGCACCATTGTAAAGCACATTCCCATCATCGCCGTCACGGCTTACGCGCGGCCCGAGCAGATCGAAAACGCAAAGGCCGCCGGCATCGTGAGTTGGCTCTCCCATGTGCATGGACAGGGAGACACTGACACCCGCGTCTAGGACGACGTCATTTCCAAGCCCTTTCGCATCCCCGAGCTGATTCCCAAGATAGAGGAGCTGGTCGGAAAGTACCAGAAGCTGTCCGTGTCCTCTGAGCCATGACATTGCTCGGCGCGACATTGTCCGCCCGAGTTGCCCTTTGCTTGTTTCACCCTCACTTTTACTGGCATCTTGAGCGACCTCGGCATACGACGTGGGCAGCCGGCGTTTTCAGCACATGGTCGATTTCTGGGGGAGAGGGAGGACACATTGCATAACTCGTAAACCGGGAGCAATTGGTAGCAGCGTATTCGTACGGGGCTTGAAAAGCAACGACGACGCACTAGCAGGTTACACTTACGATTCCCTCCTCTTGTCATATCTGGAGACTGTCGTGCGTGGGACCACGAGAACATACTGGAGGCGGCGTGAAAGCCTTGAGACGGCGGCCAGGGCCTCGGGGCTGGGCGCGTGGATGGCGCGTGTGCGCAATAGTAATCAAGTCGTCTCGGGGAGTGATTATGATCATTGCACCGGCTGCTCTGTGGTGGGCCAGTGGGTGGTCGATCTGCCTGGACAGCAGACTCGGCTTCTCACGCCCAGCGGCTGTTGGCCCCTGAAATGTCCTCTCCCGAATCACGCAACCAATCAAATACACACAAACCAACTTGTATTATTAACTATTACCATCTTCCTCTCCCCTGGGTATCGAGCAAAACAGCCTGACGCACGATACTAGTTAGCGATTGTTGCGTATCCTTTTTCTCAAGTTGTGTTCTCAAGTTTCGTCCTGTTGTTACTCGAAGAACAGCGATATGAAAATTGGTATCAGTGAAAGCAGTCTTGACAGGGTATCTTGGTATCTTGTGAAAGAAATGCAGAACCTTCCTTCCATCCCTATCCTTTCTCATGCAATTTTTTTGGACTTTTCTTGATTTTAGAGCAAGTTCACGCGTTCCAGGCCTTTTAGGCGGCAGCCGTGACGGCAGGGGTGGTGGTGGCCACGTTCTCGGGCTTGTTCTCCGCCTCGGACTGGGCAGTGGTGGAAGCCCCAGGGGCCGACTTCGTCTCCTTGGTGGGGGCATCGGTGGTGGTCTCCTTGACAGGCTCGGCGACGGCGGCCTCATCCTTGGTGGCCTCCTCAACAGACTTCTCCTCAGTCTTGGACGCGGACTTGCCCTTGATGGTAGCACGGAGCTTGGAGAACGCGCTCATGCCGGACTTGTCTTCGTTGTCGGCGGGGACAGGCGACTTTTCGCGCTTGCCAAAGGCGAAGGGCAGCGAGGACTTGCGCTTCTCCTTGACGTCCTTCTTGACCTCGCTGTTGACAGCAGGGGTCTCCACAGTTTCAGTGGGGACAGTGGCCGGGCTGGAGACGTCGACGGCGAGGGGGGTGGTTGACTCGACGGGGGGAATGACGGGGGCGACGGCGTCGGTGGTCGTGACGTCGTTGTCGGCGGCCGTCTCAGAGGTTTCTGCGGTGACCTTGTTCGTCTCGACGAGCTTCTTCTCCTTCTTGGAGAAAACGTTGCCAAAGAAGCTGTTGCGCTTCGAGGGCGCAGGCTTCTCCTTGGGGCTCTCAGCGGAGAGCGCCTCGTCGACGGGCTTGTCGTCCGCGGCAACAGCCGGGGCGTCAACGGCGGGAGCCTCCTCCGCCTCGGCAGTAGCAGGCTCCGTGGCGAGAGCGTCCTCAGATTTGCGCTCATCCTTCTTCTCGTCCTTCTTACCACCAAAGTTGAAGAATGAGGCGCGCTTGCGGCTAACGGACCGGCGCTTGGACTCCTCGTCCTTGACCTCGTCCTTGGCAGCCTCCCCTTCCTTGGGTGCGTCATCAACCTTGACGGGCTCCTCAGCCTGGGGAGCATCCTCAACAGGCTTCTCCTCCTTGGCGACGATGGCAGCGGGCCTGAGCGACTCCAGCGTCTTCCTGTACGTCTCCGATTCGGCTACAGTGGTGACCAGCTCCTTGGCCTCAGCAATCTTAAGCTTCAGCTGGGCGACCCAGCTGTCGCGCTCGGGCGTGGATGTGGCCTTGAAGCTGTGTTTGTTGCCCTTGGCAGTGAAGTGAAACTTGTTGGAGCCATCGACCTCGGGTTCACTGGCGTGAGCCTGCGTCGTATCTGTCAGCCAACGGATCTTGGACGGCCTGTGTTGCTAGGCAATGTGAAGCATACCAAGTTGATGACGCTGGTGGGGGCCTTCTTGTCACCGATGAAGAGGAGGCCCTTGCCAGTGTGCGATGCCCATGCAACGTTGTCGTGAGCAGTCTCAGCCGACTTCTCGCTCTTTTGGTAGTGGGCGAGTGACTTGGGATCAACGGCATCGGAGCCGAAAAAGAAGAATTCCTTGCTTTGAATCAGATTCCTACGACGCGACGCGATTAGCCTTCCGAGGGCTGAAGGCGACGGAATTGGGTCGTGGGCGGGAGTACTTACTTGGGGAAGCTGGCGCCTTGGTCCTTGTGGCCGAGGTGGCCCTCGTCGACGGGCTTGATTGCATCCTTCTTGTCCTCGGTCTTGACAGCGTCGGCGGCCTCGGCGGCGTCGACGGGCTTGGACTCGTCGGCAGGCTTGGTGACATCGACGATGGGGGCAGCGTCAGTGGCGACAGCCTGCTCGGCAGGGATAGTCTCGGTCTTTGCGACTTCGGGCACCTCGACGGTGGGCTTCTGTACTTCGGCCATTCTGTATGGTGGAAGGGGGGGGGGGGGGGTATCTTGAAGAGGACTGGGTATCACAGCAAAAAGGCGAGACAGTATAAAGAAAAGAAAAAAGATCCAGAAAATGGCTTGTGGGTTGCAGCAAGCTTGGACGAGCACAGGCTGGGCTTGTGGCGATGGAGGAGGAAAGGAAGAAGGAGGAGAGAGGAGGGGGGGGGGCAGGTGATAAAGGGGACGATGGGTACTTATTTGCTTGGTGAAGTGGGAGAGGGAGGGAGGAGGGAGGCGCGGCAGGGAGAACGGTAGGGTAGGTACCTACCTACCAAGACGGTTGCTGAGCCCTGCACCCTCCCCTTCCTTTCATTCCCTGGGCCCACCGTCCGGGTGGGTCTTTAGGTGCCGTTTGCCCATGCGAGTATTACCCAAAGGGGTACTATCTACCCATTCTGACGGCAACTCACCACATGCAGGTACAACACACAGCAGGTACAGCATACAGCAGGTACTATTCGTACAGCATACAGCAGGGTCCGTAACAGGTGCGCCCTAAATTTGCAACCCCGAGGTCCTCCTCTAGCTTGGCGCCACGCCGCCAGGTGCAATTCCACGCCCCCCGCCGTGGCCTTACCGAAACACATGGAGCACACGCAGCACCGCTGGTGAGCTTTTTGTGTGTACACGCAGCCTCGCATACTTCGTTGCCTATACCAGAAGCCTCTTGCGAGTTACAGGTAACTGGTTCCCTCGCACGTGCCGCACATATTCGTAAAACTCGCCGTGATGCAGCGCGTGTCAGGGCATGCACATTGATGGACGGAGAAGTGACAAGTATCTGCTACCTGGCACCGCACAGACCGGGGGGCTCCACTCGAGCTTGGCAAGTACCGGTACACCGTCGAGTTCTTCACTGGGTCTTTTCACCTCTCACCACCGTGGCATCTGGGCGACGATAGCAAGGCCGGCAGCCGTGACCGCTTTGTCGCCAGTGCTCACGAGGGCGAGTAATGCCATCAAGGTGTACATACACGTCGCTCACGGTCGAGAGCGGCGGGCGACTCGCTCGACTGACGATGGATGGATGGATACGCGCACTCCGCCATGGCCATGAGTGCCGTCGACGCCCGCCCCCCCATCAATGGCCGCCAATCCCATCCATCGGCCACCGCATGGACTGCTCCGGGTCATGCGTGCCAAGTAGCGTGTAGACGCACGTACGATACATTCATACTAGTACATACATATCTAACAGACAGCTCACCAACCTGGACTCGTAATATAGCACGAGAAGGCATGCACGTGCAAATGTAATCCTTTAGAAATGGCGTCGTTCTCTCCAGCCCAACACATTCAGGGGCCAGAGTGTAAAGGACTTGTCTCTCCCTTTTTGCGTGGGTACTCGTCATAAAAGATTAACGGCCGAGTGGGCTGCTATACCAAGCGCCATCCTTTGCTATTGCTCGCTTCGTAATCGGCACACGTTATTGCGGGCTCTCTGGAGAGGGGGCCAAGAGAGAGAGAGAAAGTCTCGGCAAGTAGGCAAGCACGGGCCTTATAACAAGGCTGGGCCTGGGAACAAGGCTTGGCCTGTGCGGTTGGTTTAAGCGACAGAGATGGGACTCAAAATTGCGACGCTGGTGCCGCCCTGTGGCCTGTGAGCTTTGCAGATAGATACAGGGGCGTGCAACGAATCTTGCGCCAATTTCTGCACGTGCTGGCCAACCCAACCATGGCCTATTATCTGTACTCCGTACGAGTGCACATCTGCACATGTATGCCCCCTTTTCTCTCTGATTTCTTCGTTTCTCGACTCATCAATATGGCTGCACAGCATAAGCCATGGCAATGCTGGCAATGCGGAATAGAGGCTTTCTCAACTCGCTCCTATGAATCAGTCTTAGCCCCCGCCTCCCTTGGCCGCACAGTGCCCGACTCTCGTGTACATACAACGTGAGATGGGGTTCCAGATTCTGCTCGCTCAGGCCTCAGACGGAGACGAGCAATTTCCGGTCGTGGAATCACCGACAAGGGGATAACAAGGGCTGCAACGCCTATCAACTCGGCTTTGGTCGGCTCTATTGCCCAGGGAGCGTTGGGCTCTATTTGCATTTGTCCCTCCTTTTCGTTGACGCCCGCCTCGGTCTTTTATAAAAAAAATCGGTGCCTGTATTCGTGAATTCTACAACGCTCAGTGCCTGTAGTACTATGTAACTCGTACACCTCCCTCCCTCTGTATACGGTGCCATCTGTTAGGCGTTAGGCGCGTGCAGGGAACCCCGGCGCGCCATCCCAGCACCGACGTGCAGGAAGTGAGTGGTCCATCGAAATTTCCAGCAACGTTGAATTGAGGCGCGAGGAAAGGGAGTTGTCTAACTCGTATACTCCTATTCGTATGTGCACTTCCTATAGTGCAGTCGAGGGCGGAAAGCCTTATAAATGTGGCTGCATGCCCAAGGCATCTTTGTCCACGGCACAATACTATTTGCTCCGACCTGTTTGATCCATTTTTTTCGTCCATGCGGGCTCTATCTTATCGTCTATTTAGTCAAGAGGCAAAAGAAAGTAGAGACAGAGACACGGTGGTGTGAGAGGACCAGAACAGATTGCAAGGGCAGGTTTTCCGACCTGGGGGAAAAGGAAAACCGGCAGTCTTTTGTCTTGAGTCATGAGACGTCCAAGGCATCACCAGCAGCACAAGTCCCCTCATGTCCCATCACCACCGTGTGCACCGCAAGCAACCCGCATGCCGTGCAACGGCAAGGCAGCTCAGCCCAGAGTCACACATGTTCTAGGCTTTGGCCGTGGTCAAGCAGGAGCCTTGCGCAGCGAGAGGCAGCGCGAGACAAAAAGGGCCCCCTTTCTCTCGGTTTGCTTCACATTTTCTTGATCGGTGCACGGTACTTTATGCACGGAGTACAGCATTATACCCGTACTGATAAAGGCATTCGCGTTAAGCACATACATGTACTGTATGTACCAAGCACGAGTCGCATGTTCCAACAACCATCTGCACGGGTTGCATCGCGCGCATCGTATCCTTTGTTGGTTGGCTCCTTGTTCATTTTCACACATGTGTCCGTATCATGATTGATTGCCTGACAACCCACCCACCCCGTTGCTGGCCCAGACTTGTGCACATGTGACTCGCGATGACAGAGTACGAATACATACGAGTAGGTACTACTCTCTCGTCACCCGGCCGAGACACCAAGGGGGCCCGTGAGCCAATCCAGGCAGAGACGCCTAACCGCTTTTTTCCTTGGCGCCTCGTGCCGCCTTTTTCCCTTGCAATTTTCCTTAGGCCTTTTTTCTCTGCTCGTTATTTCTTGTCGGCTCATGATTCAACCACGGTGATGGTTGAGGGCGAGGACACGGATTGGCGCCATTCGAGGGCCATTCGAGGTAGCACCGCAGCCCTGCTTCACACCTTCATATGTCTGGCGCTAATCCAAGACTCAAGCGGCTCATGGCCATGGCCAAAATTCTCCAGGCGCATGACCCATGGTCGCACTTGCCCGACTCATGCATGCACACACGCAGGGCGTACGAGTTAGCTCCTTCCTCCTTACAGATACTGGCCGTCGCCGGCGATTCGTCCCGTCGCTCAACCTCACGTGTCGAGAATCGAGAATCGCCATCAACGCGCCGGCAGTTCCATTGCTCGCCGCATCCATGTCGGCTCCAGGTCCCTGAGCAGGTCCTACAAGAGCAGGTCCCTACAAGAGTCGTGTCGTGTGTCGGCCGCCAGCCGCCGTCCCACCATGCAGCAATTTGACGTCATCCCAGGTGTGCGTCGGTGACACTGACCGAGGCTGCATCGGTAACACTGACCGAGGCCCATCGCAACGCGGATTGGGATTGCCGTCATATGAGTGGCGCGTCACGGTTGCCCACCTTTACTAATAATTAATGCACAATATCTGACATGGGCAAGTTCCTGGAGGCATTGGTTGCTTATGGACCCGCCTCCTGGCGTGCCCGGCGTGACGACACACGAGCAACCAGCGGCTAGTTGCTGTGGGTATATATATATATTCCGGTGGAGGTGTCGACCGTTTGCATTACCTGTTCCGTCCCAAAGCTCCATCGTCCTTGTTTAGATCCCGCGGCTGATCCCGCAGCACAGAGTCCACCAGACAGACGGGTCTTGTCGGCGCCATGCTACTGCGCTCGATGTAAACCATCCGTATAACAGACAAACTGCGCACGGGTTTTTGCCTGAGAGGAGAGAACCGATGGACTCGGTCGGCAGTCTTGATAGAAGAGCTTCTTAGCTTCTTCTGCCCTCTCTTTGGGAATGGCACCCTTGCCTCGAGACTACATAGTGGTTTAATGACAACCGTCATTGCCTCGAAAATAGCATGCTTCCATCAGAAGCCTCCTTTATAAGCAAAAGGAACTTATATCTCAGTTATATCAATGACCTTTCCGTTGCCTTTTATAAGAGGTCGCGGATCTCTCTTGTGGATCCTCCTCTCCTTACTTGCTCAAGTGCAAGCATCGCAAGTAAAGGGCCATATGTGTTGTGGACCATCCGGGGGATCTACGGTGGGCGTTGACACGCTGGAGTCTTGCCCTGAGAGGCGCCCGGCGGGCTTCCTCACCGCAAGAGGGCTCCGTATGGGCACCGGTTGGCTCTCGGACACGTGCAGGTGCCGGGACTGAGTCTCGTGATGGCGCCATAATCTGCGTCCTCGCAAGTGCGCCGTCTCTGTGAATGGCCGTGATTGGATCGGCCCTCCAAACAAGTCAACTGCTGCTCAAGGGCTTGTTGTCAACCTCGCTTGGGCGTCTCTCCGCTTCCCTGCCCCTTTGCTGCCCCAACCATTCTCTCTCCACTATCTGCCGTTTTTCAGTCTCCAACTCGCTGCGGCATCTTATCTCGTGACTTGCAACTGTTTCGTCTCTTTTCATGGCCCAGCCCCCTCCCTCTTCTCCCCCCTCTCTTCCGCTCTCCCCTTCCGCTCTCTCTTCTCTCTCCTCTCTCTCCAGCTGCTTCCTCCAGTCTGTTGCACTCTTCCGTCTTTTGCTCACTTTCCGCCCTCCTCGTCCCTCTTCACCATCTTCTCTTCTTCCCTGTTCTTCCCTCTTCTTCCCTCACTCCTCCCTCACACCCCTCTTTCTCTTGGAGCATTTGGTCGTCGACTCCTTGGAGTAGTAGTGTGGCCTCGCTGCCTCTACTCAGCTCCATTTGCAAATTCTTGCCTCTCTCACAGCCCATGCTGAACACGCGGCGACGAACAGGGTCCAGGCAGTTCATCGCAGTGGGTTTGCTTCATCGGACAATTTTCAATATTCTGCTTTGATTTAAGCTGACCTTGCCTCGAGTGAAATTCGACTCGCTTCAGGCCAGTCCCAGGTGAAGATTGCGGCAACCTGTCGACAGATCGCTGCAAGGCGAGTGGGGATCTGTGCTGGATCTCTGCTTGGCATCGGAGCTGTCGGCGGCGGAGACTTTCCTTGTCCCAGACTCCACGACGTCGCCGAGTGACTCAACGGCCAGAATTGTGAGTGGCAAACGGCACGGTAAATGCGCGGCGTGGAGCTGACTTGGGCTTGGAACGCCATCAAGGCATAAATATCAATCATCAGCCTCCAAGACCGGGCCAAACGCGCATCTCGAGCGGCTTCGCAACCACCCCCAGATCACCCCTGAAATCGGGCTGCTACACGGCGCAGGCAGCTGCAAAGGAGAAGAACTGGTGGCAGGTGCGTTTGGATGATTCCATCTGCTTGTCTCGTTCCTGCTTGCGCGGAAGTGGTGCTCCTTCCCAATCAACCCGACACTCGGGCGCTAGCCATTCTTGGCCCCATTCACATCCCTCATCCATCCATTCACATCATCCATTGTCACTTTTGCTCCAACACCTTTGAGCCATCGTCACTCTTTTTGGAGCACACTCAAACCCCTCGCCCTCTTTGACACTCGCTCGCAGCCGCTACTCGCTCACTCGCTCCCGCTTTCATCATGGACAAGAAAAAGTCCAGGGCCAGGGCGCGTGCTAAAAAGGCTGAGGCCACAGCTGCGGTCCCAAGCAGCATCAACTCGGCCACCAAAGACCCGCCGGCGAGAGCTACGAAACGCAACAAGAAACGCAAGCCGCTGCCGCCCAACATGGCTCGTCGCAGCGACAAAGCCGACATTGGCAAGTCCTCCCAGATGCCCGCGGCGATCAAGCGGTACGACATGGAACTGTCCAAGCAGCGCCTGGCGGACAAGGGCTTCCATCCTGCCGTCACCACCAAGACCCAGGAGGAGCTGCTCCTTATCGGTGGAGCCATGATGCGGAGGCACTGGCATCGACCGACCCGGGAGCTATTCTTCAGTGGCGAGAGCGACCGAGGCAGACCCGGCTTCACCCAGCCCCGACGCCTCACTCGAGTCTGTTTGCCCCCTCGCTGCGCAGTGTAGGGCCTGTTGCTCACCTTGATCGCAGGCATTGCTGGTTTTCCGCAAAGATCTCGGGCCCGGCCGGATCGACGACGACCAAGCGGCTGGCGCTGCGACGGAGAACAAACTGGCCCGCCTCCTCGACTGCGCCCATGTCGGAGGTTTGGTTGCCGAGTTCATCTTTGCCAATGGCTACAAGTCTGCCCACTCTGTAGCCCTTGCGTCAACCCAGTCGTGGACCGCACTGGCGGCCGGGACGGTGAGCTGCCCCCGCCCCGTGAAGCAGAATCAGATCTAACAACCATGACAGAGAATATGGGACTTTTTTGCCGGCGAGTTCTGCGCCGATGGTCCCGCCCTTACCTTCATCGCCGTGACACCAGAGTACACGGTGGGCGAGATCAAGCCCGACGGGGCAATGGGTTCGGACGGAGCTGGGGCCGACAACCCCCGGATGAGCTGGTTCGCCGAAGCGATGGCGGCAGAGGCGGACATATACGCCTCAATCAGCCACCTGCACTACCGGCTCAGCAAGAAGCGATGCGCGCCTCGACCAGGCTTCCTGACCGACGAGCTCGTCAAGTACACTCGCCAACTTACCAATATCAAGCAAATCCACGAGTCGAACCAGTTCAAGTCCAGCCCCCCATGTCAACTCTTTGACCCCCCGGCCTGCTTTGCTCTTACTCGACTGCGCTCCATGAGTATGCTCTGCCCCTGCCCCAGCCCCAGGCCGCATCGGAGCAGCAGCTAACAGCAAGCACCCAGTGAACAAGATCTTTGAGAAGCAAGCCTTGATCCGGGTGCTGCATTTTCAAAAGACGCCGTTTCTGGACCGGCGCATTGTTGCCATCATCCTACGTTCCTGCCCCCATGTCGAGATGATTGGCATCTACGACTGCCCTCTGATCCACTTTGGCGATGTTCTGTGCCTCCTGGATCTCATCCACGAGATCAACAAGGAGAGACGACGGAAGGGACTGCCTCTGATCAAGGCTTTCGACTTTTTCCCGAGATTCTACGGGGGCATGCCTTACCAACATGCCACGGCGGATACCTATGGGTTGACCTGGGGTCCGGACAGCCTCGAGATTGTCCAGCGCGGGTTCTTCGGAATCATCCTCAAGGCCTTTATGAAGGCCAGAACGATGAAGCTGGATCTTCTCTTCGGCAAGGGGCAAGCGTTCTGCGACTTCCTCTACAACGTGCCCAACTATACGCTGGCCGTCGTCACATTCCTGGACGCCCTTCACCGCTATGTGGACCTGCAGCGTCGCAGGAACCCCTCTGAGAACGAGTCCAAACAGGCCATTTACGACATGCTCAAGCCGGTGCGCCTCGGCCTCGAAAGGGTTGAAAGCGACTGGCCGCACTGGTATACCCAGATTATGGGCAATCGCAATATCTTCTGCTCGTCATGCGGCTATGAAATGCTCCAAGAGTTCTTCACGGCTCTTTCTCGCCGTGATCGGCCGCTCACCCGAGTGTGTGCAGGCTGTCTGCTCCAGCGCCGACTGGATTTGGAGATTGATCACCTGAAAAGGGAGAAGGGGCATATCCTCGACTCGCTTCTCCCCGGACACGACGGATTGCAGTTTAACAAGGACGCGCCGCTTGGCCAGGGCGCCCGAGGCTTGATCAGGTTGGAATCGACCGTCTCGAAGCGGCCACCGTCCCCGTTGATCTTCGTCAGCGACGAGGGAGATGTGCACGCGCCACAGTACACGGAGCCTCTGTTACGAGACAACAAGGTTCACTACGACTCCCTGCAAAGCCTTCCAGGCCTGGGCGAGGTGGTCGGAGGGGCGGCGTTTGCCGCCAAGTGGGCAGAGGCGATGGATCGGTGCCGCAAGCTGGACATGTATTCGAGACTGGTCCGCCGTGTTAGCCAAGAGAGCGACGGCGCCATGGGCGGTCGGAAGCCCAGGTTGAGTGACCGGAGGATGGACGGAGGCATGCCCGATCATGTCGACGAGCGCCAGCCCCCAAGACTACAGGAGAAGTCTAAGCATCTATTGAGCCACAGCTTCTCGAGCATCGTGGAGCTCGAAAAGCACCTCTACAACAAGGGCTGGCTGTGAGAGGGGGGGGGGAGGCAAAAGGAGTCGAGGGCAAGGCGAAAAGGTTACCGGACGGAGAAAACCATGAGGTCGCACGGCGGAGAGGATGAGGCTGCTGGACGGGACTTTTTCTCAGACTTAGAGAGGAAGCATGTTGGGAGGCGGGGAACCGATAAAACTTGGCGCTGCACTGGCACGTTGGAAAAGACTGCCAGGGAGATGGACCTAGGAGACCAAATGCTTGCGTGTTTGGACGCTGCCGCGTCGTGGAGACTCTCTTTCCTAGACAATGAAGAAGAGGAGTCGTTGTCTGCAGGAGGTTCCAAGAGGCGCATCACGTGACACGCAGATTTCATGCCCCAAGTCCAACTCGTGCGCCCAGCCCAGAACCACGTCCCCCGGCCAAACCCTACAACCACGCGCCATGGCCTCGTTACTGCGCGCATTCTCGCTCCCTGCGCGGGCGCTGGGACCAGGAGCACTGGGACCAGGAGGAGCCGCCCTCCGGCTCTGGTCGACAGCGACAAGCCGGACGCCAATGTGCGCGTCCGTGTCCGCAGGCTGGCTGGCGCCGATGCAGCAGCAGACGCGGGGGATGAAGGTGCACAGCTCGGTCAAGAAGAGGTGTGAGCACTGCAAGGTCGGTGCACGCAGATCCCCTCGGGGCGAGGACATGCCGGGGGGGACAGGCTTGCTGACTGGGGCGCACAGGTTGTCCGACGCAAGGCGGGAAAGCGACACAACGGCTACCTGTACATCATCTGCAAGGCGAACCCCAGGCACAAGCAGCGGCAGTCGTGAGCGGCCTCGACGGGGAGGCGGACGGGAGACATGTCGGGGGGCCAACCTCTTTCGCCGGGATGAAGCACCGTACACTACCGCCCGAGGATGAAGCACCGTACACTACCACCGCGACGAAGATGGGATGCCGAGGGCAGGGAGGCACCAACGGAGACGGCGCAATGCTAAGACGGGCGCCTGGCGACGGCGTGGAGATGCAATGGGATGGATGGGAGATGCAATGGGATGGATGGAGATGCAACGGGATGGATGGAGATGCAACGGGGTGGATGGGACGAGGGAGAGGCGCCGGTGAGGAGGGCCACGGGATGTGCCGCTGCGAAAACTACATGCCCCCTATATTCCGCTCTACACGCTCCCACTCCGTCTTCCCCGTGGACATGAGGAACCGTATGTGAGACTGTGGCACGGCGTCAACGAATCTCGCCCAGGCCTCGACGGAAAGGGGGGGGGACGACTGACGAGGTCCTTTACGTGTCGATGGCGCTCAAACTCGTCGCGGGCGAGCTTGCGCGTCTCGGCCCTTGTGGGCGCGTGGGCGATGCGGCCGGTGGCGCGGAGGATGGCGCGGTAAAAGGCGACGACCTTGGCGCGCTGTAGGAACTGCCGCCCGCGTCAGAGATGCAGGCCGGGCGGTTGTGGGTGGGTGGGTGAGTACGTGATGGAGGCTCAGGTCGGCCTGGAGACTGCGGCGGGTGCCGTGGGTGACGAGGCGCGAGAGGCGCTGCGGTCCGGGGCTCATGTGCGGCGCTTGGGTGCTGGGGAGTTTGGCGCAAGCTGAGGATGTGCGAGATGTTTGGGGAGGCGATGCTTGTGGACCCCCTCTATTCGGTCCGACTTCGGAAGGCGTCCGTCTTTATCATTCATCGCACGTGACCCATAACTCCTGACACCCTCCAGCTTTTCTCAGGAAGCCAGCCCATCCTTTACCATCACCCATCACACTTATCTCACTCGTTGGTTCGTCCCCGATGAACATCTAGGCCGTCGCTTGGAAACGATCAGTCTGCTTTAAATCGCCAAAAAAGAGTGTCTCATAACTCATCCTCCGCTCCTCCCGACACAAAGCTTCGATCCCGACAAACCCGTCTCCATCTCCAAACGAACAAAAAGCTTTCGTCGCCCGACGAGTGTTGCGCTATGCTTTGCGTCTCCGGCCCAAAGCCCAACCTGCGCCCGCGATGCTGTATTTCCCCGATTCCGCATTATCCCCAGCCCCCTCCCTCCGTCGTCGAAGAAGACCCAGGGGCCGTGCAACCGGTATATCAACAACTCGAGAGTTTTCGTCGACGACTCCGATCCCGATTGTGTGCAAGTCTGCGTTTGCATGGACCGGTGTGAGGCCAAAATTATACCTCTTGCCCACCAGTCGAAGACGTGCCTTCATGTACCATTCCTCTCCCTGGTCACGCATGACGCCTCGCATGTGATTGTTGGCCGCAGTCTCCGCCTCTGCAGCGTCGGTGATTTTCACCTCGAGCGGGTTGCCGGCGAGCGTGCCCTGTTTGTCACTGCTCAAGTTGTCGTCGCGGAGCAGGCCACTGGCGTACGTCCAGGACAAGAGATCGGCGATGGACCCGTAGGCATGGGGCAGACACCGCTCGTAGCCTTCCGTCATGACATCCCAACTGATTAACACGGCATAGACGGACAGCCAAAGGATGACGACGTAGAAGCGGCCGACGGAGACTTGGACGGTGCGGACGTCCCCCTCGTCGTTGATCAGGACGGTCGCGCCGGCGATGATGGGGAGGAGGCGCTGGATATACCCGACTGCTGAGGTGAGGCCAAGTTTGAAGTGTCCATTCGTCAGCGCTGTGAAGATGGCGACAGGTCGTGGGAGGCAGGTATAATTCAGGAGTAGAGACTGGTCCGCCGTGGCATCATGGCGAAGAGCGACGAATGGTTGTGTGTGCGCCATGGAGAGGCCGATGCCATCCCAGAACCACGTGAAGAGGCCCAGAAGGAATACCGGGCCGAATTGAAAGGCAAACGCTGCCGCAATGGTGGACATGGTCGTCGTGACAATGACCTGATCGCTTTTGCGGAGGACCAGCACTGCGATGTGCCCGGCAGCAAGCAGAACGGCACCGACGGCGAAGACAGTCCTCACCATGGGATGGAGGAAGACGCCGGTCGCGGCGTAGCGTCGAACGGAAAGCTGTTCCATGGAAACTAACACGGCCCGGTCAGTCACATCAACGCCGGGGCAAGAACTCCACGCACGTTCCATGGGCGCCGCATTTTCCGACCCCGTCTGCGAGGCATGTTTGCGAGACGTCGCCGTCGCATCGAAGCCGTGCCAAAGCTTGGTTCCGGTCCGCCAGTAACCCAGCCGCAGACGCAGGTTCCTCAGCCTCGCCTTCATCGACGAGGGCGACGCGATGCACGCGCCCGCGAATTCGTCGAGGAAGCCGGCGCCGCGGAACAAGGCGAGATGGTCGGCGATGGAAACGGGGTCCCAGCGCAGGCCGGTCGTCCTGTTGCGCATGTAACACATGACCCAGACCGTGTGGACGTCAAGCATGACGTAGACGACGAGCAGGAAGAGCGCTGCCCATCCGTTGGCCTGGACATGTCGCAACCCGGCCGTGTTCAGCAGCGCCGCCTTGATGCCCAGCAGGAACAGGGCTATGAACTCGACCAAGCTGGAGCCCAGGAGAAGTCCGCTCCGCGTCGCAAAGGCATCGCGGTAGCTGAAATACGGAAAGAACCATCGCAGGATGCTGCCGCCGGCGGTGCAGCCCAGCTTGTCGGCCGACGTTGTCGAATCGCCGCCCGCGCAACGGATGAAGGGCGTCAGTCGGTTGAGGTTCAGGACGATGCATCTCAGGAACGTCGTCGTGACGGTTCCGACGGCCGTGGGGAGCACCTGGACGACGAAGTACATCCATATGTTGGTCAGGGGAAACACGGGGCTGGAAAGGAGCACGACGAGGACCGCGGTGACGAACAAGTTCCAGGTCAGCACGACGCACAGAAACCAGAAGCGGAGGGTCAGCGGCTTAAAGTCCAGCACGGGCAGTCTGTTGTGTGCGTCGGGGAACACGGGCTGGCTTTCTCGGGCACCTACTCGCATTCAGCGACGTTGTTGCCCGTCTGCTTGTGACTTACCTCTGTGCCTAGGAACGCTTTGATCGTGATGGAACTCTATGTTTTGAAGGGCGACATATGCCGGAAAGGGCGGGACGTGCTCTGCTGCCACCTCGTTTCGAGTGTGCTCGACAGACATTTTGGAGTGTGAGAGCAATGTATGACGAAAGGCTTCTACAGAATATGAGCAGGTTTCTCGCCTACGTATATAAGGCCGTGTCAGGGCGGCTGAAGACAAAGGATGGCACGGCAGCGAGCTGAAACTAGATACGACATGCCTCCCATGCAGCCTCGAGATGATTTGTAGACAACTCCCTGTGCTTATATGCGACGCTTAGTTAGCTCGGCCGCCGCAATCGACAACACGTATGTATGTAAGATGCACGCTGTCCAATGTGTGAAGCGCTGTCTAGTGATTGGCTGCCTTGTGAGGATAGTATATGCGAGGCTTGATATAACGCCACAGCTAAAATACGGCAGCTAACTCGTAGTTGCTCACAGCCTCGCAGTACGTAGCAGATGAGTTGCTATTTGACGCCGCCGCTAAAGGCTGCCCCCTAGTACCATTAGCGAAGCGAAGCGGAGATATTCATCGATTTACCTCCTCAAGCCTCTGACTCGCCGAGAGACCTGCTACCAAGTTTATCAATCTCATTGTGCGAGAGCAAGGAGAGAGAGAAGGGGGTCGATTTGGATCCATTGCAGTTGGTGAAGAGTGACTGTACTTTCAACGTCATAGATTGGCAGGTATCATGAGATCATAACATCACCTTCCATCAGCAACTCCTTCACTTCCACCACTTTTTTTGTTAGTCACAGCAACGAGCAGGCCGTCCTTCAGCTCCAGCACCACGTCGGCGCCTCGAATGGTCTCCAGACGATGCGCCACCACAAGCATCGTGCACCCGGCAAAGGCCTCGGACAAGACGGCCTGCACACGCGCCTCCGTCTCGTCATCGAGATTGCTCGTCGCCTCGTCCACGAGAACCACCTTGCTTCCCGTGGCGGCATTGTGCACCATGGCCCGTGCAAGGCAGAGGAGCTGCCTCTGACCATGAGACAGCCCAACGGCCGCCAGCTCGGCGTCGAGTCCTCCGCACGAGGCCATGTGCTTCCACAGCCCAACCCGCACCAGTGCCTCCTCCATGGCGTCATCCTCGATGGCGCTTGCTGGTCTCTGTCGGCCGAGAGGGTCGAGGTTGGCCCGCACGGTCCCGGCCAGCTGAACCGGCTCTTGTGGAAGCGTGGTGATGCGTGAGCGAAGCTGCTGGCGTGGAATTGTGGAAATGTCAATGCCATCTATCCAGACTGAGCCCGAGTAATCCAAAAGACCGAGCATGGACGCCAGCAGCGAGCTCTTGCCACTATCATGCGTTAGCTGCTTACCATACAAACCCCTGGTGGCCGTCCCTGTTACCTTCCGGTCCGCCCGATGATGCCGACCCTCTGACCTGGCTCAATGACTACAGAAAGGTCGTTGAGAATGGGCCGCGATGCTTCATCAGTGGGACTAGATGCTATTCATTAAATCCCTGAAGCAATTCTCTTACGGTTGTCGACTTACTTGTACTTGGCGCTCATGGACCTGACTTCAATCTTGCCGTGTCCGGGCCAACTCGAGGGCAGGCCCGAGTCTTGTTCGTCCAACCAATCTTCTTCAGCAGGGGTCTTGTCGAGGAACGTTCGCAGCCGGGCAATGGCTCCGAGTGACGTTTCTAGATCAATCCACGAATTGATGAGCTGAGACAAGGTTTCGCTCAGCGTCATCACGTTGACGAGTGCGAGGCCGATGGCACTCTGCGAGGTCGTCGTGTTGAGACCAAACGTCACCAACACGACAGCGATGGCAAGTACCGACAGGTCCAGAGTCAGCGCGAGCCACCGCTGGATGCAGAACATGTAATAGTACGGCTTCTGCGAATAGTCCAATAGACGGAAACTGACAGAAAGATTCTTAAATCTTTCAAAAATATTTTAAATAGCTTTATTAATATCTTCTACAGATTTATTTTTATTTGTGCTATATCTTTTATTAAGAACTTCTGAAATATCTAAAAATAAATTTTCACCTTCACTTAAATAATAATATCCTGGCCAGCACCTCGGACTGCCAGCCAAAGGCCCGGACGTGCTGCAGACCGGCCGCCGTTTCGGTGAATTGCGTGTACAGGGGCGACTTGGCTTCGAGATCTAGGAGTCTTATCTGACGCGAGGTCCTAAGATAAAACCTCTGAAGGAAGTAGAGAGCGACAAGCAGAAACGGAATGATGATGGCGGCGAATTTGGCCCCAGAAGCGATGATGCCAATGTCGGTTAGGACTGACAGGGCAACTGGCAAAAACACAAACAGGTTTTGTCAGGAGAGGGAGCAACTTTCAGGACCAAGACGTACGGTATGCAATCTCCATGAATGCCATGGGCAATACCTGCGAAACGAGCGTCATGTCCTGGCTGAATCTGAACAAGGAGGGTGCGTCAGTGAGCTCCTGCTTCAAGCTCCTGCTTCATTTTTTGTTGGACCAAGAGGAACCTGCCTGTTGAGAAGGGTCCCAGAATCGGTGTGTGTGAGGAACCAAAGCGTTGCGCTGGTATATGACGTCTTAGTAGACTTCCAGAGGAGTCCTGGTGTGGGGCTCACTTCATGACGCTATCCAGCAGCATCCGATGTAGCTTCTCAGCCGACTTGGGCACAAGCTTGAGCAGGTAGAAGCTAGCATCGTGCGTTGACAGGTCAGCATGTAGCAGAGCGAGGCTCGTGGACCTGTTTCTTCGACGCACCCCAGCACCCCAGCATCCCCGAGGTACAGGCCAAACTAGCCACGCTCAAGACGGCGTATCCGGTGAAGTAACGGCTGTTTTCGACGTCTCTCTCGAGCCAGATGCGAATGAATATTTCTATCCCGAGATTTTTCAGCAGCTGGCCGATAGACATGGAGTTGTTGACGGCATCAAGGTTTACTGACGCGGTATTTTATCCGACACGGCTGATACGGCCACGGTGCAGAGCCACAGGGCAAACAGCAGCTTGCCGATCGACTTGATGTAAAAGACATAAAGTGTCACATCTCCGCGCTGGCGCTGCATGCCGTCTTCTTCTGAGACGGGCGGCACTATGGTTGATGGGTGAGCCGACGCCGTGTGGGACGGCCTGGACACAGTTTGAGACTGGACGTTTTCAGTTCCCGTCGTGTCCCGGTTTTCGACATGGACGAAGCTCTGTCTTTCGGAATCATCGACGTGTCTCTGTTCTCGAACACTTCCGGTGCCATCTAGTACGAGAATCTTGTCGGCTAGGGCGAGATGCTCAACTGCGGCATCCACCAAGTCAGCAGGGAATTCTTGCTCGACACGTAGCAGCCTCCCTCACTGAGTGGGTTTCTGCTCACCTGAGTGGGTAGTCATGACGACTGTGGTGCCCAGTTTTCGCAATAGCCCATCACGGCCAAGCAGCTGAAGGAAGACGGCTTGCGCTGTTCGCCCGTCAAGGGCGCTAAAGACGTCGTCTAAAATGAGCATCGGCTTGCGAGCGTAAACGGCTCTTGCCAGTGCCTGCAGATGGCATCCTCAGTAATCACATCATGGGCGAGAGGAATTGCCTCGCGACGCACCATGCGCTGTCTCTGCCCGCCGCTGAGGTTAACGCCGCCGCTGCCGGCGAGAGAGCCATCGCCATCTGCAAACTGCTGCATGTCCTCGTCTAGAAGACAAGCTCGGAGCACACAGTTATACCAGCTCGGGTCGTAAAAGCTCTGGCTGATGATGTTGTCGCGGAGACTAACGTTGCGAAGCCATGGTGTTTGGCCACAGTAGGCCATGCATCTGTGCTCGACGTGGATGGCTCCCTTGCAAAGTGGCATCTCGCCTAGGATTGCCTTGAACAACGTCGACTTTCCGCTTCCTACTGGTCCGACAACCATGACGAGGCTCGACTGTGCTATGTCGACGTTTATCTGGTGCAAAATAAGGTCTGCGCCGTCTGCCACGGCAATTGATGCGTCCAAGAAGCGGACAGCGCAGTGCTCAGAGGCTATATTCCCTATGTCCGTCATGTTATGAAGTGGCCTGAGCTCGAGGTTTTGATCCTGCGTCTTGCTTGATGAGAGATGGCTTTTTCCTGCCTTGGCCGACTCCTGACCAACAACCCGTCTGTCGGTCCTCTCCTCGAGAACAAGGAACGATTGCATGCGTCCTAGGCAGCCCATGATGCCTGCAAAGGACGGGTAAGCCAGCAGAAGCATCACCAACGGGTTCGAGACGAGGGCGATGATTGACAAGGTCGAAAAAACTTGAGCGGCGTCAAGGCCGCCAGAAAACTTGGTCCAGAAGAGGCCGCCCGCAACAACAACGACGGGGGTAATGCTCGTGGAGAATGAAGCTACCATGGCGTCGCATCAGCATTCTAAGCCACTTCTACAAGGCCTTTGGGGATAAATAGGCATATAGCTACCGATTGCGTGCATGAAAATAAGCAGCGTCCGCAGCTTCTTGGAGAAATCGACCTCTATGACACGGAGCCCGTGGATGTATTCGGAAACGTTGGGCACAAGACCCATCATTTTGATTCCCTTGATGTGAGAGAGGACATCCGACGTGGCCGAAACTCGCGCCTGGACTTTTTCGTTCCACGCCACCCGGGCTGGGGCCATTCTTCGCGCAAGCTCAATCGAGGCCGCGGTTGTAACTGCGACACGATGGTTGATACCATGTCAGCTAGAGGTTTCTCGTCGAGTCCGTGGTGCTGTCCCTACCCAGTCCCGGCAGAACGACCAAGAAGGATGCGCCTCCCACCAACATGGCCAAGAAATATATACCAAGGGCGAGCTCGATGATGCTGGCCCATATGTCATGGAAGTAGGCTAAGCCGTTCTCCAAACCGTCGATATCGGTGCTCATCAACGTCATGGCGGCAAGTTTGTTGGCCGTATCTGAGGCCTTGAGCTTGATTGTCTTGTCAAAAATGGCTGAGACGAGCAGGCCCCGGAGGCGGGTAATGATGCGGTAAGTCAGATGCATGTAGTATGCCTTTGTGGTCTAGACGGACATTAACTCGGCTCCTGGTACACTCGACGTGTAAACCTACAGCTATTCCCGTGTACACGAGCACTGTAGCACCAGCTAGGCCGCCAATGGTGTCTCGGGATAGATTACGCTCGCCGACGGCTTTGACGATGCTCTGGAGAAGGAAAGGTTGCGCAAACTTGAAGCCAATGTGACATAGCCTAGGGATCACGGTGGCGAGGAAGGGCTTGGCGAGGGTTCGGAGGCAGACTCTCGGCAGGCAATAAGGCGAGCTCTTGTTTGCTATTCTCGGTAAGTGTGATGCCGAACTCTCCTAGGCCCTCCGGGTGAATGGCTTACCCTTTCCCCAAAAGGGTTGGAACTTGGCAAACAATCTCTCGGAACGAAGCTCCGGGCCTAGGTCTTGCAGGTCGCCCACGCTCATGATGGAGCGGAAGCCGAAACACAAGGTTGAATTAAGCCACAGGAATAGAGACCTGCTCCAGAAACCGCTAGTCGACTCTCGGCCAAGCGACGAGCGCAGCTGCTGGTCATGGACAAGAGACTTCTTGGAGACTTCCTCGAGCAAGAGTATTGCCATCTTGAGGACCACAACAACGATTGAGAGACATCCGAGAGCGTACAGACTGTGCCGACGAAAGCATGAGCGGGTCATGGCAACGTCGAAAAGCACGCCTAGGCTGAGATGGACACTGAGCAGTGTCGAAGGCCTTGGCGAGTGGCGGTGCTCGGCCAGGAGCACGGCCGCCATGCACAACGCATCGAGGCATGACAGCGAGGCGGCGGCTAGGGCGGCGTCGGAGCGGAAGATGACGGACGAACTCCAGAGCGCGGTCCTCGCGAGCTGGATACCGACGAGGGCAACCACGACAGCCTACAAGCGCTGAGCACTGGTTTTGCAGATTTGGAGCGACGAGAGAGCACTGATTTCGCAGAAAGCGTCCTGGCACGTACAAGCTTTGCCCACAAGAGGGCGCCGGCGCGAACGCAGATGGGCTTGCGGAGAAGGCGAGAGAGGTAGGCCGACGATGCAACGAGGAAGAGCGAGGATGGGAGGATTGACAAGATGGTTTGTTGAAAGAGGAGGGTGAAGTCGAAATTGCCTTGCAGCTGCGGGCCAAATAAAGTGTCGTCGGCTGTGACATTTAGGCTGGCGAGATGATGCATGGCCACGAGCTGACGAGTTGACGGTTGGTCCTGGGTGATGATGTTTGGGAATGGAAGCCTCGTCCCTTGATGGAAATATTTGTGGCTACAGTGCATATGCATTCAGTACATAAATTACATGTATAACTCGTACGTAATGTGCATCGAACATCGAACCAATGTTGCCTTCCACCAAGGTTGACGTGGTGCGCTCACGAGACAAGTTAAAGGCACCAGAGAGGGCAACTTCTGCGGCTTAAAGCATGAAGCCTGCCTGAATGGATGACATGCCTAGCCCAACAAGACTGTTGATCTTGGCTTGCCGCCGGAAATTGAACAGCTTACCGTCTCCATCGTTCATCTCAAGGCTGCATTTTCATAACCCTTCACAACGGGAGTCGCCCAACTCGATCCCCGAGTACGTATCCTCAACGTCGCCCGACTGGCACTAGACAAACCTGTGCTGACCAACAGCGTTTTAAAGACATGCAAGAAGCTGCCGATGCAAGTAAATCAAGGAACGGAATGAATAGGCCGGCCAGTCATCGATTTGAGCCTATGAATGCGTTGGTTCGACCGCCTTGCGCGTATGACTGTCCAACAACACACGTACCCGTTAAGACACGTATGACGGACGTGGACAAACAAGGCAGGTCGCCATCACCAAGGTGCAGCCAATGCTACCTAACTCGTACCACCTTACCTGACAGTTTTCCTCTCGCATATTGCTGACCAACTTGCTTCTTTCAAGTCGAGCCACCTTGTTGTCCCAAGGGAGGCAATTTGATCCCGACGACTCAAGTCGACATTCTGTGCACCCACGACCGACTTTCTACACCCCGACTTATTACATTTGGCTCCAATTCGACTTGTCCCGTAAAACCATCATGGATCCGCAACACGTCGCTGAGGCGAGGCCACTTCTTCAATCTTCTGCCCGAAATCATGACTCGCCCTCGGCTTCGTCGACTCATGAGCCACGCAGCGCCTCACAACGCCTAGGCTTGGCCCTGGTTCTGCCCTGTCTCCTGTTGATCCTTCTAGTCGAGATTGGCGCGACCCTCATAACGACACCGATGAACCAAATTCAAGAAGGCATCATCTGCCAAATGTGGCACCCCGGCATCCCGGAGCCCTCGAAAGATGTCCGCTGCAAGGACCGCGACGTCCAGTCCGAGCTTTCCACCCTCCGAGGCTGGGAGCTCACCTTTGGCTTGATTCCAGGGCTCCTCACTGCTATCCCATATGGCATCATAGCCGATAGGTACGGGCGGAAGGTGGTGCTCAGCCTCTCTCTGTTTGGAATCACCCTCGTACAAGCCGTCGACATCATCATATGTAAGCTTCGCGTCTGCGCTTTCCCAAGAGCGTCGTCTTCTCGGCAAATAGTCGTGTTCCCGCTGACATCAAGACAATCAAGGCTGGTTCCCCGATACTTTCCCTCTCCGGTTAGTCTGGCTCGGTGCAATGTTCACGTCGGTCGGTGGCGGCCCCTTTGTCCTTTCGGCCATGATCTTTGCCATTGCAAATGATGTCTCCAATGAGGCGCAAAGGTACCCTTTTTTCGCCTCTATTTGATCCTCAGAGCTGACTTGTACTAGATCCTTCATCTTCTTTTATCTCGCCGCTGCAACAATAGGAGGAGAGCTCATCGCCGGCCCGGTGGCATACTTGGCAATGACTCGCGGCGCCTGGTTCTCTGTTTTCATGGGCGCCGGGTGTTTATCAGCAGCGATATTAGTGGCGCTTGCCTTTCCCGAGACGCGAAATAAAGCGGCAAGAGACGAGAGTACCCGAGACGATGGCGATGGCGACCAACCTGAAAATTCGCCCTCCCTCAGGCTGTTTCGTTGTGCCGGACTGCGGGCATGCTCGAAGCTGGCCTTGAAACAGGCGACAACGTCGGTCCGTTCCTATTTCTGGGATGACAAGAGGCTCGGTTTGCTTCTCTTCAGCCTCGTCTTTACCAGTCTAGGCAAGTTTATATCCGTCATCCTCATGCAATACACGACGAAACGGTTCCATTGGTCTTGGTCTGAGGTAAGGCGTCCCATGTCCGATATGCCCATCTTCCGAGACGAACCTGTTGCTAAATATCCTAGGCGGCTCTATTATCGTCAGTCAGCGCTTCTGTGAACCTCGCTCTAGTCGCGGCCTTGCTTCCCCTCGTAAGCCAGCTGCTTCTACTAAAGCTTGGACTCAGTCCGCTGGTCAAGGATCTGTTCTTTGTGCGTGCATCGATATTAGTCCTAACGATAGGGGCCCTGGGCATCGGTCTAGCTCAAAACTCATTTGCTCTCGTTGCCAGCCTTATGGTGTTTGCCCTCGGCTACGGCTACAGCCCGGCTATGCGCAGTCTGCTGGCATTGCTGGCCGGGCATCGCAGTATAGGTACCTTGTTTACGGCCATGAGCGTGTTAGAAACGACTGGTACGCTGGTGGCAGGTCCATTGATGGCTTACACGTTCCGAACTGGTCTCGCCTGGGGAGAGTCCTGGACCGGATTGCCGTTTATCACGGCGAGCATTCTTTTGAGTTGTGCAGCTGTCATCGTCTTTAGCATTCGGTTGCAAAACTAGATGTATGTGGCATCATATCGAATGTCAAGATGGCAACTAGCAATCTTTATCTGCTCCGGTTTCTAGAGGCCCTTCGGAAGTCTTTGAAAGTCTTGGAGGCTCATAACGTCCACGATGGTTGAACATGGCTGCTGCTGCGCCTCTACAGGCAATTTCGAACGGGAACCAAAGCTAGCAAGATTTGAAAGCGGCCCTTGGAAGAAGCTGGTTTCCTGAAACTGAGGAGAGTCCTGAAACTAAGAAGAGTCCTAAGGCTGAGAAGAGTCCTGAGACTGAGAAGAGGCATACGTGAGCTGAATGCCCGGAGCCAGACCAGACTCACTCCGAAGATGCGGCGCTAATGCCATACGATGGAGATTGGCGTGCCGGAAACCCCAGTCCAACGCCCAGTTAACGGCCTCTCCACCGTAGCCTCGGGTCTGATACGCGTTAGCGATACAAATTGCGAGGCTCGACGACCGATGACGCTCCATGCCCAGCTGTAGTGGCGCAAGACACACAAAGCCAGTGATTGTGTATCTGAGCTTGGACTCGGGCTCCTCTGTTTGCGGTGGCGGGGTACTCATCACCGTCTGGATCTTGCTGTCCAACGAATTTGGCAAGCAGATGGCAACGCTGAGCAAGCATTTTGCCAGCCGTTCGACTAAGATTGTGTTGTCCGTCTTTGTTGGCGGGCGAAGTAACTCGTCCATCGAAAGAGCAGTACTTCGTAAGAAGAGCATCGTTCTGGATATGGTCCTTGATAAAGTTCTTGACCTCACTATCCTGGCTGTCGATGGCTTCGTATAAAAGCCGCTCTGACGTCCATATTTTCTTGATTTCTGCCTGATTCATTGAGCAGGTGTCCGAGACTCCGAGACTTGAGACTGATGGCAATTTCAGGTTCCTCCTGCCGCGGGGCGCCATCTGGGGACTACGGTGTGTTAGCTCAAGAGATATTATGGCACGAGCGTGTCCTGCTTTCCGAAGGAAATCCGAAGGATAGGAGTGAAGGATCAATCCCCGTCCGCCGGCCCTCTGCGCGCGCTAGTAGTGTGGCAATGGGCGGGGCGGGCTTACGTACGAATGTACTTCGTATGTACTTTTAAAACGGGACCTTCCTATTCGGGATCATCCAGAACCTCTAGTTCCTAGTTCTGACAAGAGTTAGCACGACCGGAAGCAATCCCGGAAAGCAATCCCACACCATCACTCGCTTAGATCTCGTGACGCTTTCCCGAGACCTTGGGCGGCGTTGCAAGTGAGGGCAGGCATGGCCGGCCAACCGCCGCCAGATGGAACAGCGCCGGCAGCGTCCGGCCGTCTGGCCAAGGCAGAGAGCGCCCTGGAGCGGGCCAACACGATGAGCAACGAGGCCTTTGTCGAGGAACTCATGCGACCGAGGTGAGACGCCGCTGCCAGACGCCGCAAGGTGCAGAGAGGGAAAAGACGAGACTTCCCAGGCAAATAAAGGCAGAAACGTGGGCTGACCTGCGGCTTGCCCCGACGGGCCAACGTGTGCGACGCAGAAACGACAGCGGCAGCAGCAGCTGGCCGGAATGGACGCATCCGCGGACGGGCCAGCGGTACGGGCTGCTGGTGCGGCGGGCCGGCGAGCTCAGCGGCGAGCAGATGGAGGCGTGCTTTGGGCTGGTGCAGGCGACGAGCGGCAACGACTACCGGGCTTCGGCGGGCGGGTGGCACCCGGCGGCCAAGAGGAGGGAGATGGCGTCGCCGGCGCTGCGGTACGTGCTGGTGGTGCAGGGCGAGGGGAGGGTGGCGGGCTTCACGTCGATGATGGCCACGTTTGAGGGCGGCGAGCCCGTCGTCTACTGCTACGAGATCCACCTGGAGCCGGCTCTGCAGGGGTGAGTGAGTCTTTTCGTTCACGCAGCAAAAAAACAGGGGGGACTGACGCCGCAGACACAGTACTGGCCTAGGCAGGCAGCTGATGGCGCACGTGGCGCGGGCGGCGTCGGCCGTTGAGCCCGTGGGCAAGACGATGCTGACGTGCTTTGCGGCCAACGGGCGAGCGAGGCGCTTCTACGAGGGCTTGGGCTACCGCGTCGACGCGACGTCGCCGCGCGAGCGGAGGCTGAGGGGCGGGCGGGTGGTGGTGCCCGACCATGTGATTTTGAGCCGGCCGACGACGTCTGGGGCCGGAGACGGAGACGGGGACGCGAGGCAGACTGGGCCTGGCCGATGACGAGGCCTTGCAAAGCCGTTTGTGAAATGTGCCTTGACCTGCAGGTGTCGGTGTCAGCCCTCGAGGACCCCTAAAGGTCAGCCTGGCGAATATTCCCCTTCTCAGCCCGCCCCTCTTGCATGACCGCAGGTTTGCCCCGTGCCGAATCTCGGGCCCTTTGCAGCAGCCTGCATGTGTGCGCCCGCCCGCCTCTGCGTGCGTGACATCTATTATTGGTTTTGGGGGCTTGCCTCCTTCTTGGCCCGCGAGCTGATACTGTTGGCCCCTGTGTTTGTCGGCGCCCGTCAGCGGGGAGGCGGTGGTGGCTGGTGGTTGGTGTCGTGTCGCGTCATCCGCCTGCTGTTGCGGCCAGGCGTGTGTTGCCCGCTGGCGACGATTTTTCACTTTTCAAGACTGGATTTCCTTGTTTCCTCGTCTGCTGAGTAACAAGCATTTTGCAATTGCATGATGTACTCTATAGGTACGGATACGGATACTCCGAGGTACCTAGGTTTAAGGGTGCAAGACAATTTCTCTCCCCTGTGGCACTTTCCGGACTCTGTGTTCCTGATGCCAGGCCTCAATTGCTTGATTGGGCTGTTAACGGCAGAAGAAAGAAGGACCACCGGGCCGGGCCAATGGAGTGCGTGAAGGGTGTGGGGACGTTGATCCTGCAGGAGGGCAGGAGGACGAGCAGGCGTGCCTAGACCCTGACTTGACTTATCTCGTGTCTTTTATTACTTTACCATTGTCTCACCAGTCTTTACTTTCTTCTCTCACTCGCGCGCGCGCACTCGACATTTTTTCCTCTCGCTAGCCTCCCACCTTTCGTCAATCATCCGTCCACCATCGTCACTCTCGTCCTCACACCTTCATCACAATGGATAACCAGCAACAAGATACTATCACATTGCATAACCAGCAGCAACAAGACATCACAATGCAAAACCAGCTACAACAAGAGCACCAATCCCAAGATCCGAGGCACCCCGAGCATGAATGGCAGAGCAGCCTCTTCAACTGCGCGCCTTGCGGCACCTGCCTCCTCAGCTCCTTTCTCCCGTGCATCCGTATGTTGAACCTCTCGTCACCATCCCGTTGACTCGCCCTCCCTTCCTTGCCGCTCGTTCCTCTCTGTGCCCGCTTTTGACCGCTAACCGCGCGAAACAACAGTCATTGGACGCACATCCGGCCGCATGAGGGATCCTTCCATGGAGACCTTTGAGGAATTCAACAGCGAGTGCCTCGCCTTTTGCGGCATCCAATGCCTCACCGGCTGCGGCTGGATGTACGCTCTCTCCCTCTTTGTCCTTGCTGCCTCTCCCCTCTATTCTTTCCATGCCCCTGTTCCTCCCCCATAGACAAACCCTTCTCTGACCTCGCGAGACTCACAGTTACTCCATGATGAAGCGCGGCGAGATCCGCGACCGGTACGGAATCAAGGGCAGCGACTGCGAGGACTGCGCCGTCAGTTTTTGTTGCTCATGCTGCGCAATGATTCAACAAGACAAGGAGGTCAAGTGGAGGACGGCCGGTCTGGCGCCCATTACTCAGGGCTACCAAAGCCAAAAGGAAGGCTTGCAGATGCCAGCGCCAATGATGCAGCCCGAGCACCAGCCCGAGCACCAGGACCACCGGCCCATGCAGCAGCCGCCCATGCAGCAGCCGCCCATCTGAGGACCACGAGCAGCCGGCCGTCTGAGGACCACGTCAACCCCGGGTCTATCCATCACGATCCCGTGTGCCGGGCGTCCTTGTCACGGGCCCTCCTTCTAATACTACCTTGGCGCGCTTGGCCTGAGCACCATGCGTACGAAGCACCATGCCGCGAGAACCCCTTGTTGACAAAATACATCTCGACTTTGTGTTTTCTTCCTCGTACATGCTTTTGCATGAAATAAATGATAATGTCTCAATTCGCTCCCTTTCCTCAACTCCTGTTTGCAAATTCAAGTAACCGTGCCATGCATGTGAATGCCCTCTTTTTGTTCCTTTCCGCCTCCCGACCTCTCTGATCATTAAGCATAAGCATTAGACTCATGACAATCATGCATACAGCTTCTTCTCATACGCCTCCATGTTGACGTTGCCCTCGAGCTGAGCGCTCGAGGTGCGAAGCTCAAAGCGCACGGTGCCGTCGGCGGTGCGTTCATGCAGCTCCGCCAGGCTCTTCATGCCGCAATCCTGCATCGAGTGCTTGAGGCCGGCAGCCAGGTACGGCACAAACTTGCCGACGGAGCCCCGGTGCGCCACGGCTCCCGACACCCCCTGGGCCACCAGGACGCTGTCGCCCTCGGAAAAGTACCGGGCGGTGCCGGCGTTGCTCTTCTGGCTGTCCTTGCCGCCGTTGCCAGCCTTCTTGTCCTGCATCGCGTCGATGCTGCCCATGCCGCGGTATGCTTTGACCAGCTTGCCCTCGCGCGAGACAAACGACGTGCCGGGGGACTCGGTGGTGCCGGCCAGGAGACCGCCCATCATGACGGTAGAGGCGCCCAAGGAAAGACCCTTGACGATGTGGCCCACGTTTTGCACGCCGCCATCGGCGATGCAGGGAACACCGAACCGCGCAGCAAAGTGGCTGACGGAATAGACGGCGGCGGCCTGGGGACGGCCGACGGCCATGACCTCCTGGGTGATGCAGGCAGAGCCACTCCCCATGCCAATCCGGAGGCCATCGACACCGGCTGCGATGAGAGACGCGGCCTGCTCACGCGTCACGACATTGCCGCCGATGACGTCGATCTTGGGGAACTCGACCTTGATCCACTTGATCATGTCGGTCTGGTAGATGCTGTTGCCCTGCGAGCTGTCGAGGATGACAATGTCGAGACCGGCATCGACGAGCTTCTTGAGTCGGTCCTTGTCTTCGGGCCGGGTCCCGATGGCAGCGGCGCAAATGAGCTGCTTGCTGTCGGGTAGCTTGGACGCCAGGGGAAAGTGTTGATTCTTGGTCAAGTCGGACCGGGAGATCATGGAGACGAGGTTGTTGTCCTTGTCGACGATGGGAAGCTTGCCTTTCTTGGACTTGGCAAGGATCTTGTTGGCCTCGAGAAGAGTGACGCCGTCGGGAGCAGTGGTGAGGTCGGTCACCATGACGCTGGAGACGGGCAGGTTGAGGTCGTCCTCGAACTGAATGTCTCGGTTTGTGACGATGCCCAGCAGCCTGGATCCGATCTTGCCGTTTTCTGAGGGTCCTCCGTTAGCTCACCGTGTTCAACGACGCAGGAGAGACAAGAACAGGTGAATTGGAGGCATCGTCATAGTAAAAAGGTATCCACATGAAGAGAAATCTTCTATACGGCGGAACGAAAGTTATAAATTTAAAGGGTGATAATCATGTGATGCAATAAACGGTAAATGGGGGCAAGGGGGCACTGACCGGTTACGGGAAAGCCGCCAAAGCCCCATTTCTCCTTGAGAGCCTTGGCCTCGCCGACGGTCAGGTTTCGGTCGATGACGACGGGGTCGAGGATGAAGCCGTTTTCGTAACGCTTGACCATGCGGACCATGCCGGCCTGGGCCTCGGGAGAGCAGTTGTGGTGGATGACGCCGAGGCCTCCCTGCAGAGCCATGTGGATGGCCATCTCATGCTCCGTGACCGTGTCCATGGGCGACGAGACAAAGGGCGTCTTGAGGGTGATTCGCTTGGTGATGGGGGAGTCGAGGGCCACCTCGGAGGCGGGGAAGCCGATGTAGCCCGGCATGAGCAGGAAGTCATTGTAGGTGAGGCCCCCGTGCTTGGCCGTGTCCATGAGCTCGTGGATGTCGAGCCCATCAGCCGTTTCGTATTCGGCCAGCATCTCGAGCGCCTTGCTGTGGTCAAGCAGCTTGGCGCTCGAGCGGACCGTGGCGGCGGCCATTGCGGATGCAGATGAAGACGGTGAGGAAGAGGCGGAGGACGACGAGGAGGAAGAGGAAGAAGGAAAAGGAAGGTGTTCTGAAGCTGGAGAAGAGGTTGAGGACGCAGAGGAGGAAGATGATGAAGGAAAGGGAAAGTTTTACGTCCTCGAGGAGAAGCCGAGGAGGATTGTCTGGAGTGATCGACTTGTCAGACATTGGAAGAAAAAAGAGAGATGGGTTGGGTTGGGAAAAAGAGGACTCGGGCGTTTTTTTTCTCTTTCGTACATACAGGTATGCTCCACTTTAAAGCTACGTACCAAGCCCTCCCCACTTGTAGCGCCCGTACCGCCAAATGCCCGCGGCCGCCCACTACACAGCGCTCTTGGCCACATCGCATGCATCTCAATTCGCTCAAATAACGCATCTTTGAGGGCTCTCGCGAGATGTGCACACAACGCGGCTCGTCAACTGAGTCGCTCCGAGGCGTAGAAGCTAGGAGAGCGAGAACGGGGTCAACGGGGTCCATTGCGGCGCGCTGGTGATGGCCTCGAATTTGGGCTAGTACAAGTTGGCGGGGTGGGCTGGCGTTGGTACGTACCTACGGATATGCAATGACATGATGGTAGCGGCGGGAGGCCGCGTAAAGTACGAGTTAAAGATCAGACGTACATATAAGACATAAACGCATACGCTCAATTCGTGTAAACGACGTAGCTTAATTCGGCTCAACGACATCTCTCAACTCGCCTCAATAACGCATCGTTAACCAGGCTGCGGCGAACAACCTCCTCTAGAGCCGACGACGCCGTCGTAGCTCTGCCGCCCCGAACTTGTCTCCCCCTTGATCCTCTGCCCTGTGTATTTGCGCTCGCACGCGATCTTCCTTGCGACGGCTGACTGCCTTAACGAGGGCTGGAGGGCGGGCTCGTGGGAGGGGAAAGGTTACCATGCCATTCCATACAAATTGGGTGGCGCGGAGTGGGAAGATCTTCTGTGCAAATAGTAGAGAAAACCCTCTGGGCAAATAGTGAGTGGCAAATAGCTGTACAAGTCAACCCTCCCTACTTTCTTCCGTAGTAGTATGCTTACTCGTGCCCACCCTTATAGTTTCGCTTCGGCTCACAGTAGGTATTTTAAGCTCGCTCTGCCGGTCCTAAAAGGGGTCTGGGTTAGTGACCTTGACTCGGTCTATATTTCCACTGCATGAAAAGCGCAAGTAAGTCTGTTACCCCCTGTGTTTCTAATGCGTCAATGCGCATGACAGAATGTGTCACTGCCTGCATTTATCACCTAGGCTTGCCACGGGGAAAAGCTTCATACCAAGATTGATCTTGCATGACCGACCACACCCTTAGGGCCGTGTGATGTAACAACCAACCCTCGGGGCACATAGTAGCGGGACGTTTCGCCGTCTAGATAACCGCGGGGCTTTCCGTCTTAGACTAATGGTTTAATCGGATAACTGCTCAGCCTTTACTGTCTCTTAAATTTGGATGTCGGGTGACATGCGATGGTCACAGTGAAAGTCGTGAAAGGGGGCTCTCGGTAGAGTCAACCCAAAGATGCATACTACTATGTGGCTATAGGACAAAGGAGCCTCTCGTAGGCCCCATCGTGTGCCCCTATTGGCATTAATCAAAGTCCTGCTACGATATTATACCTACTCTTAGTCCTTATGCAAGGAGGCTGTATTCCCTAAGCCCGAGTCATACTATATGCTTCTAGGGATTAGTTAGTAAACTAGGGTTTTACGATAAACATTAAAGTTATCTAGGCAACTAAGCCCTATGTTAGTCTTAAATGCAGGAAATCAGCTGCATAAATATCATAGCAGAAGAGTAAAGAAAGGAGGTCTAAACTCGTAGACATAAAGATACATATAGCTACCTAACTATAGGACTAACGGAGGTATATATAGGTACCGGAGCCTCTTAAACAGGGCCCCTAGCCCGCACTAACCGCAGTTATAATACAACGGAATACCTACCTGCCGTCCTTAGCTAAGGGGGTTATATAATAGGCTCGTTAGGGACGTAATAGCCTATTGCATCCCTATAGTCTAGGCCCGGGTTAATGCCCCGTATAGCCCCTAACGTCGTATAACGTTAACACACCCCCTTGCTATAGTCCTTATAGAGACTATAGCAATATAAAAACAATATAACGATTAAATAAAATAGCTCGTTCGAATTAGTCGGAACGGCCTATATCCGTTATACTACCCCTAATATTAGATAGGGGGCTAAATTCGCACAAACTATAAAAACATATCCTAAAGGGTCTTATCCGCGCCGTCCTAGTCCTTCCTATCTAAGTCCTTAAGGCGGTCCCTTATGCCGAGCTGCTTTACGAAGTCTTCGTGCTTTTACAAAGGGAGGGCCTTAGTTATGCCGTCCGCCGGGTTCTCGGTAGACTTAATCTATTTAACCTAAAGCCGTTCCTCCTATACCTCCTAACGAAGCTAATATCGATAGATATCGATATACTTTAAATTCGTCTTAAGCTAGGCACTTAGCTCGGTTAATAGCCTAATTGTTTAAAGGTTATTATACTATAGTTCCGCGGTGCCTTTAACCTAGATCCTAAGCTCTTTAATAAGTCGAGCAAATTGCATCTACTCTTTCGCGGTCCTTAATAAAGCTAGGAGCTCCGCTTCGGTAGACGAGGTCGTAACCGTAGCCTGCTTAATAGCTTTCTAATCCATAGACCCGTTAAGAAATAGGAATATATACCCCTATAACGACTTCCTCGACGTAGGGTCGTCCGCGAACGAGGAGTCTAACGCATAGAGAAACCTCCTTATCTCGTTAGTTGCTTTAAAATAAATATAATAGTCCCGCGTAGTATATAAGTACGCTAAGCACCTCTTTGCTTCTCGAAGGTATCGTAGACCTAGGTTATAGCTAAACTAGGCCAGCCGTACCGCCGGGAACGCCGCGTCCGCCTTAGTGTAAATCGCCGGATATAGGATCGTGCCTACTAAAGAAAGAAAGTAATAGACCTCTTCGTTGCTCGCCTTTTCCTTATAGGGAATTAGCTTATCTATCGTTAGGGGGATCTTAAGCGCGCTAAAGCCTAAATCGTCGTCTATATAAAACTTCTTCGCTATCTTAGAGATATAAGATGCCTAAGAAAGCTATAACTTCCTATTAGGTCTATCCTAGATTATCTTAATCCCTAAGAACTAACGTAGTTCCCTTATAAAGTTAACGGTATATTTCGCTATAAAGGCCTTATAGAGTTTTAGCTAGTTATCCTTCCGCTCCTTTAGATATATTATCGCGATATCGTCTATAAAGAAAAATATAATTACTCCCTTATAGACTATTATATAAGCGTCCTTAATTAGGGTCTTTACGCTTAAAGACTTAAAGAAGCCGGTAAGGTCCTTATACTAAAGCTTTAGGGCGATCCTTAGGCCGTATAGCCCTCGTAGAAGCCGTATGCATAAGCCTAGTTCTACGTATCTAGGTAGAAGCTAATAGTAGACTATAAATCGTAGTATCGTGTTTAAAAAGGCTGTCTTAACGTTATACTACGCGGACTCTATATCCTCGAGATATAGTAGGGCTATTAGTAGCCTAAAGGTCCTCGCTTAAAGGGTCGCCGTATACGTATCCTCATTATCTTCCGGTTAGCGATCTCCTTAAATAACTAGACAGGCTTTAAACCGAACTATATATCCCTATAGATCGCACTTATAGGCGTAGACCTATCTTATCGGAATTAGGGGTTCTCCCTTCTTCGTAGCCTTAGATTTTAGGGTCTTAACCTAGGTTAGAAGTTTCTCTTAATCCTTAATTTCGCAGGCTATTCCTCTAAGCCATTAGGTCTTATAGGGGGACGCTATCGCTATCTTATAGGAGGTAGGCATAGGAGGCATATCCTCGATGTATAGTCTATAGGTTAAAGCCTTCGCAATAATATTATTAATAAATAAGGTCCTTTAAGTTCTCCTTCTCTTCCCCTTAACGATATTGCTAATAGTTATACCCTAAGACGTATCCCGCTCCTTACGTAACTACTTCGACGAAGCAGGCACGTCTTCCTCTATGTCTAAAAGCTCCTCTATGCGAGGTCGGCTATTAAGGTCGGGTCTATATAGTCTAGCCGTTATCCCGGCTATCGAATCGGTCGTTTTACCCCCTAGAGGAGGAGGCATCCCTAAGACTTCCGATAAAAGCGTCCTAAGGCTAATTAGCTCCTCCGTAGGTCTTAGTATTACTATTCTTAGTGTCGTAGGATCCCTACCCCTAAGATCGGGTGGTATCGTAGTATTAAAGGAGACTACCTTACTAGTCTATAGAGGCGAGACGTATAGACCCTCTATCGTCGGGGGTATTACCCCTTTATTCTACCTCCTATAATTAAATACTAGTATAAATTTAGCCGCTATAAATCGCAGCCGGGTAGTCTTATCGGTCCGAGGGTACTCGTAGGCCCCTTCTTTATCGCCTTTATTTTCTTCGGGCATATTAATTACGTTTATCTATCGGAGGATATTATAAGTATAGGTATATAGAGCCTACGCACCTTCTTCTCTCCTTAGATCGTATATAATATCTTTATTAAATTAAACATTCGAAGAGGTTAAAAGCTTCGTCTATCCTAAGGAAGGGACCTAAATAACGAACTAGTTAGTAGATTTATACCTAACTAGATATCTAATATATGCCCTCTACGCGGTCTACGAGAGGGACTTATAAGATTTAATATATTTAAGGGCATCCGTTGTTATTAGGTATGCTATATATCTATGCACGCGTAAATATGTGATTGTCGGTCGGATCTCCTTAATATAGCTATATAAGGGGTTATAGTCCCTTATATACTACTACTATCGCTTATAAGGACTCCTTCCCGTTTTATCGACCCTTATAAAGGGCGTTAGGTTTAGTAAGTAGATAGCCGTTCGATAGGTCTCGGTCTAAAGCGTGTTAGGGATCTACGAGTCGAGACTTATTAGTCTAGCTCTTTCCTTAATAATAGCCCTTAATCGCTCCGTATGTCTATTCTAAGTCGGCGTTAAAGGGGCTAACACAAAGAGCTATAGGCTAAGTCTATCCGTATACTACTTAATCTCCTTAGTGATTAGGGCCTTCTCTCCGTTAGTGATTAGGATAATTATTTAAATCCCGTAGCGCGTAGCGAGCTTCGCAATTAGCTTCTTAAAGACGTCCCGGACCTTAGTTTTCTGCTTAATAGCGTAGAAGAACCTTATGCTAGTTATTATATAGGTAAATAAAGCGTAGTATTTAAATCCCGCGGCGCTTACTTCCGGGCCCGCATAGAGGTTAAAGCTAAATTAAACCCCTGCCCCTTACGGCCTTAACGTTAGTAAGTCCCGGGAGACTTATCATTTCGCTTTTCCTATAGTATACACCTCGCATTTATAGGTTGCCGGTGTATAAAGCTTCGTGCCTACGGACTTATCACCTAGCAGCCCTATAGCCTCCGGCCTTAGGTGCCTTAAGCGCTTGTGCTAAAGGTCCGCGAGATCCCTATTTAAAGGTGGCTTAAGTCGTCGACTTATCGCAAAAATAGTCCCCGGGGTATCCGGCAAGCTCGCAATAACGTATTAGTCCTCGAATTCCTTAAGCTAAGTAAGCTACTCGCCTATCGGCTTATAGAATAGCGTATTATCGTACTAGTTCTAATAAACCTAAGCCTTAATCCTTTATCGAACGGAAAAGACGCTTATCGGCATCTTAAGGATATAGTAGCTATTTTCGAGTAAGAGCTTCTTGCCCCCTAAGAGTAGGATAACTACGGATCCTACCACCTAGACTATAAGCGCGGTTTTACTAGCGCGGACCTCTTCTTACGACCCTTAAGTAAACGTCTTTTTATTAAACTACCTAATGTTATTAAATATATATACACTCGCCCTTAAATCGTAGATAACCTTATCTCTAAGAGGTTTATCCTTAATATAAGTAAGGTTAACTTATAAAATTATGTTAATACGAGAAACTGTATTCGCCTACTTATTGCTATTGCCGCTATTTAGGACCGTAATCGTATTATCTACCTTACCTACTCCCGAGGGTTTCTATGCTATAGCCTTCTTTTTACCTTCCGGGTTATCCTAAAGCCACTTATTAATATTAGCCCTTAATATATCTTAAACGTCCTATCCTTTAGGGGCATCCTTCTTAAACATTGCTTAGAACGAGAAGTAGCTTTCCTATTAATTAGCCCTTGTGTTCCGGTGTATATCGTATAGGCACCTCGTTCGCCCCTTCGACGAAGCCGGAGCGGTCTAATTAACCTAAGGTTTAGATTTCTTCCGAAGAGATACCTTACGTTTAAATTCCGCGATAAAGTTCCTTAGGGGGTTCGGAGTTAACCTAACGACGCCCTTAAGTCGTTTATAGAAGGCATTATTTAATCTCTCGTTTTAGGCCTAACTAAGGTCGAATTCCTCTATAGCCCGAAGAAAATCCTATCGAATCTTAATGTTATTTAAAGTCGTGACTTTTAGGTCCCTAAAGTCGACAATCACTTAATTAAGTTAATCGGCCTACGCCTTCTAGTCTCGATTCCCCCTTTTGCCGATAATCTAATAATACCGGTCATCTACAAGGGTCTTTTCCTCCTCCTCTAAGGGCAGGACCTTCTATTTAAGTTCCTAGATCCTGCTTTAAGGTAAGGTCTATACGAGGGTCTCTCCTTTAAGAGCCTTACTAATTAACTTACTAATTAGCTCTTTAATACGAATTATAGCCTTTTCCTAGGTCTTAAATAGGCCAACGGCTAAGTTATAGCCATCCTGCTTAAAACGGAACTCTATTATCGCATTATTAAGCCGATTGTTATAGTTAGTAGTCCTATTGTTAAATTTAACGTCCGTAAGGTCCCCTCTCTAAGGTCGTTCCCTAAGGTTGCGTTTAAACTCTTCTTAGCTAATCTTAATAGGCTCTTCGAGCAATTCGAATCCTACTAGGTCGATATATTCCTAAATATAGTAGATCTTCGCCTAGCCCTTAATAGCCCGAATCTAGAGGGTCTAATTAAGGCTTTCCTTAAGCGTTACGATACTTACCTCTCCGGATATAGATATCGCTATAATCGTTCGTTTTACCTCGTCGTTATAAGGGATGACTATGTGTTGTTTTATTCCTTCTTTAAAGCTAGCTCTTTGTAATAACACTAAGGTTAGAGCCTAATACAGTTGTAAAAAAATGCGATATCGATAGCTTTAATTTAGCGTTATTTAAGCGAAAGAGACCTAGCTTATACGGCCGGGCTTATAACTCTTAAATATAGGAAATTAGCTGCATAAATATTATAGCAAAAGAGTAAAGAAAGGAGGTCTAAACTTATAGACATAAAGATATATACAGCTACCTGACTATAGGACTAACGGAGGTATATATAGGTACCGGAGCCTCTTAAATAGGGCCCTTAGCCCGCACTAACCGCAGTTATAATACAACGGAATACCTACCTACCGTCCTTAGCTAAGGGGGTTATATAACAAGCTCGTTAGGGACGTAATAGCCTATTACATCCCTATAGTCTAGGTCCGGGTTAATGCCCTATATAGCCCTTAACGTCGTATAACGTTAATACTATCGTTAAGGTAACTAAAGCAATAACTACCGTTAGGGTAACCGTCGGGATTAAGACCGAGGTTATAATCGCAACCGTAGTCCCGAAGGACGAAGCTTAGGTAATAACCGTAACTAATTAAGCTTACGCCCGCTACGCCGCGATAAGCGTTACCCTCGCCGGGACGACCGACGAGATAACCGAATAGAATACCGCTAAGGTAAATATAAGGGTAATAATAATAAGAAGAAAGTGCGTTTTAAGTCGAAATATTAAAGCGATAAAAAGACTACTCTTAGCGGCGATAAAGCTAGTAATAAGCTATACTTAAACGACTCTTAAGACGACGCGTCCTCTTACGCCTCTTCGGAGGCTAACTTCGTAGGCTATATAAACTCCTATTACCTTACTAAACGGGCCGGTAAGTTTAAATATAGCACCTACGACCGTACTTTCGCCCTCGCCTCTATGCTTAAAGAGCATATATATACTAACTACTATATATCTAAGCAATAGCTCTATAGTAAAAAGCACGTGCTTAAGCCTTTAACCTATAAGGTTTATAAGACCTTTTTTCTTTCTTATAACGCCTTTGTCTCTTACCTTTATTTTAGGTATAAGAAATCCCCTTCTATTACCGTAGGGATTATCTTTAATCCTATCGTTATTAAGCCTAATGCCCCCGCCGCTCTAAAGCCTATTCTTCCCGCACCTATTATTAAAGAGCTTATTTTTTATATAGCACTTACTATAGTACCCCGACTAGATTAAGTCCTAAAAGCTAAAGCCGAAGAGCCCTAATAGGACTAAGATTCCCCGCCGCACTTATACTCCTATATAAGGATTAAGGTCTCTGCCTAACCTAGTAGATAGGAAGTCTAGGTTTGCCTTAACTCTAGCTATAGCAAGCCTATAATAAATCGCGACCTTCTTTAGACTTTTAACTATACCGTCGAGAAGAAGCCTCCTATTACTATTAACGGAGTTAACGGTCGCTCTTTTTGCAAGGACTAAGCTACGTTCTCCTTCTACGCGCGCGGCACTATAGCTAGCCCGACCGCTTAAGCAGCTATAGCTAAATTCACTTACTCCGCCTAAGTCTCTAAAGTAGAGGCCGGCGTACTTCTCGGCAATGCCTTCCTTAAGCTATACCGAGGATCCCTTAATTATAATAAAGAGGTTATTTGTATCGGAGTGCTCGACGGGTTTAAAATCCTATTCGATATCTATAAATAGCCCCGCGAAGTTATTCGCCGTATCTAAGCCGTCTAAAAGACTATTATACTACCCGGCACTACTCTTATAGTCCTTACCTCTTAGAAAGAACTTCCTAAGGACCGCGCCTATACTTTCTTCGCCTCTTACGCTAATACTATTTATAGCATCGTCGATGCTAAATCTCTTCCTACTATCCTTATTACTAATAGCACGAACGTTAACCTTGTTATTAAGCGCAAGTAGAAGCTTAGCTAGATATAGGAGTGTTAAGAGTCTAGCTATTTTACCGCCCTATCTTAGAAATCAGCTATAAAGGCTTTAACGCTAGCTATAGTAGTTTCGCCTACTTTTAGAGCCGCTGCTATACTATCCTCCTCTATAGGAACCGCTATTGCTACTACTACTTCTTTTATTAATTTATTAGTTAACGTTGCGAGCACTTTTCCGCTTATTTAGGAAGTCCTTAAGTGCCTATAGGCTCCCGCCCCGTCTTAACCCGTAGAAGCTCTTATTCTAAGCACTTCTCTAACGCCTTCGCTATCCGACTCTATCTACGCTTACGTTATAGCTTTTTCGGCAAGACCCGCTAAATAGTCTAAGGTTCGCTAAAACCTCGTAGCAGCTGCTACTAACGTAATAGCAGCTGCCGTAGCTATTAAGATAGACGCCGCGGATAGAATTAAGGATCCTTTCTCTAGCCGTATTCTATACTAAATATACGTTTAGCGCCTACCGGAGCTATAAGAGAAATATACTAAAGAGGGTATTTATATTTTTAACTATAGCCCCTCTTTTATACGCCGCGTTAAGAAGCTTTTTAGGAGATACTCCTAGCTCTAGCGGGATATAGGCACCGCCGTCGTAAGACCTAGAAGGGAATTAATAGTCCCTTTAATCGATAATTAGCACGAAAAACGAGTCGCTTAAAGGCCTTACCTATAAGGACTTTGCGATAGGAAGGTTATCGACGATACGTTTAACCTACTTTATAAGCAAGGTCGCTTAAAGTAAGCCGACGAGCTTACGCCGTTCGTAGCACCTATCTTTATAGTCTAGCGTATAGCCCGAGGCGAGACTAAAGGCCGAGTCGTTATTAACCTACGTGCCGTTAATAGTATTACTATCCCGGATTCCTACCTTCTACTACTATAAAGCTCTATTATTGCTAAACTCTTAAGCGCTTATTTTATTACTACTATTAACGCTTCCGCCTTCTTCTCTTAGTTTTAAGTTAAACTTAAGCATTAAGGTAGGTTTACTATTATAAGTCATTAAGGTCTAGAACGTCTAATAGTTATACCTATCGGCTTTCGCAATAGCCTAGCGTACGTATAACGCTATATAGACTAAGTCCTCTATCTATACTAGGGCTATAGCCGCGCGTTTATTAATAATATTGTTATTTACTCTACTACGGAAGAAGAATACTTTTAACATCTCGAGGCTATCTTTAAGCTCTTTATATCGCTTAACCTATCTATAAGCCCTACTAAAAGCTAGATTAGCTACCCTTCCGTAGAGCTACTCGGATTTCGTATCGACGCGTTTAGGATAAGTACTATAAAGTATAGACTCGCTGCCTTCGTAAAGCTCCTTTTCCCTAATAACCTCGCCGCTCTTAAATACTATATCGGTACTATAGGGTATATTCGCAACCTTATCCTATACTACGGCGCTTCTATTGCCCCTCTATAGGATTATAAGACTAGTCTTCTAGCTTAAGGTCGCTTAATCGGTAAGGTTAAGAATAGGAACCCTAATAAGCGGAAGTCCTATACGCGAGTTATATCGTTTTAGCCGACCCCGGCCGAGCTTTCCTCCTTCGCCTCCTTTTAGAAGGAAATTACTTCTAGCCGTATAATTTACTATATAGACCTATAGAAGAGGCTATTCTATTAGATTAACGCCTCCTTATAGCGAGGCTTCGCAGCCGTCTTTTTCTATCTCTACGACGGCACCGTTTAGCAGCTAGGCTAGCCTATTCCGGTTAAAGCTATTATGCCTATCTACTTCTTCTTCCGCACTCTAACGAGAGCCGAATAGTCCTATAGTCCCTTAGAACTAGAGGTCGCCTGCCTAATATAAGCTGCGAAGAAGATACGTACTATAGTATAGTCGTTAACCCTCCCGCTCGTAGTCTTAACTAATCACTCCGCGACTAAGCAAATCGTCGCTAAGAAGACCCTCGATACTTCTAGCATAGACCGAGCTAACCGTCGTCTAGTCGTAGCCTTAATTTACCTCTTTAAATACGATATCGAGGTTTACTACCTCCTTAGCAAAAAGAACTTTATCCCTAACGCCTTTAGTCGCCTACTAGCTAAAGAGTCCGACTAGCTGCTTAATCGTCGTCGTCCCGACTTTACTATACTTAACGATATACTTATAGCCTCTAAAGCTATTATAGCTCTTAAGAAACGCGAGGAATTCGCTATCGTATATAATAATAACCCTTACTATAAGCGAATACTTTAAATAATCGTAGATAGTAAGGACGCTATTAAGAGTCTTTCCTTACCCTTAGAAGGAGCTATAGTTGCTAACTCTATAGCATAAACGAAAGTATAGCTTAAGCGCTACGGTATACCGTTCTTTATAGTCGATAAGCTTCTATACTATAAAGGCCCTAACGGCTTTACCCGGCTATATATCCCTAACGCCTTCGTCCTATCTATAATCTTAGTAGCCTATAACGATAAAAACTACTTCGGCGTCGTCTGTATAATTAAAGACCTAGAGATATACTTAATTCGCGGAGTCACCCGTTAGGTAAAAAAGCATATCGCGGCTTATAAAGCCTATTGCCTTAGCTAAATAGACCGTTAGACCTTTGCCGGCAGCTATAAGCCTATTCGCCCCCTACTACTTCTAATATAGAGTATCGCGATAGACTTTATAACCGATATACCGCCCTTACCTTTAGCAAGCTCCTTATAGTAGATCCTAGGCTTTAATATCTTTAACTAGCTTCTTACGGTCACTTACCTAACTAGCAAGAGATACTTGCTAATCCTAGGCAACGCGAAGTACGGTATAAAGGATTAGGCTTAAAGCCTAGCCTATTAGTTGCTTCTTTCCGATTAAGGTATACTAAGAACTATTATTAGCGACCGGTATCGCAAATTTACATCCGACTTTTAGAAAGGCCTTTAGAGCGTATTCGGCACTAAAATTACAATAACTACCGCCTACTACCTATAGGCTAACGGACTTACCGAACGGCGTAACTAGACTATAAAGACCGCTCTACGAATATCCTATATCGAGGATCCTAGCCTAGATTAAAAGATAATAATCCCCGCCCTTTAGTAAAATCTAAACACGGCATTTAACGCTAGTACGAAGATCTCCGCCTATAAATCTATCTTCGGCTTTAATATATATAGACCGTTAGAAGCTGCCGATAATATCTTAAGCACTACTATAGATAAACTGCCCTACTTACGAAAAGTTACCTATAGATAAGCGAGCCTAGCTATAGACCTAGTAGCTATAAAGGCTAAGTAGCGGTATAATATAAAACACCGGCCGGTTCTTCTTAAAGCTAGTAATAAAGTCTACCTAAAGCTATATACAGGCTATTATAAGCCTAGCTAGCCGCTAAAGAAATAGTCGCGGCAATAAGAAGGTCCTTTCGTTATTAAGCATATAGTTAATAACCTCGCGGCGGAGCTCGACCTCCTTAGCTAAGTCCGAATCTACTTAATCGTTTCTATTTAGCACCTTAAGCTCGTATACGAAAGGCATTACGTCGAGCTTAAGCCTAGACCTATAGAAGCCGCTCGCGATATCGAAGCACCTAACGAAGGGGATTAGCACTACGAAGTCGAACGCTTAATAGACATCCGTATTTATCGCATCGGTCGGTCGAAGTCACCTATAACCGAATACCTCGTACGATAGAAGGGATAGGCTGCTATATACGACTAATAGGTCTAAGCCGACTAAGTCTCCGCTAAAGCTATTACGGAGTTCTAAGGTCGCCCTCCCGCACGCGCTATACGAAGTAAGAAAGCCGCTTAGCAAAAGGAACGATTAAAGGAATAATTACTAGTAGGTATAAGTATAACTTATAAGAATAAAAGGAAGGATTTAGGCAATAGGAGTATTCCTCTTAATTGCCTAATTAGGATTGTATTTATAACTGCTATAGGCAGTAGTATTTTCTTTTTCGAGCCGGCATTCTAATATATATAAAGCATCCTCTATGCTATATACCGGGGCTAATATAATTAGCTATAGATAAGATAGTAGGGAGCTATTCCTAGCTCTTAGGGCTTACGCCTACCTAATAGAAGCATCCTTCTTTACATATATATTCTTAGTGCCTAGTGTATTAGTATACGCGATTAACTAACTAATATTTCTTCCTTTTAGTTATTATAAGCGCGTATGTATTCCTTCTTACCGACCGTATACGTATATTAACGTCGATTTTTATAAAAACAATAATAATAACTATTAGTAGTAGCAGCTATAGTCCTAAGAGCTAGTTAAGCTCCCTTATGCCTAGGTAAGTAAAAGCTTTTTATTACTTTCTTAGTCGTATATATAATAGTTACTAACTTTATTTAGCTATTATCTGCCGATCTAGTATACGAGCTCTTACGTACGCCGCGTCTCCTTAAGGTTAACGTACGTAGGCAGTAACTCCGGCCGTATACTAAGAATGCCCTTTAGCGCGCTATCCTAGACCTACCCGATCGGCGCGTTATCTTCCTCCGTAATTATATCCGACTTAAGTAGGTTATAGGCATAAGGGACTTATATATAAACGCCTTCTTAATATAAAGTTAAGGTATTCTCCTCCTTCGTCTATATTTATCTTACTAAAATAAGATACTACTAGACGAGGGAGGATATATAAGTATTTTCCCGGCCTACGTACGCCTTTTAGGCTACTTCGGTAGTTACTATAGTAATTGCAAATAGCTAGATCGCGCTAGTAGGTACGATAAATAGGATCCGTAGTTTAGTGCTAGCGTACGAGGCGCCCTTACTCCTAAAGGTTCTTAAGAACGGCCGATTAATCTACTTAAAGCACTAAGGTCTTTAAGTTATAAGCCGATTAGGCTAGACGATAACGGAATAGCCGACGACTTAGTCTAATTAGACTAACTATACGATACGTATAAGATTTTCTTTTGTTAATTTCCTTTCTTAAACTAAGTACGTATAATACTATTTCCTTTCTTAAAATAGGTAGCGGGCATTAATAAAGCCTTAACTAAGTAGTCTTACGTAGAGGTATCGGTTAGGAAGTCTTAGCTAATCTAGAACGACGGCTAATACCTTCTCGTAGTATTTTAGGTTAGTAACCTTAGCTCGTACGAGTCTTAAGGCGAAGCAAAGACTAGGCTTATTGCCTATAGATAAATTGATTATCGCGAACGGCTTTACGCTCGTATAGGAATATATTACTACTAATAAATATAGTGTTATAGCAATTTTAGGAAATTAGGTTTTAGGGATTTAGGGTTTTAGCTAACCTTGCGGACCTTAGCTAATATGCCACTGTATTCGCACCCTGCCTGCGCTAATCCTTTATTTCGGGGGTCCTCGGCACCACTCGGACTTGTTCGCCGACTACCCCTCTCTAGACCAAAGATTGAAAAGCCCAAGGGTTATCTAAAGAGAGGTGCAAGCTTCGATGCATATATTTAGAGCTATTAACAATTAACAGCAGTAGATTCAAGTCAGGCCCGAAGCCTCTTCGTCAAGTAAACTAGGTACATAATGTGCGTACATCCGAAATATATCATGATTTACAGCCGCCGGTATGTCAGCGAGCACGGCCGAGGAAGAAGATTTAACACCACGGAGTGGACAAGGCGTTTGTGTTTAGCCAGTGGCTTCGGTGCAGAGGACAGCGAGGCCGGCCTATAACTTGTTAGTGCCTGTAACGCCGGGGATAGAAAAGTAGCTGGCCACTTACAACAGGGATGGCGCAGCAGCGGGCCTTGGCCCCCGAGCACGAGAAGGACTCGGCAGAGCCGGAAGACGCTGGTGAAGGGGTTAGCAAAGAAGCATAGGTGAGGGAGGGCAAACGTACGGGGCTTGCAGTCGAGGTCGGCAACTCCGAGGACGTCGGTGCCGCAGCACTGAGGGACGGAGTAGAGACCCGTGGGGCAGGTCTTGCCGCCGCCGCCGTTGCCGCCGTTGTTGCCGCCGTTACCCCCGTTGTTGCCGTTGCCGCCGTTGTTGCCGTTGTTGCCGTTGCCGCCATTGCCCCCGTTGTTGCCGTTGCCGCCGTTGCCGCCGTTGTTGCCGTTCCAGTTTCCATAGGGGCCGTTCCAGCCACCACCGTTGTTCCCGTTGTAAGGATAGCCGCCTTGGGGATAGCGGCTAAAATAGTCATGGTGGGAGTACTTCTCGCGACCATAAGGAAAGGCACCGTCGTGGCGGTCAAGGTGGTGGCTGTCGTAGTCAAAGTTGCGGCGGTATCCTGCGTAGTCGCCGTTGCCAGAGGGGTAGCTGTCGAGGCGCTCAAGAGGGGCGGCAATGGCAGAGGCCAGGAAGAAAGAGGCGACGGCGGCGAACTTCATGTTTGCGGTTGGTGGATTTGTTGGTGGATTGGTTGGTGGTGTTGGTGAGAAAACGAGTGTTGGAAGACAGGTTCGGAGTGAGTAGAGAACGAGCGACTAAAGTGTTGGACTGAGGTGTTGAGAAGCTGAGCTGATGAGGAAAGGAATCTGTTGTTGCTGGGACCATGACCTTCTTTTATATTCAAGATGCGCTCCCTAGAACGCCAGCGTCCTCGGTCAACGATATGCCTTGTGAAAAGTCGCCTTGTGAAAAGTCGAAGCGCTATTGTCTCACTAGAAACAGGAGAGGGCCAAAATCTCCTAGAACTGACACTTCAAGCTAAGATGACGGGGTCTCTCGTTAGATCAGATGTGTCGAAAAAGCGCGACGTCGAGCTCGTAAAACACACCGTCTTACGGCCGCTCCCGCCGACTCACCCTTGGCTCCCTCCCTCGCTCCGCCACTAGCTGTGAGTTTTTCTGAGACTTTTGGCCGGAGAGACCGTCTATTCGCAGGGCGACAACCCTCGACTCATCTCACTGGCCGAGTCCTGAATCATCTCCTGCATGTGCTTTTAGCCCCGGACCAAAGAAGTCGTTGCCGGCGCATCTCCCTTTTCGGCCCCCCTTTTGTTTATTTTTTCTCCTTTATCCCTTGAAGCGAATACGGATAGGCCAGGCAGCATCTATGCAAGATGCACGGTACGGTTGCCTCCCTGTTGTAGGACGAAGCCGATAGTGAATACATGATTTTATTCCGCTCCGAGGGATCATGCCCTCTAGGTCCAAAGCCGAATGTGGCCATGATGCTCCCACAATCCCTTTACGGCAGGTCCGAGAGCGGGAATCTTACCTAAAGATGGGCCATCTGACGCTTGACAGTTCCAAATCCCGTCTCGGAAGGCACCAGGGAGCGGTCGCCATGTCATCCAGGGGCTCCACGCTCACGGATAGAGGCAGATCTTGGCACAACTATTACCAACTACATCTACTGGGCAGGGACATCCAACAAGTGCCGGTCAGTGTCATTCCCCCCGTCCAAGTTGGTGGCATCCCCCCGTTGCCAGTCAGTGGCATCCCCCCATTGCCAGTCAGTGATATCCCTCCAGTGCTCGTCGCAAGGCGTCTCCCCCCACAACTCTTCAGTGGTAAGATCCAGGTGGCCCATCATGCCGATCGCCACCCGCTTCATACACTTTAGAGGCTGTCCACTAAACTTGAAGTAGCCCATTCGCGGGTCGTCAGCAATGCAAATCTCGGTCATGCCTGGTATATCTGGCTGCTGGCAACCCGTGTCACCACTTATATCGAATGCGATTTTGTTGACATAGAATGTGGCAGTGCTTATACACCCGCTTTTTGGACACCAAGTAGAGCTATACATTGTTGTTTCTGATTTTGCTGCGCAAGTCACTGCGAGCGCCAACAGTAGAAGAATGGTCGATGGCATGATGAAAGACTTGGCAGCATTAGCCATGTTATTAGCAGGCGGGATCGAGTCGGTAACAGACATTTTGTGAGATGCAGAGAGTCAATCAAGACCAAATGTCGGGCCAGTATTTGTTTGTCTGGGGAATTGTAAGCTGAGGGACACATACGAGCACGGCGGTTGAAGGGTCAAGGGCTTTTATAACCCGAAGTTTGGAGATGGGCCCCGCCTACCCATATACATCGTCCTCTAAGAGAAACGGGCGGAACAAACTCTCAAGTCCATTCCTAAAATCAGCCTCTATGCATGCATAGGTGCTTCTAGTGCTTTTGGTACAGTGAGCCAGGGAAAAAACAGAGTGTATTCGTACGAAGTACAGCTTATCCGATGGTCGGCTTGACTTTCTGTTACTAAACAAAGGCCTGTGGCTGGCTATTCATAGTCTTGGCCTTCTTTTTAGCACGAATCAATTAGTGTCCGCATTGATAAGCCGACCTGACTATATCCTCGAAAAAACAGCCCATGTCACCGCCGCCTCGCCCAGGTCAAATAACCTCTGGATATACAGTTCTAGTACTAGGTCCACCAATAACTTGAGCTCTATATTTATTCTCTTATCAATGTGTGTGTCCAACATCCACTCGCCCTTGCCATGGCTAATGGCCCAGAATTCACTCGCCTTGCCACGGCTAATGGCCCAGACCATGACTCCGAGGCACCTTGACCGAGCATTGGAAAGGTAGAGATCTGGCACCATGCAAGGGGGAAGAGTTCGACATGGCTCCGCTTTGGCCCTTTCCATATCCGACTCGAGGTGACGACGCAAATCGTGACTCTGCGTCCCCGAGACCTTTAGAACAAGACGGCGGATCGTCGACTCTATAAAACGCCTCCACACCTGACAGCCATTGTCCTTGACCGCTGGCGGGCATTCTGTTGAAAGTCTCGATGTGGGCGGCGTTCTTTGCGTGCGAGGACTTGATTAGCATCAAATTCAACAAGACATTTGATAGATTCAAACTTACTTCGTCATGGTTACCCCTCATGGGTTGCGCTATGGGCCTTGAGGAAGAAGAAAGAGTATCTGTCCTCTTCTAGCGGGTGCCTGACCTTTTCGTATTAGAAAAAATGTTGAAGAATAAAGAGTATTCGTCCTTCTTTAGCTGGTGCCTGACCCTCTACTATTCTAGAGTGTCATCACTCTCGCTTTCGACCTCTTGTACAATTCCAACTATAAGCCCTGGTCTCGGGAAGCTCGCGCAAAGGAACCCGATAGAGAGCGGATGGATCAATCATTTTGGTAGTACTCTGGTCTCGGGCACGGTAACGTTTTTCCTGGTCGGCGTGTGGTGGCAGCGGCCCCGCGAGGTCGTTGGTGAGGTTGTCAAACGCCCGGATGACGCGGATGTTGGGTGGGGGTGGTCAGTGCTACTAAATGCAAAAGAGGGGTAATTGGCACGTGTCAGCATCCGTTGTACGAAGTACACGTGACTAATTCTGTCATCCTCTTCATCTCTTCATTCCAAGGACCAACTTTTCTGAACAAGAATCGATTTGCAGCAGGCAAGACTTACCTACGGACACCGCCTAGACGGACTCGACGCCCTCGAACTCATAGTTTGAGACGCACTGCCTACGTTGCAAGTTTCTCTTCGAACACGTACTCGACTCATGAAGCAGCAACAGTCTCGTTCCCCTCGTCAGCATGCGAGAGACCAACTTTCCAGCATGGTACCACCGCTTGGCAATCATGACCATTGGAAAAGACAGAGACGTGCATCCAGCAGACTTTGATCAAGATATCTCAGACCTTGAAGAGTCGGAAGAAGACAGCGATATGGTGGACGCCTGCGAATGCAGCGACTCCGACTCGGAATGCGAATGTCCGCTCCCGGAAGACGAGTCAGACAGCGTGAGTGAAAGGTCGTACAACGGATCTGAAGCCGACTACTATTACGAGCTCCGGGATCAGCGCGAAGAGAGGAAGCGAGAGCTGCGAGAGGAGAGGAAATGCCAACTGGTAGAGAGGGAATGTCTGCAAGAGTATGAGAGCAACAGGGAGATGCATGTGCAAGCAGCTTCTGAGCTGCTGCAACAATCTCAGATTCCAGGACACTCCCCTCGGCTTGCTCTCCTCGCTGGCTCGCACTTCCGTCTACACTCGGCCGACTACGTGCATTACTGCTACGACTCCGAGCTTTGCTCGACAAAGTACGTCGAGTTCAACCGTTTACCTCCTCTAGACGACGACAACTACGACTACACACAACCGCCCGCCCGCGACGCCGAGATTGCGGGCCATTTCTATTTTGACTCTCGAACCAGCCGCAGCTTTCGCCCTTTCTCTCCCCCGCAACTGGCGGGCCAAAAGGAATATCGAATCAAGACCCAAAGCGACGACTTCGTCTCCGACAGCGATGAAATCGTCTCCGACAGCGATGAAATCGTCTTTCAGTTCATCGGCGATGACTACCTAACAATGACGGTCGGGCGAGAGCTAGTTCACATAAACGATGCTCAGGTTGCACTTGCACCCGAAGTCTTCAAGTTTGTGGGTATTCGCACGGGCTTGAACCTTTACGAGAGAGCCAAGACGTGGAAAGTCGCCCGCCAACAGTATGAATCGGCCCAGCCAATGGCTCCCTAGCTAAAGTCTAGTAGTCAAATGGCCAGCGAGAAGCCGTTACGAGCAGCGATTGGTTGTGGGCACCGCCAAGCTCCGCCAGCGGCTCTGCTGTCCTTTAAATTAGACCTCCGGACTTTATTCTCGCGCTTGAAGTGTCATCACCTGCTTTCCATGTCCTTCATTTCCCGCCGCCGCTTTCGTTTGTCATGTTCCGGAGAAATTGGCCTTTAAACAGGCCTGTTGACGGCGAAATTGTTAGTGTAGACGCTGCCTCTGGGGGGCGCTGCCAAGTCATGAGCTTTTACGGTATGCCTCTATTGGTTAACAAAGGCGAGAAAAAGGTGAGTCAATGATGACAGAGAACAGCCTTGGGCCACGTTTATTACTGTCTCGTTAATCTCTCGTCAGCAGCCATCCATGCTCGCCGGGGTTCCGAGGCCTAAACGGGCGACCTCTTCAATGGCCCGTCGGCCCGATGGACGACCCCTGAGAACTTCGACTAACTACCACTAGCGAAATGGGGTTAGGCGATAAACACGACCCCTAGCGAATAACAGATCGACTTGTCAAGCCTCGGGGAACCGTCTCGTCAACATCGACCATGAGGCCCCTCGCGCTCAGCACGGCACTTGCTGCTGCTCTCGCCACGCCCCGCGTCACGGGCACCGACATCACCGGCCCGGCCCTCGAGCGCTGGCCGCGAGCCGCAGCCGATGCTCTCGACGCCATGATTGCGCGCAACGCGCACAACGGCAGTTTCGCCGTCTTCGACATGGACAACACGAGCTACCAGTTCGACCTCGAGGAGTCGCTGCTGCCCTTTCTCGAGAACAAGGGCGCCATGACGCGCGACAAGATGGACCCCTCACTCCGCGTCATCCCCTTCAAGGACACGCCCGGCCACAACGAGTCCCTGTACAGCTACTACAGGCGCCTGTGTGAAATCGACGACGCCGTCTGCTATCCCGTGGCGGCCCAGATCTTCAGCGGCATCCCGCTCCGCGACCTGAAGCGCCACGTCGACGACCTCATGGCCTGCAACGGCACCATCTCGACCACCATGTACGAGGACGGCGTCGTCACGGAGACCGACGTCAGCCCGCCCAAGGTGTTCCGTGGCCAGGTCGAGCTCTACAACCGGCTGATGAGCAACGGCATAGACGTCTACGTCGTCAGCGCCGCCTCCGAGGAGCTCGTCCGCATGGTGGCCTCCGACCCCAAGTACGGGTACAACGTGCCGCCTCAGAACGTCATTGGCGTCACGGTCCTTTTAAGGAATCTCACCTCTGGCGACGTCACGTCGGCGCGCAAGCAGATACTCGACGGCGACTACAGCGAGGCCGCCAATCTCGACAAGATCATGACGCCCTTCCTCTGGACACCCGCGACCTGGAAGGCCGGCAAATGGGCCGCCATCCTGACCTACATTGACGAGTGGAAGCGGCCGGTCCTGGCCGCAGGCGACACCCCCGATAGCGACGGGCCTATGCTTTTCCATGGCGTCGACGTGGAGCGCGGCGGCATCCACCTGTGGGTGAACCGCAAAGAGAAGGCCATGAAGCAGATCGACGACATGCGCCAGAGGTTTGCTGAGGCGCAGAGGCGCGAAGGTCTGCCTGTCACGGCCGACAGGAATTGGGTCGTTGTCAAGCCAGAGGACATTCTCTAGTCCTGGTCAATGGACCGGAACCATATATTCGCAATAACATATAACGCTTCAAGGACATTTACAAGTCGCTCCAAAGAAGAGGTGTGCTTGAAAGAGAAAAACTGCAGCGCAGAGTCATGTTGACTGTCCTCTGCGGGCACCAGGTGGCGACCTTTGACAGGCTTCCCGGCCCGAGGCTTGATGTGACATATGTGAGTTGTGGCTACCCTGCTGCTCTTGCAATAAGCAAGTGTTTTCACGTGTCGACGACCCATTGCCGCGACATCGAGAGTTGGCCCCACCCGCTGACGTTATTGCCTTCATGCAAAGGGGCATGCAAAGGGGCAGATATGAGATCATGTGACAAGGGTGTTGAGGGGGGGCCCATCCTCACGCACACGCCCTGATGTGCGCGCCCCCTCTTTTCCCCTCCTCAATGCACACGTTGAGCCTCTTGCCCAGCCTTGAGTCTCGATCTCTACATACCATCAATCCTTCTGTGGACTCCGCGCATAGAGCTTGATACGAGACCACACCTTCGTGATACACACACAATACACACACATCTATTGCTTTGCCCCATTTTTGATCATTGCATTGCATCTCGCCATGACTTTCCTATTCAGGCATCACGACCAACCTACGGTTCTGAAAGCTATCGATGGACTGTCTCGGCAGGCAAACACACGGGACTAGGCTCTTTCTTGGCCCGCCTGCTGTCCCTCTGGCCCCTCTGGGTTGCCGTGGCCCTCCTCCACACGGCCGTGGGATGCTCAGTGTGGTGGTTTGAGGGCGACGTGACCAGCTACTTCGTCTTCGTGGCGCTGGTGTCCGGGATCGCAGGCACAACATAGGTCAGCCGAAGCCGCCAACGATTGTAAAAGAAGAAGCTGACACTTACGAACGAAGCATCGCTCGAACAAAGATGGCTCTATGTGCCATGGCGGGAAACGAACTTGAAGCCCAAGACCCAGCCCAAGACCCAGCCCATTGGCCTCGGACCTCTAGCTAAAGACCTGGATGAAGGGGTTCCAATTCGCCACCCAGGAGCAAATGATGACAACGCTCGGGGGGGCATACCCCATTGAGGGCATCCCTGCGGAGAGGATCTATAAACATCCCAGAATTATCCAAGGAGGGAGCGAACGGGCCCTCTCGACAGCCGCCATGACCAGGGCCAGGGCGTCGCGGCGCGGTACGCCCCGGAGCCCAAGGAGGCCGACCAGGACGAGCTCGCCCGCGCGGACCTCACGATCCCCCCCTACCAGAGCTCCCCCACCCCCCTCACCGTTCGGCCCCCCAACCTGCGCCTCGGCATGGGCCTCCCCCTCAGGACCGGAGAGAAGTCGAAGGAGCCAAACTAGCGATCTCGAATCGAACAAGTTTGGAATAAAGGGTGCTCTCGACGACTTAGAGTGGGAAGTCAAAAGCATCAAGGAAACGTCACCGTGTTCGCAGACCAGCGACCTTTGCATCGCACGCACGGCCGCCCCATCCGTCGCCAACCCCCACGGCGCGGCGGTGCTGGAGGCCATGTCGTAGGACGACTGGTCGTCGAGGTTATAGCATCTCAGCTCGATGCTCTCAAGCACGGCTTTGGGCAACGGCGAAGTGTCAGAACAGAGGTCCTGCGGCCCTGGCCTGATGAGCAGACTTGTTAGATGACATGGAGAATGACTGTCAGACACATAATTCTAACTCGTCGTCGCATTGCATCATTCCACCATGACTTTCCTATTCGGCATCATCCAGAACCTCGTGGTTCTGACATCAACTCGCCACTCATCGTGATTTATCCGTGATTTATCCGTCAAACACCCGGTCCTATCCATGACCGTCTCAACGCTGCCCCTCCTCGGCCCCCAGGCTCCCGTCCCGCTTCCCGAAGCGGGCCCCGAAGCCCCCGAAATCCTTCTTGAAGAACTTGCCAAAGTTGCGCAGGTTCTCGTTGATGGTGGCCTTCTCCAGCCCGCTCGGCGCCCCGCCCGCGCCGCTGCTCGTGCCAATGTCCCGCGCCGCGCTGAGCAGCTTCTCCCCCAGCGACCCGGCCTCGAACCGCGTGCCGGCCGACGCCGCCGTGGGGTTCGTCGGCCCGACGCCCGTGCCGCCGCCGCCGCCGCCCGCCATGAGCGGCGTCAGGAGCGCAGAGTTCTGCGCCAGCTTGGAGCTGCTGCTTTCGCGGTGGATGCCAAACAGCTCCATCAGGTGCGCCTGGTCTTGCTTCCGCACCCCCTTGAGCTCCAGTATCTTCCTGAAGTTGCCGTCGGACCCATCCGCGATGTGGATCAGGTAGGCCTGCACGAGCCCTTCCGGGGGCGCCGCCCGCACCTGCAGCGTCTTGAGGAGCGGATCCATGCGGTTCATCGAGTGCTCGACCCTCCTCACGAAGCTCGCCGGGGGAGGCTGCGGCTCGGGCGACGGGTTGTGGAGCGACATCAAGCTGCCAAACGACTTGGTCAGGGCGTACTTGTCGACGAGCATCTGCGGCCCCTTGGTCAGCGAGTGCCTCTCAGCTCCTCCCTCTCAGCTCCTGCCTCTCATCTCAGGAGTCGTCGTGCCCACTCACCTGCTGCGCCCCGACCTCGGAGATGGGCCGGCACTGCACAATGTTGCCAATGTAGCCCGTCGCCAGATGCTCCACCAGGTTGTCGCAAAAGGCTCGCGCGTACTGCTGCTTGGCCACCACGCCAAGAACCTCGCGCGTCTTGTCATTGACGCGCTTGACCAACTCGCCCACGTACGAGCTCTGGTCGCCCGCGCCGTCCATTGTGCTCCAGTTCGTGTTCCTCATCTCGCGCCACGCACCCTCGCAGTCCAGCTCCACCACGTGCACCAGCGCCAGCACCGCCGCGCTCGCAACCCCCAGGAAGGCGTCCGACTGCGACGTGAGGTCCACCTTGGATACGAGCTCGTTGTCGATGCGCTTCTTGATGTTCTCCTCGAGCTGGTTGGTGTTGGTGTGCCAAAAGTCGGCCGTGTTCAGGACCAGCACCGCCTCCTGGATCGAGGGGCCTTGCTGTCCCCCGCCTTGCAGCTTGTGGAGCAGCACCTGCTGGGCGTACTCGTCCAGGTACTTGGCCAGCGTCTTGGACAGGTCCAGCAGGCACTCGCTGGGTGACAGCTTGGCGCATTGCGACAGGGTGAGCTTGTAGAAGTGGAACAGCTCAATGGCCGACGTCATGACGGCCTGCGGCGAGAACTCGTCGTCGGGCGACAGCGGCGGTTGGCTGCGATATTTGGGCATCATGGCCGCCAGCTGCTTCTCCCGCGACTCCACCCAGAGCCCGAGATACGGCTCAAAGGCGGCCGAGATGAGCGCGTTGAAGCTGTGCGTCTTCTCCTCGGCCGAGCTGAGCGTGTCGATGCTCGCCCGCGGCTCGCTCGAGAAGCGCCTCTCCAGCGTCTGCTCAAAGTCCAGCGTCTCTTGCAGGCAGCTGAGCAGCAGGTTGACGTCGACCTTTTGGCCGTCGGCGCGCCGCATGCTCCGCTCCAGGATGCCCTTGAAGTCGTCGCGAGTCCCCTCGCAAAACGCAGTGGCCAGCAGCTCGTTCATCCGCCAGTGAGGCGGGAAGAGCATGGCGTGCTCGTCTTCGTGCGTCTTCATCATGCGCTTGAACCACGCGTATCGCCGCCCAATGTTGTCCAGGCTCCCGGCCTCGTCGTTTCCTCGAAACACCTGGCGGTATTCCCGCAGCTCCGTGTTGACGTACCAGGAGGTGAGCCGAGACTTGGCCGAGTCGCCCAGGGCGTCCACGACGTAGCAGGCCTCGACCAGGGTGCCCTTCTTGGCTGCCACCTCGCCCTTGGCAAAGGCCATCTCAAAGTCCTCGCAGACCTGCTCCAGGAGCTCGCGCTGCAGCTCCGAGACCTCGCGGCTCAGCGTCGCAATCTGCTCGATGCTCCGGTAGCTGTTGAAGTGCCTCATGAGCTGCAGGACGGCCTGCAGGAGGCCAGCGCAGTCGCGGTATTGCCTCGTCCTGGCCAGGGCTCGCAGCTGCTCGTACGCCGTCGTCAGCATCTGGAGGCGCTTGAGCGCCGTCATGCTGAGCGTCAGGTTTCGCTTGGTGCCGTCGAGCCTCTTGATGTCGGCCGTCATCGACGTGATGTTCTGCTCCGTCTCGATCGCCCGGGATCGCACCGTTTCGATCTTGCGGAAGAGCTGCGCCAGCTCCGCCTGGGCCGACTGCATGCGATCGAGGCTCGAGTTTGGCTTGTACGCCTGCACCCTTTCCAGCGCGTCCATCTCGTCCGACAGCTCGTCCTGGCGGGCTCCAAGGGCCCTGGAGACTTGGCTCAGCGAGGACAGGGTCGACGGGTGCGGGAATATGAGGTTGAGGTGGTCCATGGCATCGTAATCGGCTGCTTTCCGAGGCCGCAGCTGGCGTCAGTCACCAAATGTCGGACGCGGAGCACGAACGCGATGCTTACGTGTGTCCATGGACGCCAGGCTGCCGTTCATCTCTGCGGCATCGAGTTTGCGGCGAAGCTCCGCCGGCGCAATAGCGATATTCGTACGAATGCTGTCCTGTGGTTGATGGTCGCCCGAACCCTTCGGCGCATGTGGCATTGTAGCATTTGGCGCCAGCGACGAGCCTAGAAAGGAGCCGAGAAAGGTACGAAGTACTTGTCCGGAAATTCCCCGCGTCACTCACCTACCCTACACCTCTTCGCATTTTCGCTTCTCTGTTCTCATCCAGGTCGCCGACATCAAGTGTCGACATCAAATCTCCAAGGGCCCGGCGCATTGCTTCGTCGACTCTGTGTCCCCCCAAGTCACTTACTAAAGCCGACAGAGCGGCTGGCGAGCCACCATAATCGCTCAATTGTCACAACGTGGGCCTTGCCGGACAGACAATTCATGAATTCGCTGATGCATGTATGCATGCTGTGCTATACCTACTTTCAAGTCGGGACGGCGTGGCAACGCTCCCCGTATACTGCCGTGTTTTCCTAATGGCCGCAAATCACCGCTTCGGACCAGAGAAGCCCCAAAGCTTCACCCCTCGTCCGCCTGGTCCGTTTCCGGCCCTACCTTATCCTTGACCGGCGTGTCCCTGCCCTTCTTCTTGATCGAAGACATGGAGAAGCGCCAAGTGCTAATACGCCCGCCGTCTCTGTTCTCCCTCGTCTTGGAGGGACCGAGAGACGTGCTGCTCGTCACGCTGTCGTAGCTGCGCCCAAGCACTGCGATGTCGTCTCCGATATCGTCCGCGTCCCCGATGCTCGACCGATGATCTGCGGAAGCGTTCCGGTCCGAGTTGCTGGCGCTGCCCGAACCCTTTTTAAACAGGCCCGAGTCTTTGCCCAGTCTCGACGACAGGCTGAACTTGCTGGAGCTCCCCTTTCGAAACAATTTTCGGACAGCATTCTCGGGTTCCTTGGCGCTTGACGCAGACGTCGGATTCAGGTCAGAGGCGGCGTTTGACGGGGTGAAGTCGAGCTGCAATGACTCGTGCGACTCGGACACCGAGGTCTGGGTATGAATCGAGGGCGTGTCTCGCAAAGGCCTTGAGCCCGGAGGCGAGTCGTCATGGCTTGGGGACAGGTCCCAGCTCGGCGTCGTCGCTTCAAGTCCCTTGCCCTTGTCTTTGCTCCGGTCTCTGTCCTTTCTAAAGATGTGGCCCATGAAAGTTGGGGCGGCGGGATTGAGGCGTTGATTCATTGATTTTGAGGCACCGGGCAGGCGTGATCCAATGACGCCTACCTGACTCGGCAGCGACTCTGGATTCAACAAGTCGTCTTCATCCAGAATCTCGTCATCTGCAGAGGCGAGCGTAGTCGTCAGGGCATTCGAGCCTTGCAGCGACGGGCGTCTCGAACCGTTCCTAGATGGCCATCGACCGTCTCCCGGGGACCAGAGCCGGTGCTTCTGCTTCTGCAAGACCAACCCATCGCCTGGGGCGCCCCATATGGATCCGCTATCCGTCGACGGTCGTGGGATATCCGTAGAGGCGATGGACGCCGGCCTAGAGCGCTCGCCGTCTCGATCAGATACGCCCATGGCCGGCGAGCGCTTGTGCGGATTCAGACGCAGAGCCGAGAGCGGCCTCGGCGCTGCGATGGACGCGCCAGAAGGGGAAATGTCTGGCGCCATGGCACCCCGACCCACCCACGACGAGATGTTGATCTTTCGTCTGTTCGCCAAGGCTTCGGTTTCGTCCGTCACGGTGGGGAACGACTGACTCTGGGCAGGCTTGAGACTCCCTATTGGGGGACCGGCAGCGTCCAAAGTCTTCGTACCTCGGCTGCGCTGAAAGTTGAACAGAAAACTGGATATCTTATGTCCAGTAGCCGGGGCCGCCGTCCGTGGCGAGTGTACGTTGAACGAACTTGCCTCGCAATTCTCCGAGTACTGGGGAAATGCAAGGTTGTGCGCAGAACCATGGGGGCTTGAAAACGCGTTGAACGAAATGTTGGACGAGGCAGGGGATTGCGGGCCGTCCTCGGTCGCGAGTGGCTGTTCCGGCACGAATGTGCTCCTCGACTCCATTACATCCATCTCCTCGCTCTCTTCGAATATGTTGGACGGCAGGAGAGTCTGCGCAGACGGACTCAACGGTCCACCGGCTCCCTTAAGTTCAATGTCCGCAAGGATCTCGTTGGCATCGTCCGTAAAAATGTTGGGCAAGAACGCTGCCTTGTTGAAAGCCATGCCCCCTTGGAAACTGGACTCGGCATGGGGAGTCCGATCAGGCGGGGCCAAACCAGCCTGGAGGTGAGATTTACCGCCGTGGCCCGGGCGGTTGGGCTGGGTGACGGATGAAGGTTCAAAGTCCATGGACGAGGAGCCTGGTCGGCCGTAGTATGCGTGGCCGGCTTGTCGCTGGGCGCTCAATTGCTCGCCCAAGTCGCGGATTTGCTGAGATAGAATGTGCCCATCCTTGGTCTCGACTACCAGTCGGTTGTGGATTTCTCTTCTTTGGAACTCCCACTCTCTTCTCAGTCTGATATCCTCTTCCTTCCACTTCTCGTCATCGTCGCCGGGCAGCGGCGCCCTCATTGCCTTGAGATCCTGGAGCAGCTTCCCCTTGTCCCTCAATTCCGCCTCGAGCTTGATGCAGTTGGCCTGGAGTTCTGCATTGTCCTCGTCGAGCTTCCGGACGTCGCAGTCTCGGTTTGCCGCCAGCTCCGTCTTGTGAACTTGGAAGTCTTGGCGCCCCCTTTTCATCTTCTCGACTTCATTTTCAAACTTGGTGATGCTGTCGCGAACCTTGGCCCTCTTGGTCTCCCTGTCCTTCAACTGTTGTTCCTTCCTGGCCCGTTCTTTTTCGGCGGCGCGCATCTGCTCCATGGTGATTCGCATCATGGTCTTGAGCTGCGCCGTTTGCTCTTCCTTCTCCTTGAGAACCTGTCGCTTGCGATCCTTGTCCCTCTTCAGCTCTTCCTCTTGATGCTGGGAATCGGCCTCATCCTTGGCGTAAAGGGCCAGTGTATCGTCGATCTCTTTACGTATTCCCTCGAATTTCTCGTTAAGCTGGGTCAATGACAACTCCGAATCGGCCGAGGGCGCCAACTTCATCTGGGGCTGCTCGGAGCTTGCCACGGATGGCGAATTTCGACGATTTAGCGTGTTCCGACGTTGTCCGAGAACGGCCGCGCTGCTCTCCAACACGGGCGCCGCCTCGACCATTGGCAGCGAGGAAATGGGCTTGTCGGGCCTGTTGTCATCATCGCCACTTTCGAACCGGGCATGATCAGGGTCGACGAAGCTTGTGGGCAGGCGCGAGCCTCCAAGCTGGGGCCTTCCATCTTTGCCAAATGTTCGAAGGCGGATAAAGGGACTCCCTGCGCGAAAGTTGTTTGGGCCGACGGAAACGACGCGTAGGTTATAGAAGTGATTCGGCCGCAAGCCAGTGACGGTGATGGCGGTCTCGTTGCCCGGCGAGTCTCCAACTACAAACGCCGGCAAGGTCAGATGTCGAGTTCCGACAAGACTTGGCACCTGGGGGCCAGGGTGTACTGACCGTGAACGCCGTTCACCTGTATCAGGTACTTTTGGACGGGTCGATTCGAGGCGGGCTTCGTCCAGCTGAGGGTTGCTGAGTCGGCCCCTATCCCGGCGAGGCAAACGTCTGGGGCCTGGGGGATGTCAACGCCGAGAATGCTGACCAGTTCCGGCACGGGTTTCCAGAGCGTTTGCCATGAGCGATGAAGAAGCCTGGGGAGAGGAAAGAGACGCAGAGTTAGCTACCGTGCAGATGAAGAAGCGTGATTCCCTTTGCGGCGCCGGGGGAAAAAGGCACAAGGAGAATAAAGCTGCAGAGACGGCGGAGCCCCAAAGCTCGGGCAAAGGGAGAGCAACTCACCAGACGACGGCGCCGAGAGTCAGGACCATCCTGAACTGCTGAAGGGGTGTGGCATCGACGACGGCGTGGCAGGCGGACTCGAAAAGGCGCAGGGCCGGCCTGCGGGCGTCGACGAGGAGGGCGAGGGCGGCAACGCCAAGGTGGGCGTGAAAAGATCTGGGGCTTGCAGTCTGGCGATTAACGAGCCACCAGACACCGAAGACGACTAGGCAAACGGTCGTCAGGTTCGGGAGCTCCCATAACATATTCTATGACTGTCGGGGCGACGACAGGGCGACGAGAGGACCAAGTACCGGAGCCTGAGGTGGTCGCGAGATGCAGGAAATCGGGAGAGACGTGGATGGAGGAACCAGACCTGAAGAGGTGGGGAGCCAGTGAAGATGCGGCAAGCTGATTGGCTTGGGGCGGTCCGATGCGGCTAACGTGCCCGCAAGGCGAGGTGCCGGTACGTACTAGTTACTGCGACAGCCCGTACGGCGACGACTGCCCTGTATCCGTCGGGTCGCCTTTCCTCTGTGGCACACTACGCAGCTTCTCTTTTTTTTTCTACTCGGAGGAAAGAAGGCGGTCTGGTAGAACAAGACTGGGCATCTTTGGCGTCCACGACGAGTTCCCTAGATCTGGTTTTCGTAGACGGGTGCTCTCAACATCGCGTATTGGCTAGACGCACGGATGGCCGCCCTTTTCCTGCTGCTCTGCCAACATGATCCTCTGTCAACGCCGCTTGGACCTTTATTAGGGATGGCGGCCCTTGTAGCGGATCCATGACCCTCAGCAAATCCCGGGTGTTTCCATCACCAACTCGGGCGATCTGGGTAAGGCAAGCACCTATGTAAGGAAAGATTCCGGAGCCAAGGTCGCGCCAGAGTGCCTCTTTGTGATTGGACACGGCGGCTTACAGGTCGCCGCGGGTGTGCGGCAACTTCTTTGCCATGCTGCTTTATTGTTATTCGGAAGCAAGACAATCGAGCCGCAGAGAGGACGCATCGCACGACGCCCGTGTGGTTGGCGGTGAAGAGACAAAAAGCTCCGAATACCGAGTAGTACCGACACCCCACCATTGGGCCGAGGCGACAAATAGCTCACGACATGCCTGCCTGTTATGTACCTGTTAGTTACATAGTTACATGGTGTGCGAATTGGGAAGCACTGTGCTGGATCTCTTCAGGGTAACCTGGGCCTCAATCTCACCGATGGACTCATAATCGAGAGAAACGATAAATACAGGCATTGCCATGGCGTCGCCTTTAAGCAATTTGCAAGAATAACATTCACGGACCCGAGTGCCCGACTAATGCCAGCACCTACAACAGCATCGACCACTCACTATTTTGTCACCGCCGAGCCTTCTTAACGGGTCCAAAAAAGGCATGTACACCTGCATATGTATGTATGTATACACAGAGCCGCCCGGAATGGCTTTGCCCATGAAAGGCGCCAGGGCACTGTTGCCACGACCGGCGGCACATGACGGGGTTTGGGGCCGCGGCATCGTGCTTTTCAAACACTGTGCTGTGCTTACCATTTGTGCTTACCATTTGCGCGAAACATCCAGAGAAGCGCATGCTTGGGCCGGCCAGCGTCCTCAAGGCCGTGCACACACACATACCAAGGGGATATTCGTCTAGTTAGCACGTGTCTCTGGCGATGTAAAGTTGTAAAGTCAGAGGCCACGGGAGCGCCATGGCTCCCATCACGAACACGGAGTGTATACTTTTGGAGTGTATACTTTGGATCTGTTAGTGGTTACTCAGGTGCGGGGTGCGCTGCCACTGCTCATAGGGCCCCAGCAGTAAGCCGAACAAGTCTTGACCCATCTGCCTCATGTACGGATACAGTGTCCAAAATGCCTCGAGGCACGATAGCCACATGCCGGCCCGTACAGTATGAACTTGTGCACAGCCGTGGCGCCTGACACGGGGCAATCATGTGCTATATTTTGACTGGCTAATAAACAAGCCCTGGGGCGTCATCGCCAAACACCTCGTCTCTCGTCTCTCGTCTTTCGTCTCTCGCTTGACTCGCCTCCCCCTCTGCCTCCACCAAGGCCTCTCCTTCATCACTCGCCGCTTGCTCCTCGCCTTCTTTCGACATCTACGTATCCTTGTTTTGAAAATCCGCGCTCGGGTTCGCGCCCTCGTCTTGTCCTCGAACCCCACTACTCCTATCTTGCCCATCCATCGCTCTCGCTCCAGACGACCTCACCCAAAGCTATCGCCTACCCCAAACCCGGGGCCAGCGTCTCTCGCCGCCGTCTCCCACCCAGCGGCGAAATCCCTGGACCATGCAGTACGTCCGTAATATCAGCGACTCGGTTTCGACGGCGTGGAACTCGATAAACCCTGCCACGCTTAGCGGTGCCATCGATGTCATCGTCGTCGAGCACCAAGATGGCTCCCTCTCCTGCTCTCCCTTCCACGTCCGGTTCGGCAAATTCTCATTGCTGCGACCCTACGAGAAAAAGGTCGAGTTTCGGGTCAATGGTGCCAAGCAAGAATACTCAATGAAGCTGGGCGAGGGCGGCGAGGCCTTCTTCGTCTTCGAGACGACCGACACCATCCCAGAGTCCCTGCAAACGTCGCCTCTCGTGTCGCCGGCAAACAGCCCTCCCCTCGATCCCGCAGTCGAGCTCCAAGAACCGGATCCTCTTGAGCTCAACGACGGTCCCGCCAAGCCTCACAGACCGCCTCCCGCAGTCCTCCAAAGCCGCCCAGATGAGAATGGTGAGTTGCGGCCGATAGCGACCCTCGCTCCCAGCTGACCGGACCATCAAACCCCACAGGCATTGTCACCCCCCTCTCATCCTCTCCTGTTCTTCCGACTGTCCGACCCGCCTCCGACGACTGGTTCTCGGCCGTGATGCGTCCTCATAGCGAAGATATCCTGAGACAGTCCGCGAGAGTGCCGTCACGCGACGGCGACACCTCCGGCGAGCCAGCCAGCACAGGAGAAGCTTCGGATAGGTCCAACAGTCCTCCCCCGCTGGCCCCCAAGGAAGCTATTGATCGCGCCTACACCTTGTCCAAGGAGTTGTCGGCTGCCAATATCCCCACCCAAGTGACGGAGACGGGAGATCTCATGCTGGATATGACGGGCTTCAAAAGCAGCGAGGAAGACATGCTTCGGGCCGAGGTCCTCGCCCGGAAAATGCTCTCGGAGGAAATGGACGGCAGTTACGACATCGGCGCCCTCTTTGGCTTCGACGAGGTGGGGAACCTGTGGATTTACAGCAGCCAGGAGGCCAAGCAGGCGGCCATGAACAAGACGATAGAGTCGTCGCTCGCCGCCCATCGTCATACCATCGACGCAGATGCCGTCTCCGACCCTGGCTACCAGAGCGACGGAAGCGACGTCACGGCCAGCCCTCGCCCCCCCGCGCACCGGCGCTCAGAGTCCGACGCCGGTCCCTCGGGCATGGAGACGCCTCCTCGAACACCACCCGAGTCGGCTCGTGCTCGATACCCGGTCAAGAACTACGCAAAAACCCTGAGGCTGACTAGCGGCCAGCTTAAGGAACTCGACTTGAAGCCCGGCGAGAACTTGATGAGCTTCACCGTCAACCGAGCCACGTGCTCCGCCAACATGTACATGTGGATGGAAGAGACGCCCGTCGTCATTTCGGACATTGACGGCACCATCACCAAGTCTGATGCCCTGGGCCATGTGTTGAACATGATTGGCCGAGACTGGACACACTCGGGCGTCGCCAAGCTTTACAGCGACATTGCCTTGAATGGCTACAACATCATGTACCTGACGTCTCGGTCGGTCGGCCAGGCCGACACCACCAGGGCCTATTTGAATGGCATAGTCCAGGAGGGCTACAAGATGCCGCATGGTCCTACGATTCTGTCCCCAGACCGAACCATGGCGGCCCTACGCCGCGAGATCTACTTGCGCAAGCCCCATATTTTCAAGATGGCAACCCTCCGGGACATCCGCAACCTCTACGGCAGCGACCGCACCCCCTTTTACGCTGGTTACGGCAACCGATTGACGGATCAAATCTCGTACCGAACGGTTGACGTGCCGAGGACCAGAATCTTCACCATCAACTCGAATTCCGAGATTTCTCTTGATCTCCTGAGTCTTAACAAGCTCAAGATGAGCTACGTGAACATCAACGAAGTCGTGGACCACTACTTCCCACCCGTCGGGACCCTGGTGACGGGCGGCGGCGAGGAGTACACCGATTTCAAGTACTGGCGAAATGATCCCCTGGCGCTCGACGAGTTCTCGGCGAGCGACAGCGATGACCAGGACATCCCGGCAGATCTGGTCAGCACGTACTCGGAAGACGACGATGAGGAGCTTGGCGACGAGCTTGCAGACAGCTACATTTCGCGGGCCTCTCTGGACGAGGGTCTAGAAGGGGATGAGATGGCGGACTCGATGATGACTGTGGATGAGGCGGCCGACGACGGCGATGCAGAGGAGGAATACGAGGACGAGTACGAAGACGACGACAAGGACGAGGATGACGAAGCCGACGCCGGGAATGTCGTGGAGCCCGTCAAGAAGAGGAAGCCTTCGGTTCCGCATTTCGTAGCGGAGGACGTCTCGGCAGAGGTCATTACAGGGGTTGGTCACTTGTCTCTGGGGAGTTAAAGCGGGGGATAGTAGGCTAAGAAGAGCAGTTTTCACAAATCGGCGTCGACTGCACGGCCGGACAGGCCTCGCGGCGGGTGGAAGAGCCGGTGGAGATGGTGTCTCTGCCCGAGCCGCGACGGTGAGCAGCGAGGGATCGTTTTGCGGCACCTTTTTACGCTGACCCGTGCTCTGGATACTCCGCCCTGTATCACGCCTCGTGCACGCGTCGGGGACAAGCAAGAGGGGGTGCGTGAGCGGGCCGATGGAAGCGGGCACACGTCTGTACGATGTTGGGTGGCATAGCGTAGCGTAGCGTTGGCTTCAACATGGGTTCTCTGGCATGTACAAGGCCAGGCGCGGCTATACATGGGTTGAAATTTCAGACCTTGCGAGAGAAAGGCGGTTGGTTTTGGGTCTCCAAAGTCCCCGTATGTACACTTGATGTACGGATTTGCCTAACAAAGAGAGGCCTTGGCCCCCCCATTTTACTGCTTGTTCATATGCTCGATGCGAATCTCCACGGCCCTCCTGTGAGCCTCGAGCTCCTCCACCTTGGCGAGCTGCATGACGGCCGAGCCGACGTTTCTGAGCCCGTCGGGCGTGAGGTTGGAGCTGGTGATGTGCTTCATAAAGGAGCCGAGGTTGACGCCCGAGTACTGCTTGGCGAAGCCGTACGTCGCTGCGCGTGCAACATGTCAGCCTCACTGACAACTCTCTTCTTGAGGCGGGAGCAGGGGGAAACCTACGCAGCGAGTGGTTCACGCCGGCAGAGTAGTCGCCCACGCTCTCCGGGGTCCACTCTCCGATGAAGACGCTCCCGGCATTCATGACCTGGTCGACGACGCGGGGCGCGTCCCTGATCTGCAGGATGAGGTGCTCGGGGGCATACTCGTTGCTGATGCGCATGGCCTCGTCGACCGTCTTGACGAGCACGGTGACGGAGTGGGCAATGGCGCCGCGCACAATGTCGACCCTCGGCAGGGCCGTGGCCTGGTTGTGCACCTCGTCGTCAATGGCGCGGAGCTGCGCCTCGTCGAGGTCCACGGCGATGAGGATGACCTGGCTGTCGACGCCGTGCTCGGCCTGGGACAACAGGTCCGAGGCGACAAAGGCCGGGTTGGCGTCCTTGTCGGCGACGACGAGCACCTCGGAGGGGCCGGCGGGCATGTCGATGCTGACGGCGGCGTTTGTGTCGTTGCTCACGTGCATCTTGGCCGCCGTCACAAACTGGTTGCCGGGCCCGAGGATCTTGTCAACCTTGCTGACGCTCTCGGTGCCGTAGGCCATGGCCGCCACGGCCTGCGCGCCACCCGCGAGCACGATGCTCTCGGCGCCCACCTTGTGGGCCACGTATACGATCTCGGGCGTGATGCTGCCGTCTGCCCTGGGCGGCGACGCGAGCACAATCTTCTTGCACCCCGCAACCATGGCGGGCACGCCCAGCATCAGGGCCGAGCTGGGCAGCACCGCCGTGCCGCCAGGGATGTACAGGCCGACCCTCTCAATGGGTCGCGAGAAGCGGCCGCAGATGACGCCGGGCATCGTCTCGACCGAGAGCGGCTTGTCCTCTTTTTGCGCCGAGTGGAACTTTTCAATATTGTCAAACGACACGTCAATGGCCTTGATGGTCTCGGGGTCCAGCTGCATCAGCTCCTTGGGGAACGGCGCCTTGATGACGGGCGTCGTCAGAGACGTTGCTTTTTCAAATTTGTGGGTGTAGGCCAGGACAGCCTTGTCTCCGTCCTTGCGCACATCCTCGATGATGGGGCCGATGATTTTGAGAATGGCCTCGGGCGACTTTTGCGATGGGCGTTTCAGCTTCCCCAAGAGCTCGGCCTCGGTAGCCTTTGTCGAGTCGACCCTCTGCATGACGATGCGTCCGTCTTGAGCCTTTTCGGCCTGCTGAGGTTTGGCAGGGGCGGCAGGGGCGGCAGAAGCGGTCTGAATGCCCTCATTTTCAGCCCATTTGCCCTTGGCGTTGCCCGTTCTCCTCGTCACCTTGAGACTCTTGGCATCCAGGTTGGCCTCGATGTCGGCCAGGCTCACACCAGCACCAATGGCTTTGGTCAGGGCAAAGTAGATTAAATCGGCAGCCTCAAAGGCAACATCCTGAGGTGAGTTGGCGTCGCAAAGCTCCTCGGCCTCCTCCATGATCTTGGCGCGCAGCAGCTTCTCATCGGAGAAGAGCCTTGCCGTGTATGAACCCTGCGGGGCCGACAGCTTTCTCGATTGGAGCGTCTGCTCCAGGGCTGGGATCCCCCTCAAGTCTCCAAAGCAGCCGAACTGGTCCAGATGGCAGAAGCGGCCCTTTTGCTTGACGACAAACTTGAGGGTGTCGCTGTCGCAATCCAGAGACAGGCGGACAAGCTCCTGGGTGTCGCCCGAGGTGGCCCCCTTGATCCAAAGGCCTCTCTTCCTGCTCTGGTAGATGCCCTTTTGAGTCTTGAGAGCCTCGATAAGACTTTCTTGGCTCGAGTAGGCGAGGCCGAGAGCAACGCCCGACTCATCTGTGACGACGGTGGGGACGAGGCCATCCTGGCGATCAGAAGTCCAGTATGTTGCAATGACCTTGGACAGCGGCAACTTTGCAGTGTCCGTCTTTTCCGTCGTCAGGGCCGTGGAGGGTAAGACGGGAATGGCGTTGCACTTTCGCGCAACCTCGATGAAGTTTGCCAGGTCGGCCCGCGCCACGGGCTTGAGATACAAGTTCTTGATATTGGCACTCTGAGCCTGCTCGACAAACTTGTTCAAGTCGGCAGCGTTGGCGTCAAAGTCCTTGATCAGCAGGCCGTCCTTGGAGGCGGCAGACAAATCGGGCCTGGAGACGACGGGGAGCACGCGGGCGCCGAAGTCGGCATACTGCGACAGTGCCTGGGGCGCGACAAAGACCCTCCGCGCTCCTCGGTCCAGCAGGGCGACCACGTCGTCTGAAGAGTCGAGGCTCGTGGCGTCGACATGGGCGTGGAATTCGTAGTTGTGGCGGTTGAAGAAACGGGCGAGCTTGTCCTGGACGTTGGGCGTTGCTTCGAGAAACGGGGTGCCCAGCACGGACACTTCTTCGCGGCTGAGGCCGTCGAGGCTTGCGAGGCCCGGCGGGATGGCGACGCTAACCAGGAACGGCAGAGGGAGGTCGGTTTCCATGTTATATTTCCGAGGCGGCTTTGACGAGTGAAGCCAAGCAATTCTTGAAACTGAAGTGAATCAGACCGTTTCCAAACTAGACAAGACGGTGCGTAACATATGTAAGAAGCACTTTTTGGAGAGACGAGCTCGACTTGGGGGGAGGGGGAGCTTGACGGCGGGTGGGGGGGGGAGGGGCGGTCAAGGTGGGGCAGAATGTCAGCTGTCAGCACTTGCAGGGACAGATTGCGCTAAAAAACCCACTTAATCCCCGCTGCTAAGACCGGCTCAATTTGTTGAATTACTAGGTACCCAGGTACATACGGAGCACCTGCTGCATTCAAGTTGATACTACTTCGATACTTCGTCATCTCTGCCTCGCGACAATCATCGTCCACCGGCTCGGCTTCAAGGACGCACCCTCCCTCTGTCTCGAGCTCAGTCTCGAGCTCAGCAGCCCGTCCGGTCGGCCCATTGTTTATCCAAGGCAGGGTGGGGCAGCGCACGCCGCTCGACCTGGCCCAGCATGGCTTCGAGCCAGCCGCAGACAAACGGCGCTGCTGCTGCTGCCGCTCCCTCATCAGCAAACGCGCCCCCGATCGCCGCAAACACCCAAGCAACAGCCGCGAACCAGCCAGCTGCCACGTCCACGACACCGGCAGCAGCAGCCGGCGCCGGCGTCGCCCAACCACCGCCCCCGCCGACGACCGCCTCGGACCCCAGGCCCCGCGACGCGCGCCTCGTCGAGCTCCTCCTCACCTCACAGGGCGTCACCGCCTACGAACAGCGCGTGCCTCTCCTCCTCCTCGACTTTGCCTACCGCCACACCTCGTCCATTCTCAGCGACGCCCTCCATCTCTCGGGCGACCCCCACGTCACGCAGGCCGGCTCAAAGCCCGCCGCCTCGGCCGGCGCCATCGCGACGGCCCCCGGCGAGGCTGCCATCACGGCAAACGCCGTCAAGCTTGCCATTAGCGCGCGCCTGTCGTACCAGTTCCGCGGTGGCAGCTCCGGCGGCGGCATCAGCAAGGATTACATGCTGGACCTGGCCCGGGAGCGGAACAAGGTCACGCTGCCCAAGATTGTGCCCAATGAGTGGGGGGTGCGGCTGCCGAGCGAGCGCTTCGTACTCAGCGGGACGAGCTGGGGCTTGAAGGACATGTGGGAGGGCGATGGAGTCGACGAAATGGACGACGGCGACGATCAGCAACAGGGTGGCGATGCAATGGAGGGCATCCAGGGACCCGACCCCGAGGATATCGGTGGCGACGGCGTCGAGGGGGGAACGGTCGGGGACGTGTTTGGCGACGACGTAGACGAGGAGATGGCTGAGGACGGTTAGCCCTTGTCTAACGCGCCCTGGACCAGATTTGGGCTCGGTGGGATG